>SMDT01002626.1:600000-969346 GCA_005392925.1 Aquilaria sinensis | reverse complement strand
CCAAAAGGTTTTGGCTAATAGAGCTTGATTGAATAGTCGCATGTCTTTAAGATCAAGGCCAACTGAACTTTTAAGTAACATTAAAAGCTACCTATTCTTGAAAAGGCATCCCTTTTTTTCCTGATTATTGGACCACTAGAATTTCACCATATTACTAGACAATTTATCTGAGAAGATTACTGGAATCTTTAGAAGAGACATGAAAAGGATCAAAATCTGTCCCGTTTCCTATAATCCTTAAACAATCGTTGTTGATTCATAGGACAAATAAACAAATTTTCCAGATTTGGAACCACTGGATCCTATTATTCTAGCAAGGATGGAGTGTAGTTGAGAAGAAAAGCAACTATTAGGATTTTTTTGCCCTTACTAGCTCATTAATATTGGATCTAATTTTGTGTTTAAGGGCAAGTTACACTAAGTTTTATATGTTTCCTCGGAGGCAGGGGAATAGCTAAACTTGAAGTATCATCTGCCTTAATAAACTGCTTATTTGGTGTGGAGGATGGAAAGGCCTCTTAATTATCATGTTGGGTTAAGTAGATTTCAGGCCCAAATGCCTTTTAGAAACAGTAACTAAATCCTAATGGACTTAGGCTAGCTGACCTTGTAAGTTTAATGATGAGCTACGCGATTGAGAGCGCATTAAGCCCAAAATGACCTCTGTAGCCATTGTATTAGAAGAGTTAGAGTTTATGTTTTGTTCCTCTACTTGTTGAAAATCATTTCCCAAATTAAGCTAAAGGTTTATACTGTCTGAATCATTATCATTATTAGTAGCATCTTCTGGATCTTCTTTAGCTTTGGAGTCATTATCCGGCACAAGAGGCAATATTGGGTCGTGAGAATTGGCATCTGGGCCATCAATCATAGCAGCTTTAAGCCACACAAGAGTTGGGTCCATAGGCTCCTCCTCTACATTAGGGCGGCTTACATCATTGACCGAGGTAAGGATTGTATCCATAATGCACAAGTCTGCCTATCATCAGATGAGCTTTGATAATGTAGTGCTTCAGCTTCCTAGTCCCCTAAATGCCAAAGGAAACACCCATGTTAGTCTAGTTCGTTAATGGCCATTGGCCGCTTCAGCATACTAGAAGCCTATAAAGTAGAAGTAAAAGAAGGATTAAAGTAGTCAACCCCATATATGGTTGAATTCCATCACCTGCATCCACCATAATTTCTCCTTAAAGGCTTTTAATATATGAGATAAAGATATGTGGCAGTGAGACTTTGAATGCCCGATGCAGCCATAGTGTTTACATATTTTGAAGATACACCCATACTTGAAACTGATCCAAAAAGTCCTACCATTTATCATTTCCAAGTATAACCTAAGCACAAGCAGGTCTCTAACATTAAGGACAGATTTGAACCTTAAGTAGTGCCATCTATGAGGGCTGTCGTCACTTATATCAAACTTTAAGACTGGACCTAAACATTGAGCAATATAATGAGTTGTTTCCATGTTTAAATATTGAAGAGGTAGTATATGGACCTAAATCCATATGGCAGCTAAATGAAATTCATGGTCCTTGGCCCTGAGATATGATTGTAGACGTTGGACCAACACTAGGGTAGCCATCAATGTTCAAACATAACTCATTCTTAATCTTGTGAAATGTAAGATGATGTGGTTCTATCTGATACATCCAAGAACTGTAAGCCTGTCTTGTGTTTGCCCAGCATAACGAATATAGGATTGGATAAAACCAGTAGTGAACCGGCGTTTGTAAACCACTTGAATCATCAAAGTTCTTAAAAGATAACTATTTGTTTAGTCCATGAAATCAGTACCAATCGCTATGACTATCCCATGAAGGGGGAAGTAGTCAGGTGGATAGTGGACCATTTGAAAACCAAAAGTGAGAGTAGAAGAAAAATGGTATTGAGGAATTTGGGTTTCATTCTTAGAGCTTTATATAGTAGCCAGAAAAACAAAAGACTCAATAACAAAGGAGCCAGAAGTGAGACCCAACTAGATATCACCCAAATTTTTTCAAAAGTACACCAGTCAAGAACACTATAGCTTGAATAACCCATACATTCTATTCAAGAAGATCGAAAATGAGCCCCAAATGAACGTAGAGCAATCTTAGCCAAGTAAATATGTACTTAAGTCTTAGCCTCTGAGTAAGAACCCCAGTAAGCCTGAAATCTACTGATAACTCAAGGTACACCCAAGTTAAAACTAAGCAGTAGAAAGGAATAAAGGGATTGAAGATGATAATTGGGGAAAGCTATGTTACTTGACTCAATTGCAACCACATGAAAATAGGGATCTAAGGTTTGCTATTATGAATTGATATTGAAGGATAGATTTGAATAAACCAACAAATGAGATTTGGAAGTGAACCAAAGGCTTTAGAAAGAAATAAAATTAAGGAAATAAGGGGGAAAATAAGAGAAAAGGCTAAGAATTGTGATCAAAGACGAAGAACGAAGGGGAAGAGTTAAGAGAAGTGCGTGGCATACACGCTAAGGCTTCTTCTAGATTTTTTTTTTTATCAAGCCTACCTGATTTCACCTTATATTGTTCAGCTTTACCACCAACTCCAAGCATTGAACATTTTGTACGGATGGAAAAAATTACTCATGTAGGTTAGGTCTAGAAAGAGCTTAATCCATGATTCCTAGTCTTGTGAGGAACTGAAGACATACAGATGGTGAATTGAAGACCTTCAAGTAGTTGGAGTTGTTGATCCATATGTATACTCTTCCTCTAACATATGCATTCCAACATTTGGCCACCAGCCCACATTTCAGGCTCAACCTTTTAATGTTTTGCAGCTGCACTTAAGGACAAAAGTGCAACAAATGGAATAGGTTTAAGAGCAGGCCCTGCTTCATAGTTAGCATTAGTTAGAGTTTTAAAACAGCCATCTAAATATAATTTTTAACTTTTAATTTTAGGGATTTTATCTCTATCTACGGTAATGTTAGCCTTAGAAATTATGAAATGTTATAGCTAACAGCCACCTCTGTTTAGAGGTGAAAATGGGCTGGGCCGAGCTTGAGTCCTTTGTTATTTGGTGTTACCTGGGCTTAAGCTCAAATTGCTCGAGCCCAATTTTTTAGGTTTGAACTCTGCTCGAAAGCTCATCAAGCTCGAATGATATATACTAATCATAGTATCAAAATTATAACTTAGATGGAAAATGGGGGACTGGATTTGCAATTTTTTTACAGATGACTTGAGAAGGGAAAAATATAAAACCTATCTTAAACTTTCTAATCCTTTGTTACTTTACCTTGATTTTATAAACTTCATAAATGAGTCATCATCTTCCTCAAGAGGTCGCCTTGTAATCATCTTTTTCCTTCACAAACCTCATTTTTGTCTCATTCACCCTATAAAAGTTCACCACTTTAGCCCATTTTTCATCACCTGCTCATAAATTGCCACCATCTTTTCCAATTTCTAGGCTGTTGTTGCTCATAATGGTAAAGAGCACCACTGACCACAGCCTTTGCCGGCTGTCGCTCTGCATCATCAACTTATGGGGCTGATTGTTGTTTGTTGCCGAATTAGGTTTTCGGCATGAGTGTATGCCTAAGGAGTCAATCTTCAATCGATTGTAGGGGCGAGCCACCGATCTTTGGGCTCTCGTTAGGTAAGTAATCTAGGGCTGCAACTTGACTGAAGGCCAAATCGATTGGCAATCAAGCAATAGTCGGTTAGGACTGGGTGAGTGGGTTAGTCACTAGGGAGTAGCTGAGTAAGGGTTAAGACAGGACTTAGTTAGAGCTTGATGGATAAAAGGGCTCGAGCCCAATAAACTTATTAGCTCATAGAGTTAGATATCTTAATGCTTGAACTCGACCCCAAATTTATTTGAGCCAATTTTCTAACTTGAGTTCAAAATAGCATGACCAAAAAAACCTTAATTCGAGCTCGAGACCCGAAAAAGGCCGGGCGCTTTTAACGCCTTGCTCCGTTTGCCACGAAAGAGAGCAACATTATTCCTTTCCTCTTAGGCCTCACCAAGTGAAGATGTTCAGGTCTCCGCTCCGAATCTATGCAAGGTCTCTTTTTGCTACATTAGCTACAACAAGGCTCTCTCGTTTGAACTCCAGAGCACCGCTCTATAGCTTCTCTCTTTCGTTTCCTGTAAAACCCACAAAAACCTCATTTTTTCCATCGCCGCTTCACTCTCTACTCAGCACCACCGCCTCCAGGGACAAAAATGGCAACCGGGAGGAACCTGTCCTGCTCTCTGGTACGACCCACTTCTCTGTCTTGCTCTTTTATTTTCTATCTCTAAGTTCTGTTGTTTGCGTTCCATGTGTTCGAAGAAAGTCCTTTTTCTGCGTTATTCGCATTTTAGTTACCCCTAGAATGTAAGCGTTTACCAAAAATAGTATCGTCTTAGCTCGGAGGGCATATGGGCAGGGTTCGTTCATGTCTGTTTTGTGGTTGTGCAGATGAAACAACTGAAGAGGAGGTGGAACCCATCGAAGAGTGGGAAGAAGAAGATGATTCTGAGGCTGAGGTTTATACTTATGCTTGGCCTAATGGCAAGCAATATCAGTTATTGATTTCGTTGGTTTGGTTGAGGTTAACTCTTTTTGTGATGTAGATAGGTGATGGAGGAGCTGGTGGTGGCATTGCCTTGCAAGGGGTACCTTGGGGCGAGCGTGCTCTTTCTATTGCTCGCGAGGTATTATCGCAGTTTGGGGATGACATAAAGCTCTATGCTTTCAAGACCACTCCAAGTGGTTACATTTATGTGAGACTTGATAAAGCATCACATGAGTAAGTTCCCTAACATCTAAGATTCTTGATGAATAAAGGCTTTTGTTTTCATTAGTTAAAATTAGTGAAAGAAACAGGCCACTTTCCTTACATACTCTCACGTCTTCTTTTACTTTTCATTCTCTTTTGCTTGACAGAAACTCTACTCTTCTTGCGATTTAAAAATGTAAATTCTATATATCAACGTGTGTTTGATATTATCTTAAGCATTGGTCTGGCGGTCAAAGCTCTAATACATGTTTAAGCTTACATGTCTATGACTTTCATGATTTCGAAAGTACTGATTTTGGTTATCCTCAGATATGGATGCCCCAGTATGGAGGAACTTGAGAGCTATAGTCGAAGATTCAAGAAAAGATTAGATGATGCTGGAGTAGTTGGAGAAATTCCTGATGATTTGGCTCTAGAGGTAAAGATTCTTCTCATTGTTGTTCAAATATGGATGCATTTGATTTACCATAAACGGATTACATAGCTAAGAATGCAATTTCTTTCCCAAAGGTATCATCTCCTGGTGTGCAGAGGATATTAAAGGTTCCAGACGACTTGTTTCGGTTCAAAGAGATGCCTATGAGAGTATCTTACGTTGAAAATGAGGAATCATCGTTGAATTGCCGAGAGAAAATTGGGGTCTTCCAGCTGGACTCCATAGAAACAGAATCAGAGAACTGTATATGGAAGTTAGCAAATGTAAAGGAAAACAGAGACCCTCAGAGCAAAGGTAGACCTTTTAGTCGTAAACAAAAAGATTGGAGGTTAAAGCTTCCATTTGCCATGCATAGGAAGATCATATTGTACATGGATCATTGAAAAATGACTGATAATGAGCCAAAGTCCCTAGAAGGGCCATTAAATATTTTCTTCTATTTGTTCATGTTCCTTGATTTTGTGTCATGGTGTGACTACCTGAGTATGCTAATATGCTATACGTGCTTGTCTAAATATTCTGTTTTTTTTCATATAAGTTAAATTAAACATTGTAATTATGTAGGTCATGCACAAAGATCTTCAATGCAACCAAATTTGTGAGTTTTTGCAACCGTCTTACAAAATTTAAAACCAAAGTTGGTTTAAGATATTAAATTAATAGGTAAAGTCCACTGGGGTAATTAGCTTTTATTTTTGTCTCAAATGGATACTTTACCCTATCATGAAAATATTAAAGCTCCTTTCCATAGATAAATCCATGGCTAACCGCCCAACCGTCATCCTACATTTGCTGCTAATATACCATACCACTGGGCCGAAAATTGGGGAAGAAACTCGGGTTTTGGCGCGATTGGGCAAGGAAAATCAGTTGGCGTTGTCGGAGCGGCGCAATTACCGTATGATCTCACCAATTACCGTCCAATCACTAGCCTAGCTAGACTCAAATTCAGGTGAGACCCTATGCCGGAGAAGCTTGACACCGGCGTTCTCAATTACTACAGAGCATTGTGATCGTGAACTACTACAGAGCATTGTGAATTGAGGCAAATTGAGGTTGATGCAGAGGGTTGCGAATTGTGGTCTCAACTGAGGAAAGAAGGGTAGGTGTCAGCAAGAGATGGTGACTGTCGTCGGAGGAGGTGGGTAGGCATCTTTCGATCATATCACTTGAATTGCCAATAGTGCCCATTGGAGAAGAGGTGGGCAACTCCAGTGAAGAATTGGTGCCCACGGGGTGGCTCTGAGGGTGGTTAACAGCTTTTTGTGTGGCGACGAGAGAGAAGTTAGAGTTTTGGGGGCTGATATGGTGAAGGAGAGTAAAATTAGTTATAGTTATAGTTTAAGGTTTAGAATTAACGATTGAAAAACTTTGATGACTAAAGTTATTATTTTAAATTTATGTTAGTGTTATTTAATGCCATGTCAGCATGTTCTGTTTGATTTAACGACCGAATTGACGGAAAGTATCTGGATGGAATGCACATTAAGATATTAGGTATCATGCTGGGACAAATGTTAAGGTAGGGTATTATTTGGAATAAAAATAAAAGCTAAGGTGTTCCGGTGGACTTTACCCTTAAATTAATACACTACTAAGAGAGCTGTCTATATCTTATAATAATAAAATGAATTCATCCAAAATAATGACTCACCATTCTTTACCATGATCTAAGAGAGCGCCTATTATCCAGAACATGACAATGAAACATGTTATCATGGTTACCAAAAACTAAATACGATGCAGCTTTTTTCCCCCAAGTTCATAAGATTTGCCATTTGAACTGTGACTGGACATTTCACATTCGGAAAACACACTTTAGGACTTCCATAAACTAAATATTTATCAAAATTCTGAGATGCGTTATCGAGTGGATGAAGGAAATTGTTAGAAATTTTAATGGCTCCGTTTGGGAGCAGTTTTTGAAGATTAATATTAAAATTTTAGATAATTTATTAACAATGAACATGAAACTGTTAAAATTAAAAGTTAAAAGTTACCATTAAATAATTTTTTAAAAATTTTAATATTAATCACCGACACTAATGTTAAATAGGGCCCAGGTACGGTATCCAAATTATATTTCTTCATGCAACGTCTTCTTCAGTAAAATTCAGTTCATCCTCCACAGTAGCAGAAACACAAGACAGGACCTACACTACATCCAGCAAAAGAAATTGCTAGTATTCTACTCATTGAGTAGAAATCGGAACAATTCGCTCAACAATTGGCAATCAGTAACCCCATTACTTAAGGGTTGAAGAAAGAGAGCAAAATTTACATGGGACAGAAGGTCATCCAGAAGGAACAAAATCTGCAGATGAATTGAATGACATATCAGGGTGACAGCACTCCGACCAACGTTCGGTATTCTTTTTCTGTAATAGACCTTATTCCATTTGGATCAGGAACTTCTTCTTCTTCTTCTTCTTCTTCTTCATCTGTTTCTTGTTCATGTACTTGTTCTTCCCTGTCTTCGCCAATGTCTTCTTTAGGAGGGAAGCCTCGGGTCCGCGCAAGCAGCCACTGATCTCTGACCCCGCAGTTAATTGCATACTTGACTGAATGTTCTAAGTATCCCTTGTCAGTAATAAGGTCTGGCTCAACTGTCAGCATTCTCATGAGCCCTGAGAAGAAAATAAAAACATGTTTAAGTTGCAGTTCAAAGACAATATGAGAATTACATATATGCAACTGGTTCTTGTAACCTTGATAATAACAAGTATCCTTCAGTCATCTGGAACATTTTATATTTGCAGAAATGATGTTCTGGTTACCATTCTACTTCCAAAAATTAAGTTGAATTCTGACAGTTGCTCAAAATTTCAATTGCTTGGTATGTGCTTTTTCTTCTTAACTGTTCTATGGAAATTAAAAGGTCTGTATACTGACAGCTGAACCTTATATAGCATAAACATTTTTGCATTGAGAAAACAAGATGATATGGAGTGCAGACTGATGATATATGCATTTCTTACCTGCAACAATGCCATCTCCAGATATTGACATATCACAAGTGAAAGGGGTGACGGGGGCATCTTCCATGCCACGCATTGCACCATTATGCTCCTTGGTGTAGTAGTGTATGTCGGAAGTACCATTTGTCACAAACAATACTTCTAAATTTTCATGCCAAAGCGGTGCAACCACTCCCCAATAATAATGAGTGAACTTGGATATATCATTGTCCTTAGTATCAATTTCTTTGGTGGGCTTGATCCCACAAAGGAACTCTAGTTCTTGCTTGGTGACCTCGATAACATTTGCAAGACTCCATGCTTCTTGAATGAAAGACTTTGTTCCTTCACTAGACTGCCACAGAGGCATTGGAAGGTTTACATCATAGAATATTTGCCCTCCAAGTTTCTTTGAGATCCTGATGGCTTGCAATGTGGTTGGTCCCATGTTCCGATCTAGCAGAGAATGTGTGCTGAAGTAGAACATCTTTGCCTGCAAAACATTTCTTAAGAAGTCAATGACGTCTCATTTAGGACTCAAAAATACTTTCTGTGAACTGATAGTTTATGCATCTCAAGTGAGACTACATGATGTAATGTGCAGCCGCCAAAAGTAAAAGATCAAAAATAGGACTCCCGCAGTCCCAAATTGATTGAAACATTTGGGTTTGGCACGAAGATTAAGAAAAAAGAAAAAGGTCGTGAGTTGTTTCTACTTTTGTCTTCCACTTTTTGCACGTAAATCAAGAAATAAAGATAGAAAAAGTGAATATTGAAATGATAGTTTGAAGGGAAATATAGTAAAATTATTCATTAACTATGAAAATGTTGCAAAAAATTGGGATGAACCAAAAAAAAAAAAAAAGAAAACTTATGTTGCAAACAATTTGGGACAAACACACACACGTACTAATATGTCTTTAACCGAACATGGGCAACTTACTCGAATGAGGAGCAATTATACCTACACGTGAAAGTTCTACATTGGATATGCAAGAAACTCAATTGAAAACTTGCTTCTTCCCCTCAATTAGGAACCAAGCATTTTCAATTACCAATTGTGTAATTGAACTGCTACCAGGTGGTAAGTAATGAACTACTAAAAAATGTATCAATGCCTTATTTACCAACAATTACATGTCAATTGGCAATGCCTTTTCTTCTGCAGGTGGTCAGTGGTAGATGATATGTATAAATGTGCTTCAGGGAAGTCCTTCAAGCCAAAAATACTAGTATGAAAGTTGAAAGCAGGAAAACTTTGGTCGAATAAGAATATTAAGATCCGGAACCATTATTGCTGGAGAGGTGTAAAAGAAAGCAAACGGATATGATGGTCTCCCTACTTTGTTTTAGTTTTCATCATGTTAAAGTGTAACTTCTATCATAGTCCATCAAAACTACAATATCTGTTTGTTTTGAAGTGAAGCAAATAACAAATTAACTACAGTTGATGTCGAACATCTGACATGCAAAACTATGAATTAGGTGGAGCCATCATAGACAAACATTAACCGTTTCTCACTTTGAAAACAGACTTTGAGGCCAATTACCTCTTTCAGCACATCAATATTGATCTCAGACCTTGAGAGGGAATCCTCTGCACAGGGTTTGACAGTAGTCATCTTCATGCGACCTCTCTTACTAACCTTCATCTGCGTCATGGCTGTAGCCCTTTTATCATCAATCCGAACTGACCGTGTTTGAACATTGTTCACATTCAAATACCCCAGCATTGCTTGACCAAAGTCATCATCGCCTAATTTTCCCATGAAAGCGACTTTACCTCCCAAACTTGCAAGAGCAAGGGCAACATTGCCTGCTGATCCCCCAGGAGCCCTGATAAATTTTTCTGGGACCCACAAGGCATCTTTCTTTCTTTCATGAATTTCATAGTCTATAAATCTGTTGGCTGGCCTTCCTGATGGAACAAATGCATGCTGGGCAGCTCCAAAGCAGCAAACAAGTGGAGGCCACCCATATGTGAAGCTAATGTCTTCTCCTTCATCTATTTTCAACTCACAGTCTTCCCCACTGTCCTCACCCTCACTGTCTGCGGAAGTGGAATCTTCAAGATGCCTTGTTTCAGATTCAGTTCCTTGATCCTCCCCACCATCATCCTTCTTAGTCTTCCTTCTTTGTCTCACCTTCTTCTCTGTTTTCTGATCCTCTATGCTGGTCAATGCTGATGACACTGCCACATGATAAGCACTTAACCTTTAACTTCAGGAGCTGGGTTTCTACAATAATGAGTAAAGTCAGGCAGTAAACAAAGAAACCAAACCACGAAAGAACATCAGGCACACCTTTCTTCCCTGTCCTTCTCAATTTCTTCTCTGTACCTTCCCTTGACATAGAGATAACGCTCTCATCTCCACCATCCATATTTTCTTCAAATTCAGATACATCCCCTGGCTCATCAACTTTTTCTTTCTTCCTTGTCCGTGCAGAAGTACGTCTACCACCACCCCTAGATGCTTTCTTTTTCACAGCTGCCCCATTATCATCGGATTCATCCTGAGCAAAATCATTGACAATTTTCTTCTTGACAGCAGCTGCAAAAACCCATTTATTCTTCAAACCGAAATACTGAAGTTGCACAAAGTTGACTGATGATGAGAGAAGCCTATCTGAATGACACCTGCATATTTGCACAACAAATATACCCGTCACTAATTCACGTGAAAAGCTTAACCTAGAACAATTGCCATTCCTATCACCTATTAAGGACAAAAAAAAAATTTAGAAACTGAAGCATAGCTAGTCCCAAGAATTTGCTGTAACAAGGATACATTCAGCTGTAAAAAGAAACCTTTTTCATTCTTCTCCGTTTTTGGCCTCCATTTAGAATGAATTCTTCTATAACCTTTTAGAAAACCAGACCCATCATCATAAGTTATTTTCTATTTCAATGAGCTTTCCGAATCTAAAGGAAAAAAAATATTTCCGCTTCCATGTTTCTTTCCGAAGTGCAAAAGTGGCGGTTGTCGGGGAGGGGGGCGGGGGGACATCCATACTTAAAAGTTCATCAAAAATTTCATTCCAATAAGTGATACACTGAAAGAAACTGAATTTTAGCAGGTAAATTTGATGGTAATCCAACTAAAGAGACGATTAACCAGAAGCAACAGCAAGAGAGAGACAAGAAAGCACCTAGGCAGCGAGAGAGACTGAGCAAATGAGAGAGCAGCCATAGAGCAAGAATTCCGGGGAGCTCTTGATCAGGGTCTGATTTCGGTTAGAAACAGAACATTGCTCGGACACTTCGTTTGTCCTGTGTCTCCCTGTCTGGCGCGGGTTTAAGAGCGCAGAGCAGACTGGGTTTTGCATTAGGATGAGGAGAGGTCAATGGAAAAGGAAACTGAAAATTGCACTGTCGTACACTATACTTTGGTACTACGGTCAAAATAGCTCACTAGTCTTATTTTCTGTAATATGAGCCCTTATCCTTTTGGCCAAAATACCCCATTGCCCCCTGAACTCGGTTAACAAGGACCTTTACCCCCCTGAAGTTGAACTCGGTCCTGCTCACCCCCTGAACTTCACTTAATGGGCCGGTCCACCCCCTTGACCATACATGTGCATGTCACGTGATTCTTAATGACAGACGCCGTTTCCAAGCCGTCAACCGGCAACGATTAAGAGCAGCCAGCAACGATAACGAGCTAAAAGCAGCCTCTTCCCTGGAGATTCAACAATTTGGGGATTAGGTATTTCGAGTGCTTGAGAACTCGAATCTCAGGTGTATTGGTAGGCAACATTCCGTGAGAGAGTGATTTTCTCTTTTGAGAAACGTCGCATAATGAAGCACCGAGGATCAGTCGTTTGCGGTGGTCGTTCGCGGTGGTTGTTGTGCGTGGTTCTGCCAAATTCGGTGAGTTTTTTGTATGTTTTCATTAGAGTTTGTGTTGGTTTCCTCAGTCGTCCTTGGTTCTTGGTTTTTGTTCAATGTTGTTTAACATTCAACTGTTGGTTTTCTTTTTTAGTTATTTATATACATGAATTGATTGACTACGGTTTGGTTGTAGTTCAATTGGTTTACCATGTCGTAGTTGAATTTAATCCATGTGTTTTGTATTATGAAAGGGTGGTTGTGAGATTGTGCATCAATGTCTTCAGACTACTCTGGAGCGTCATCGTGGTTTAACGAAGAAGTGCCAATTTGCAAATGCAAACATCGAGCGTCAAAAGGTACAACTAGACGTGAAGGAGAGAACCTAGGAAGAAGATTTTTTCACTGTCGATTTAATGGTGTAAGTGGTGATTTTCATTGGTTTGTTAATAAATGTTGGTTGATTTTTGGCCTTAATTAGTGACTTGGAAGAGACATTCTGGCACTTGTGGTCTTTTAGTTTGGGTTGCTTGGTTGGTTTCCTAGAGGAAAGATGAGTTTTTGATCTGTTGGGAAATTTTTGGTAGAGACTTGGAAGTTTTTAGGGTAGCTGCTTCAGCTGGTGAAGGAAAATATGCGTAGTGGAGCTATATATTGAGAGCATTGGAATGGTATTATGCATTTTTAGTTGGATTCTATGTGATCTATTTTCTTTTAATTTATTGAATTCTATATAATAGTGAAATAATGTGGTTGAATGTATGACTGTCATGATGGCTTGAACTCTAATACAATGTGAATCAAACTGGAAGGTTGGAAGGGCAACTTCTACATCATGAATTCTTTTTTGTGCTTCCACTTGTTTCTTCATAACAAAATGCTTTTACATATGTTCTTAAATCCATGTGTATGGCTTGAGATAGAGGAAAAGTTTGATACTGAGATTAGAGATGGTTGTGTGGAAGGGGGAAAAAATAAAGGCATAACAGTAATACCAGTTTTCTTACAATACGTCAACAGTTTTAGAAATAAGATGGTGACACATGTTCATAGCTGGGATTCGAGATAGAAAGGAAGCTATTTAGCTTGCCATAACTAGTGCGCCAGCTTCTTGGAAAAACACAGGTTGCTGGTATAATAGTTATCTGTAAAACATGCTAGACGTGTACTAATTAAGGCATGTGACAATTGAATTAGGTGAATGTGTGTGAGTTTGTTTGTTATGTGATTTTTTGTTGGATACATACGTGTAGGTGATACATACGAGTTTGTTGAATGACCGTAGTTTGGTTGTTAGTGATGCCAATAGGAAAGGGCTCATTGGTCTGGTTTTAGTAGGATAGTTGGTTAGTAATCAAAGATATTATTCTTGTTTTACTGGTTCTTACAGTAAAAGTGAATGACATTGTATTTGTTATGTATTTGTCTCTATTTTGAAGGACAGTACAAAATGTGTGATAAAGATGTCTGTTTTTTTTTTTCAGACAAGTAAAGACTGCAAATTTTTTAGATGGATTGATGATGAGTTCCCAGAACGGGCTAAGGTGGTGATCGATGAATATTTTGCGAAAGGAAAGGCATTGGAAGAGGAAGTCCGTGCGCTGAAGGTGCAAGTTTCACAGCTCTGTTTTGCAAGGGAGCATACAACCGATGGTACAATTAGCAGCATTTTAGTAGGCCAGCTGGGGAATTTGGACAAGAAGCTGTCAGAATTAACAGTTTATCTCATTAGTTTGTGTTGTATTTGTGTACTTATTTTATCTGTAGCAATCATGTTGTACTTCTTGGGTAGGTAGATGTTGGAGTAAGTGATAGAGCTATGAACTAGGTTTTCTTGGAATGGTAAGCATGTGTTGATGCTGCCAAGTTGTAATTGACAGTTTATGAGGAAATGGTAATGCTATTCAACTTTGGTTAAGCAATTGCATTCTGGGATTGGAAATTGTGTTGTCTGATTGCAGGTACTTGGAATACTGGATTTTATTATCTATGATGTGTGTTCTTATTGTTTATGAATTCTTGGAGGCAAATATTTGCCAACTAGCTCCATGTTGCAGAACAGGAAAATGTGTTTAGTAACAGGCAAATATTTGTGAAATAGCTCCATGAACAGGAAAAGGTCTAGTACCAAGAAAATATTTGCATAACTAGCTCTATGAACAGGAAAATGTGTTTGGTAACAGTAACAGAATAAGTTTTCAATTTCGCAGAATTACATAATCATACAAACTTAGACAGTCATATGGCTCAATAGAGTTACATAACCATGCAAAGTTTTCAATACAGGCAGAAAATGCAGCTTCTACTGTGAAGCAGTAAAGATGAAATCTTCGCCATTTGAGAGTTGTGTTTCAGTTCGAAGCCTAGGCTACAAACAAACACAACAAATTAATTCAATCACGTTGGTACACAAAAATCCATCAATTTGGATACATTGCATTCACATTAAATATTTTAAAAAAATTACTCTTACATCTAATATTTGGGCTCCAGTGTTTGGATCATGAAATACTCCTACTCCTAGCACCTTTCTCATTGTAGCATTTGCAGATGATGTTGTAGCACTTGCTTGTGTCTACAATGCAAACATGTTTCAAACACTAACATGCTTAACAACTTATATTTATTGATATATAAAAATTACTGAAAACGTCCAACTTGCTAGTGTTATGAATGCATACTTCTGTTGGGGCCGAGGCAGGACATTAAAAGAAAGAGGGGGCAGGATAAACAGATGGTTGACTGTTTGGTGCACCATGACTGAACTAAACCCCAAAAAGTAAGCCAACTCTGCCATGACTGAACTCTCTTTAATAAAAAACAACAACAACAACAATAAATAAATAAATGACTGAACTAGCCTCAGCTTTCAAGTATGACTTCAAAACCATCAAATGAGTATGCATTCATAACAGAGATGCCTTGGTTGCAATTTAAACCAGAATTTGAAAAGACACTTGGTTGCAACCATGCTTCAGCCTTGCGGCTGGTACAGAGATGCCTTCAATCCCAAGCCAAGTATGACTTCAAAACCATCAAATGAGTATGCATTCATAACACTAGCAAGTTGGACTTATATTTATTGATATATAAAAATTGAATATAGTTTGAATAAAAAACCTGCACGCCACATGTTTTCTTTGTATGTTCTTCACTGTTACATATTGAACAATGCATTTTTCTCCCATGCCTAGACATCTTCACCTTGCCCTTTTTTGGCTCATTCCTTGCTCTTTTTCGGCTAGTTTGTGGTCTACCTGGCATTACCCTTTGAAGGGGTGGAAGAACTTGACCCAGTCCACTTTCCTCCCAAAACTCTTCTCCAGGCATAGTCCCAATAGCATAGTCATATGCCTTTAAGAACTTCTCTTTCTTGTAAACTGAATCAATGAAAGCTTTGGGGTCATCTGCTTTAAAGTGAATAGCCCTAATTACATGTTGGCATGGTATTCCAGACAGCTCCCACTCGTTACACGTACAGAATTTGGTTCTCAAATGAACCTCATATCTATTTCTTCCCAAACTTACCTCATAACCATCTTGACCATTCCAATCCACCCTCCATCTATAACTGTCACCAATATTTTGTACCAGGATTTTTCGAATTTCCTTACCATGCTCTTCTCCTTGTGGCCATTTTAAAGCGAAATTCTTTTTCTCTATGGCTCTTTGCATCACAAAAAGTCTAATGTCTTCTAGCATAGAAATGATTGGCTTACGTCGAGCTCCAAGCAACACAAAGTTAAAAGCTTCACAACTGTTATTATCAACTGAATCACACTTGGTAGCTATTGAAAAATAAGCTCTGCACCATTTCCTTAGGTCTATACGCATGACAGCCTCTTTTGCACCAAGTTTTAACAATTCAAGTTCATCTAGCCTTCTTTTGAGGGTGAACTCATTTGATGCTTTTGCTACTGCATAGAAAGCAAGTTTAAGGGCATCACCTCTAAATTTTGGATACCAATTTGCATAAATATGCCTCGCACATAGTCGATGTTCTGCTCTTGGAAATATTTCTTCAACTGCATTAAAAAGTCCCTACAAGGAAAAATTAAAATGAAATTTTATATCATGAAGTAAATAAAATAGTTAACTATTGAACTATATTTCCCGTTGTACACTTGCCTACTGGAACCTCTGTGAGTTAGGTTCATGTATTTATGTTACTTGGTCCAAGTTTTCATACCAATTAATTCCCTGCTTGGATACTTTCGAAACCCCTTCTACTTGCCAACTTAGCATTTTTCATTGCTACGAATTACGGTTTAGTTATTTAATATGCATTCCTCGTAATAGTTATGAGTTTTAAGTCCTAAAAGTTATAATAAAGTTATTTATTGGTAAATGAAGTCCTAAAAATTATTAAACTACGAAGAGATTAACAACCAAGCAGTTATAATTCAAACAATTCAACTTAAAAAATGTTCTTACCTTTTGTTGGTCAGACATAAAACACCATCCCATTCCATCTCTTGTTTTTATATCATGCCTCAAGTGCTCCAAAAACCAAAGCCAAGATGCAGTAGATTCAACTTCAACTACGGCCCATGCTAAAGGATACATCTGGTTGTTTGCATATTTACCTACAGCAGTCAATAATTGGCCTTTCACCACCCCTTTTAAAAAGCAACCATCCAAGCCCAAGAACTTCCTACATCCCTCCATAAATGCATTTCTCAAAGCAGCAAAACATACATAAAATCTTTTGAAAAAAGGTGGACAACCAGGTCCCCTGTGATCAACCTCCATATCTATACTACTTCCTGCATTTGATGTACGAAGGGCCTTTATATAATCATGTAACCTTGCATACTCCTCACCAATATCTCTCTCAAACTTCTTCATCACTTTTCTCTTTGCTTTCTTACACTAATTTCTTGACACTTCCAAGTTAAATTGTTCTCTAACTTGATCTTGAATGTAATCAAGCTTCAAATTCCGGTGGCCATATATCAATGACTCATATGACTTGGCTATCCATGGGCTATCTGTTCTTGAAACTTTCAACAGCTTTGAACAATTATGTCTCCCAACATAAGTTTTTACCATGAAGTACACCTTCAATTTCACCTTCTCCTCAGAAGCAAAAAATAACCATGGACATTCATTCGCCTTACATTTGGCCACAATTCTACCCTTTTCATTCTTGATGTAAACAAACTCTCTTTTTTCACTTATTTCATACTTTTTAAGTGCCCTCCTACATTGCTTTGCATCTGTGAAACAAAGACCAACAAAAAACTTAACTTCCTTGCATCTTTCATCATACCTGGCATACTTAATTCGTCTTCTTACCGAGACTTTTTCATCGTCATCCCCACTTTCAGAAGAAATACTCTCAATGTCAGAGTCGTCTAGCTCATTTGCACCTTCATCACCACAATCTGAAATATTTTCATTCTCATATTCCCATCCGCTTTGCTTGTGTCTAGCTTCATATTCCTTCTGTTCAGCATTGCATCTGAAACTATAAGGTTGGATGAACTCCTTTGCTGTTCGAAGTGCTTTTACAAGCTCGTCATCTTCACCACACAATATGGTGTCAGGAATATTGTTCAACTCTCGATCAAGCTTCGCTGAAAAATCTTCAGTCTCATCATCCTAACCATCCTTACCACCAGTCTCAGTTTCATTCACAATCCCATCACCTTTATTTTCGATTCCATCAACCCTTGTCTCATTTATATCTTCTACCAATGCCTCTTTATTGGTAATTGTTTCAGCTGAAAAGTCTTCAATGCCCTTGTGCTTAAATTGCTCAAAATGTTCAATGTAAACCTCAACATATCCACTTAAAATACCACATGCTACCATATATAGTGTACTTGTATCATTGTGTAATTCTCTTAGTCCCACATCAAAACTCATATCAGGAATTTTATAATAAGTCTTTTTCACCTCACTACGTTCATACCCATCTTCTTCTAACCAATCTAAAACCACCAATATGTTACTAAGTCAGAGTCCAAACTTTTCTCAAACTTTTTCTCACCAATATACCTCATACTTGGGTGCCTTTTTAGTATTCCATCATGGTATATTACTATATTCAAATTCCCCATTTGCACTTACATTTCATAAATAACATATTACTTTTTAACACAAAAACCATATTACACATTCTCATTACTCATTAACTAACCACTTTATATCTCCTTAACTTTCCTACATAACCAAACCCCTTATAAATGAACTAAAACCATTTATTGCCTCACATTAATTTGTCCAACAATACTATTATTGGCCGGAACAATAAAGAGTAATGAATAATAAAACCAAAACCCACCTCTACTAACTGTAAGCAAACAAAGAATGGAAAAAACGTGCCAATGAATAAATTGTTTGTTCGCACTTTTTTATGTGCACAATGAATAAAGCTGGATTGGATTATTTGATTAATAGGAATCAATGCTTCTTCATGGACCACTTTGCCAAATAGCCAGAACAGTGGAGGGAATCAATTCTGCTTTGTTTGTCTTTTCTCCAAACCCTTGTTCCTTACATGCCGTGCATTAAGTCTCCTGCGTGCAACTTTCCCGCTCGCTCCTATTTTTTCTACTCCAGGCTTTAGCTCTTTATCGTTGCTAGTTGACGGTCGTTGCTGGTTGACGGCTTGGAAATGGCGTCTGTCATTAAGAATCACGTAACATGCACATGTATGGTCAAGGGGGTGGACCAGCCCATTAAGTGAAGTTCCGGGGGTGAGCAGGACCGAGTTCAACTTCAGGGGGGGTAAAGGTTCTTGTTAACCGAGTTCAGGGGGCAATGGGGTATTTTGGCCTTAAACTTAAACCTCTCTGGAGTCTTGACCGCAAAGACTCGGTTAATCCACAAGTGAGCACAAACATTTTTGCCTTGTTCCACATTTGCCACCGCACTTCAGTTTCTTACGTAGAAATTTCTCATAGTTCATGACAGTGTCTTTCTTTTTATTCTTTTTTTTTCCCCCATTTGCTAGCCAGAACTCGATTTAAGTCAGTCAATTCAGGCCAATATGAGCACTTGTTGGTTTATTGCGTGGCAAGACTGGATATTTACTGTCAAAATATAATTGTAAGAGAGTGAAAATCAGACAAAACTAAGTACAAGCCATCAGTCCATTGTGTGGGTGTACCAACAACATGGAAGGGGCATTTAAAAGTGAAAACCATTGCAAGACGAGTACTATGAAAGACGTGTTTCCATAAAACAGGGACCAATTTTGAAATTAGAAAAGGACTAGAGCCCTTGACAACGGTTTCTTGTCGTTTACTGAACAACTGTTCAAACGAATCAAACCTGGAGAAATCACTAGCACTGCACTAGCAGCGAGTAAATTAATAATAGTGGAAGTTTTAAATCTAGTGTTTGGTTCGATCATTCTCGCCGCAACGTCCGGAGCCGGCAACAGCTACTTCCACCTGTGTCTTCTTCCCATGGCCGGCTCATTTTCACTCTCACTTTATTCCCATAATACTTACACTGTCATCGCTTCTCCATCCTCGGAGCATCTTCCACAAAATGTCCGGAAACTACCGTTTTCACATGGACCAGAAGGATCTCCTCCGGAAGTTGATCGCGGCTGTTGGGAATTTTATGCAGGAGAGGTTGGCCAACAAGCAGCAGAGGATCCAGCACAAAGAACGATGCGCGGAAAGATTAGCTGCGGAGGACGGGACCGGCGGCAGAGACGAGGAAGTCCGGTACGCTGACCAAGCGGTGCTCGCGAACCTCGACTGGGGAATCGAAGCTCTGGAAGAAGCAATCGACACTTCGAATGTGGAGACAAAGCACGCCAGACTAAATTACGCCGAGAAGATGCTTCAAGTGTGCGCGATGCTCGATTCTGGCCAGAGAACCGCCGGCGTCCCCAATTTCTACCTCTCCGCCTGGGCTCATCTGAATCTCTCCTGTCTCTGGATGTTGAGGAACAGCATCCAGAGTTCGGTTCTTCATATTCTCGAGATGTTCTCGGTCGACCCCTTCTTTTCCAGGAACGATTTCGCCCCCGAGCTGTGGAGAGAGATTTTCCTTCCACACATGGGCTCGATTGTTGGGTGGTATTACGAAGAGCGGCACAGGCATGGATTCTTCCACTAATATCTTAGATATTTAGACTTTTGAAATACTGGTGGTTCATGAAATTCGAAATTTATGTCTTTCAAAAACTTTGACAGGCTTGTGATGGAAGTGATTCCGGACTCTTCTGATTTGTCCTTCACGGCTGATATTGATCAATTCTTCAATGAATCTCTGGTGTTCTCCATGAGGCCTGACCAAGTGGAGAAGCTGAACACGTTGGAGAAGAATTATGGGGAGTCATTGGATGAGAGCACAAAAATGTTTGCCAAGTACTTCAAGGATTGTATGGCTTGTGATTCCGCCTCCAGCAAGAAAGTGAGTCCGATGCTACCGATTGCAGAACCACCAATGACTCCTCTCCATGAAGTGAGCGGCTCTATTCCTGATTATGTTAAGTTCGGTCCAATATTGCCCAAGAGCGCTGGATTTTCTCCAGCCCTCAAGTCTAAAAGGTGAGATTGAAATGGAAGTAGGTCCGCTTCTAAGTTCTCTGCCCATTTGCCTACATTATACCGTGCATATGAGTAGCTTATGGAGGAACCACGATTTGGGAGCCATTAAACTTGCCTTCCTCCTAAGGAGTAAAAACCATTTTGGTTAAGCTTGTCTTGTGATTTGATTTATGCTGTACCATTTTCCAGGTTTCTGTCTTTTGGCATTTCTTGCAATGTTTACTCATTTGCACATTTGTTTCAAACAGCAAAAAAGCAACTTCACCTGTCTCAAAGAACGTAGATAATTTTACTACCTGGGATTCTCAAGTAAGGATATGTCTACCATAAGTGGTTCATTTTCTGTAAATGTTTTGCAATTCTTGGAATCCAAATTCACTTTCTTGGTTTGATTGTTTAGGAGGAGGGCTTGCTTGAGGATAAAGAAAATGATTACGGTTATGAACTGAATGCGGCTTCCATGGAGTTCGAAGAAGAAGAAGAAGAAGAAGAAGATAAATTGCACGAGGCCTTATTTGCTGAAGATATCACGATGGCCAGAGATAAAGAAGCTGGCTCCTCAGCCCAACCACTCACAAACAAAACACAAAATTGTTCTCCAGTCTTATGCCCTATTTCCCTTAGAACTCCTCCTCCAAAGGGTTCGTCTCCAAAACCAGTTGTCAGTTCCAGGAGGGAGCCTAAATCTCTTTTGCGCCTTTTATCAAGCCGTGTCTCTGGCCCCAGTTCCCTGTCCTTGCAGCCTGTCTCTCCTTGTAGCAGCAGCTCAGCAGATACCGATGTTGAGGTCACAGGATGCCCCTTGATCTACAGTTTTTGGCCATATTTAAGTTCTGTTTATTGCTTATAGTGTTGAGGCTATAAAATGTCAGGTTACTGACATAGCTTGGTAATCCAGGAGAGTGAAAACCATCATCTATCAGTGAGCATGAGTTCTGAAAATGCAAACATCCAGGAACAAGAACTTAGGTAACAAATGCTTCTACAAATCTTGAAGTCACTAATTCTGTAAATTCTAGCTAACAAAAAATACATGTATGGGAAATTTATTAATCTTTTGCTCTAATAAGCTCAAATCCTTGAGATATTGCAGTCCCTGCAGCTCAGTTTGTGGAGGTAGTCCTAGCTGGGTTTCATCGCCCTTATCTGAGAAGCAGACTTCACATTCAAGACCACCCAAAGATTTTGTCTGCCCCATCACAGGGCTGATTTTTAACGACCCAGTCACCCTCGAAACCGGTCAAACATATGAAAGAAAAGCAATTCAAGAATGGCTTGAAAGAGGAAATACTACATGCCCCATTACCCGGCAACGTCTCTCCTCAAATATGTTACCTAAGACAAACTACGTTTTGAAGAGGCTTATAACAACGTGGAGAGAGAAGTACCCAGAAATTGCACTGGAGATTTCTGAAACTCCCAAGAATTCATTTAACTGCCTCCCACAGAGAGACATCAAAGCTCTATCTCCTTTATCCAGAGAAACTGGTTTTTCTAATCGCAAGGGTACAGATGATTATGTAAGCCTAAGGAGCAGACGGTTCATGAGAGTGGCAGTAGCTACATCACCAACTAGTGCGATAACTCAAGCCGCTGTGGAAGCCATTATCAATGGATTACAATCTCATGTTTCATGTCTATGTACTTCAGACAATCTGGAAGACTGTGAAGCAGCTGTATTGGCAATAGCTAAATTGTGGAAGGAGGCACAAGGAGATGCCACAGTTCATTCTTACTTATCCAAACCAACCATTGTAAATGGGTTTGTTGAGATACTATCTGCTTCAGTGAATAGAGAAGTCCTCAAGAAGTCAATCTATATACTGTCTGAGCTAATCTTTGCAGATGAGAATGTTGGCGAGACACTTACCAGCGTCGATTCTGATTTTGATTGTCTGGCTGTCCTACTTAAAAATGGGCTAGCAGAAGCTGCGGTTCTCATATACCAGCTAAAGCCGGCATTTGCTCAACTGTCAGCTCATGAATTTATACCCTCCCTTTTACAGATTGTCCTAAAAATCAATGAAGCCACAGATGACCTTCAGCTGGTAATAGAACCTAAGGAAGCTGCTTTAGCATTGCTTGAACAGATATTGATGGGTGGGGATGAAAACAGTAGGTTTCTCAGTGCTTTAAGTGTTATTTCTTCCAGTGGTATTCCTCACCTTGTCAAGTGTTTGGAAAGGGTGGAAGGAAGGAGTTCCATTATTTGCATACTTTTATGTTGCATGCGCGCCGATAAAAGTTGCAGGAGCTTGATAGCTAGCAGGATTGAACTGTCTTACGTGCTTGAACTATTTCATTCTGGGGATGATAATATTCGTGGCACATGTATAGAGTTTCTCTCTGAGCTGGTTCGTGTGGCTAGGTATGTTGAAAGCACATGATTTCACTTATGGTGTCCTTCTTCCTTCTCGCAAATGTACTTGCTTGCTGAGATTAATTTTCTCTCTGATACAGAAGGACGTGTCGCAACAAAATCTTGCGCACAATCAAAGATGAAGGAGCATTTAGTACAATGCATACATTTCTTGTGTATCTTCAGATGGCCTCCATAGAACTGCAGCCCAGAATTGCAACACTTCTTCTTCAGTTAGACCTCTTGGTGTGTTGCAAATCTTTTAATATTTGAACAAACCACAAGTTGTGAATGGATTACATGTATATCATCTTGCCATAGAACATTGGTTCAAGATTTTCCAACTTGTACAGGTTGAGCCACATCAGATGAGTATATACAGAGAAGAATCTATAGAGGCCTTAATTGAAGCACTGTGCAGAAAGGATTTCCCTAGCCATCAATTGATGGCCATCAATGCCTTACTATCTATTTCTGGACGTCTGACTTCAACAGGAGATTCATATACTGAAGTCTGGCTGCTCAAATGCGCGGGGTTTGATCAACCTTACAATGCTTTAAAGAAGGCAGAGCAACTGCAAAGCCTGGGAAATGACTTGAGAGAAGTACCGGTTTGTCTACTTGTTTTACTAATGTCGAATATCGTTTGTGCCTGTTATTTATCTTTTGGCCCTTCTTTTCAATCCCACTCTCAATCAGTATCATTGCCTAGGATGAAGAAGAAGCAGAAGAAGAAGAAGTCTCGAGTTCCTGGGAGAAGAGGGTAGCTTATGTCCTCTGTAACCATGAAAAAGGTTCTATCTTCAAAGCTCTGGAGGAATGCTTTAAGAGTAATTCCCTGGAAATGGCAAAGTCATGTCTTACCATTGCATCATGGCTGATTCATATGCTGTCTGTACTGCCTGATACGGGTGTAAGAGATATTGCTTGCAAGTCTTTGCTGGAAGAATTTATCAATGTTCTCCAGTCATCAAAAAATTTGGAAGAGAAGATTTTGGCAACCCTTGCTTTGAGATCCTTCATCAATCATCGAGGTATTTGTTTTAGGCGATTATATTGGATTCACCAAGTCCAGAAGGAAAGGGTTGAATAAAATCTAAGTTCCTTTTTCCAAACCTGCTCCCATTTTGAGTCAAGAATTTATTTACATCAATGACTAACCTAAATTAAACATTATATTTCCAGCTGCTCTTCAAGAACTAGGGAAGTATGCTAAATGCATCTACAGAACATTACAAAAGCTCAAGAGGCACTCGGTGGGGGTCGCTGATATACTAAAAGCTTTGGTGAACTTGTCATCTGTCAATGCTGTATGTGGGAAAAATTGCATATTCTTTCATATGAACTTTGTAGAGAATCATACAATCACTGGCTCGTTTCCTTGTTTTCCAGACTGATATGTGGCATTGTGCTGAGGTGGCAGAAATAGATTCAAGCTCAAACGGTGAGGCCCTGTGTTTGCTATATCTGAAGGGTCGTGTGCTGAGCAGCCACTCTGATGGAACTATAAAGGTATGAAGGTAAACGAAGCACTTGTACACATATGTATGATGGATGTATGCTTGACAATACTCTGAAAGGAATTCTTTCTGCTGGACTGTGTCCAATACCTGTTCTAAAGGCCAAATCATTTTCTTTCTTCAAGGTTTGGGATGCTGGGAAGAGGGTCCTAAAACTGATTAAAGAATTTCGGGAGCATACGAAAGCAGTTACATGCCTGTATGCTCCATCTTCGGGTGACAAACTTTACAGTGGTTCAATTGACAAGACAATCCGAGTAAGTTGCATGTTTTCAGGATATCTACAATGACTCCTAATGTAACATTTAATATGTTCCTCCCTATTTTCGTCTTATGCAATGGTTTGCAGGTTTGGGCCATCAAACCTGATCAGATTCACTGTATTCAAGTTCATGATGTTAAAGAGGCAGTATACGAGCTGACAGCAAATGCAAAACATGCCTGTTTTGTTCCGCAAGGGACTGGAGTAAAGGCAGGTGATAATATTGTCACAGTATGATTGCAACCAACAAACAATCACCTTTTCTGCAATTTCTGCTCTCGCAGCTTTATAACTGGTCAGGAGCACCGAGGCCTATAAGCTTGAATAAATATGTGAGGTGCATGGCCATGACTGGAGACAGACTGTACTGTGGTTGCTCTGGTTATAGCATCCAGGTAAAATTTCTTCTCAGTTTTTAGAAATATGAAGTGTTCTTTACTCAAAGTTTTACTTGAGGTAACAGTAAGAGATGAGGAAATTGAACCCCCATTCCACATCATCTGATCTTTCATTCCATATCATCTGATCTTTCCAGGAAGTGGACCTTTGCAATTCAACTTACAGCACCTTCTACTCAGGAACAAGAAAACTGTTGGGTAAACAAACCATTAACTCTTTGCACGTTCAAGATGGTTTCTTATATGCTGGAGGGTCCTCAGTTGATGGAACAGCAGGAAAGGTAATGGCAGTGCAGCTAAACAGCCACTTTCATTAATTTCCATAAATTATTACATGATCACACCAGTATACTACCAAGTCATTTCAAACAAACTTCCACTTGAGCATGAAGGTGTTCAATCTCTCCGGCAAGGCAGTGAAAGGGTCGTTCCCGATCGGCTTCGACATACAACGGATTGCCGTCAATAATGACCACATATTCACTGTGACAAAAGGCGGAACCATTGAGGTTTGGCTGAAAGAAAAAGTGGTGAGCATTGCTTCCATCAAAACAGGGCAAGCAAAGGTGACATCTTTGGTTTCAGACGCTGATGGAGGAATGCTTTATGTCGGCACATCTGACGGCAAAATCCAGGTTCTGCCTCTGTTATTCCACGAGTCCACATAACTTCAAATACAGCAATGATTTTGTCTCGCTCTCATTTGTTTGCTGATGCAGATCTGGGCACTTGACTAACTTCGAGAAGTGATGACTCATATCAAAGGATATATAGAAGTCCAGAAGAATGCATTCAGGGATAGTATTGTTTTCCAGGCAGCAAGATCATCAGATTCATTCTATCTGACACAATTCTGTGTTTGTTATCGTATTTTATTTTGGATAGATCAAAGCCCAAACAAACGATGTCTTGTAAATCCCACATAAAGTTGAATTGGTAAAACTTTGTGCTGCGCCATCCATTAATGTTTTGTTGTTCTAGTTGTCTGGACACTATCAAATTCAGATTCTTATCTTGTTCGAATGAGATGAAAATGATCTGATTATAGACCAAGCACTTTTCTGGAAGAAGAAAAAAAAATTCAGATTCTTATCTTGTTCGAATGAGATGGAGAACCGGTTGAAAAATCACAAGTTGCTAAGCTAGAAAAACCAAGGCACTCAGAATGAAAAGGACTATAAAAAAACAAAATTTCACTGACCCGAAGGTCTCAAACTTTCATTGATACGCTCATCCTCATAGTGCCAAACAAAATTCGTAAAAAAAAACCAAGTTAATTGATTGGAGAGCATTCAGTATGAGTAGGAGGTATTAAATTCAACTCACGAAGGTGATCGGATTATACAAAATTCATCATCATAATGCTCTAAACCAATCAATACACTGAAAAAGAAACAGAGATGTAAGAGAGGCTTCCGAAAACGAAAGGAAGAAAAGAAAGAAGAAACCATCAGAAATTGTGGATGGATGCATCAGGCTGTCTCAGACGACCGTCGTGAGAATTTCAATCCAAATCTCATCCTCTGATTTTTCTTTCTCAGAAAACTATCGCCAAACACACGGGGCGACCGCAACAATGCCCATTCCGCTCGCATCAACGGCCGAGGCAGGGCTGCTACTATTTATAAGCAAGTTTGGTTTATGCTAGGGTTTTTCAGTCGTTGCCACATTGACAATTCTGCCCTTATCTTTTGGGGCCCGCTTGCTCTCTCATCCAAACGGCACCGCTTTCTGTAATTCGTGTTCTTCCTTGGCTTCTCCTTCACTCCCCGTCCAATGGTTTAACTTCGTCGGCGGCCAATTCGGACGGAGGTCAAATCAGCCATGTCTCTTGATGCCTTCCCTCCTTTCATTTCTACTCAGCTTCACCACCTCCTCACTCACTTTCCCGACCGGATCAGGGTAAGTCTTTCCCTACAAAAGCTTACGTCATTCTTAGGGTTTAGTTTCAGACGTTGCATTTGCGATTTCCACTTTTATTCCCTATCAGGTTGATCAGGTGTGGTCCGGCAACAAGTTTCAACCTCGGGCTTTGGATCGCTTCACCTTGTTGATTCCTTATTGTCTGGACACTATCAAATGTAAGCGATTTTTGCTTTTTGCCCCCTTCTTTGGTCCCTAGAAATGCCTAGTATTTTTTGTCAAATCGTTTGCGTCTTTGGATTCAGGGGATGTCATTTACAATTCGGAATTTCCGTTTTCGGCTCCGGATGTTGTGTTTGGACCCGATGACGAGGAATTCAACTCATTTCTTATGATGGGTGCTGGAGGAGGAGGAGGAGATTCCAAGTCGATAGTGGGCGATGTTTTGTCTGGTTGGAACAATCGAGACCCAACAAGGCTTTTAAACTTGATTCAAATATTGCGGTTGGTATTCATCTCAAGCAGTGATAGCTGAAAGAGAAAAACGAGAGTTCTTACTTCGATTGTCGAGCTAAAAGTTGAATTCCCGTGAAGAAAGTGATGACTTCGTTTGTATAGGTATCAGTACACATCTTTCCAGAGGAATCGTGTTGGTGAATTGGATGACGATAGGCTGAAATTTGAGGTTAGCACTATTTTATCTCGGGAGGTAAGCTGTAAGCATTTACATTTATTTTCTGTTTCTCTTTTTTAAGAAGATTTAAAAATTTCGTTTCTCTGAATATCGTAGCTTTCATATGAACATAACCGAGAGAAGTCCGTTCTGCACTAGTCCATCTGTTAGTTATGTTTATATCGCTAAATACGGCAGTCATGCTAATGCAAATGAACAAGAAGTTCTGTGCATGTTCATTATTTAACTTAACTTTTATTATGATGTGAGTGTGATAATAATTTTAGGCTGCAGTTAACTTTGGAAGGGGGCAGTAGCATTTATGAAAATGGACATTAATATTTCATCCAAAATGTTTGTCTGAAGAGTTTATGTTTTGTTATCCATCTACATTGTTTTAATTCCTGGTGTCCTTGTGCTCACTTTTCCATGGTACAGGGAATTGAGATGCATATTAGTTCAGGCGTAGAAAAGGTAATTCCCTTTTTCTAAAAGTACATATTAGTCTTTCTTTTGCATGCGAGGAGTAAACACTTCTTTGGAGCTAGTAATGTTAGTTTGGTTTCCATGCCTGTGTACATTTTGTAGCCTGGGGAGGTCAAATTTGCAGTTCCGCTGGTGGACATGGACATAAATAAAATGGTGCCCGGGTGTCCCTGGAGACAACCACAGAAGATATTCCTACAGGTTGGCTTTTCCTTTTGCTTCTTCTGCATGCTTTGACTTACTTATCTTTTTCATTACCCAATACCAGTTTCCGTGATATTTGAATTTCATCTATACAGGTTATATATCCTGTAGGAAAAAAATATGGAGCTACTTGTTCAGCCCCTCGTTTGAAACTCATGTCAACTCCTGAGCTTAGAGCTCTTCTTTCCATTGATGATGTCAAGCTTCCTCCATGGTCGGATGGAATGTAAGTTGTGTACTTACGCTCTTCCCTTGTCTGTTTTGGGGTAGACCGCGAATTCTTGTTGCTATCAGCATTTCTTTCCTTCTGGTTTCAATTTTCCCATGTTCATCTTTGAAGGTGCTTGGCAGAATATCTTCCGCACCTGGAAGAAACCCTTGAGAAGCAGGTCAGCTTCAATTGTTTTGAGCTTGTGTTTACAATATGTTATTTTCTATATTAGTTGTGAGTGCTTCATCTGTCTTTCTTGTTTCAAAAGCTTTCAGAAGCAGTTAACCTGGTTAATTTGAGAAGGTGCTTTATTGAGGCACTGGCTCCTCTTTTTGGCAGACCTTTAGAAGCTGATCCGGTACGCCTAAAGCTATTGATGGTTCTTAAAAGCTTCTCAAGTTTTTGAACCATGAAATCTGATTATAAATCCCCATTGATTTGCGTACTAGGTCTTCTGTAGGAAGGCTACATTTCTCTCTTCATCTGGATCGTTTGTGTTCCTGGTATGTATGTTTGGACTTTTGATTTTACAATGCAATTGGTTGAGTAAAATATTCTTGGAATGTTAAATATGATTCGTGTATCTGAAGTTCACAGTTTTGTTAAAGGTGGTACATGACTTTTGGAATCTTTACATCAGGTGCACTTCATCTTGTCAAGTCAGTTTCCCAAGCAACAGCCTGCCCTACTGCTTCAGAGTACGCAGGTAAGGCTGTTCATGTGATTATCTTTGAAGATATTTTGGCACAAAGAAATCGTAAATACTTCATGTTATCAAGAAATTGTCAATGATTGAAGCATGGAGGTAAATTAGTGCGCATTTACTTTGACACTCTGTAGTATTCTTGCAGTCATAGACTACTGAAAGGCTTATCATTGTGTTACATTGCAGCACTTCCAATCACAAGGTGTGCCAGTGAAGTCACCCCTATTAAACGATTATCCATGGAGCCCAAGATGGGAAGCATCACAAATGGCTGAGCGTATATTGTAGGTTCTCTGATTCATTTGTATCACTTAAATCACTTTGATCCATGCACATTCTCCTTTCATGCTAATTTCAGTTTTTTTGTCTTTCAGTGACTTCTTGGCAGAGGAATCCCTGAATTTCAAACGGTTTTGTAATGAATCTCAGCTTCAACATCAGTAGCAGTAGTCATGACTCACCTAAACATGAGGAGGACAAATCTTTGATGCATTCTAATCGGCCCCCTATTTGCAGAAGTTTTTGAAGTATGGATCTTTGGTGGAAGATTGAATTGGTTTCTGTTGCATCGTGTAAAAATGTCTAAGCTGCTGTTGGATTTTGATACCTGACAAATGTTCATCGAGGATGTACAAAATATATGTGGTAGCCCCGTATTCCTCTTCGGCAGCTCAAAGAATTCTCAAATGCACTGGTAGGTGTGATGTCTATACATGTCGGACGAGCACTGTGTTCTTGGATTGCCTTTCTGTTAATATAAACCAGAAGGGAACGCAACGTTGAGGGACGGGTGAATGATCAAGTGCTGGACCTTGTAGTATGAATCGCAAGTTCTTTATGACTACAGTCTATAGCCTGTTTTTTTTTTTTTAATACAATGGTCGTAATTCATTTCCCGGACCCTGTTCTGTATTTTGCTTCCATTTGACGGAGACAATTAGACCGTTATTGTTCCATCCTGCGGCACATGCCGTTGAGGAAGGAGACCCGATACTCAGATCCTTTCTTGGGTTGACGCGAGCTCGTATTATCGCCACTGCGAGCAAACGGAACCGTAAAACATTCCAATTTCCGCCTCCACAAGAAACGGACCCTCCGAAATCCAAGGTATGACGTGCCACGTAGCACACGCCCTGTTAACGTGCGCACGGGCCCCCGCCACCCATAACATAACCGCTCCAGCCAAACAGAACACGCAAATCTCCCCTTCAAAAATATCCCGCCCCGCCCTTTCTTCGTCTTCTCAATTCTCCATCGACTCCTTGTGAACCTCCGAAGCTTCAGCGATGAGAGAGATCCTTCACATCCAAGGAGGCCAATGCGGCAACCAGATCGGCTCCAAATTTTGGGAGGTCATCTGCGACGAGCACGGCGTCGACCCTACCGGCCAGTACAAAGGCGACGGGGGCTTCTCTTCCGATCTTCAGCTCGAGCGGATTAATGTCTACTTCAACGAGGCCTCTGGTGGCCGCTACGTGCCCCGCTCCGTTCTCATGGATCTCGAACCTGGCACCATGGACAGCATTAGATCCGGCCCTTACGGTCAAATCTTCCGCCCCGATAATTTCGTCTTCGGCCAGTCTGGCGCCGGAAACAACTGGGCCAAAGGTCACTACACCGAAGGAGCTGAGTTGATCGACTCCGTTCTTGATGTTGTGCGTAAAGAGGCCGAGAATTGCGATTGCTTGCAAGGTAACGGATCATTTCTTAGATTGCTCAATTTCCTTTAATTTCATTTCGAGAGAAATATTTTTCTTTGTGTTCTGAATTAGTCTGATCTGAACTTCCAAATCGATAAACGTTTTGTTCTGTGTTGAATTTCGCGATAATTGTCAGCGACTTCAGTTTTGCTTGAATAGTTGTTTATAATCGCGACTCTGAAAACAGGGCGATCAACTGCTGTTTCTTTGCATGGTTGGTTGCATAAACTGCCGCACAATCTGTTTGACATTGACATGTTTTTAGGCTTCTTTTTGTCTAGTGGCGACACAGAGACATCAGGGATACTGGTCTCAATATACCTTTGCCCTTTCTGGGACGCTTTGTTGTCCAGACTCTATTGATAGAATCATTTTATCCAACGACGATTGTAATTGACACAGCAGCATTATTTTTCTCATTTTCCCCGCGAGAGGCATTTTTTTTTTTTTCTATTTTCCTCTTTTCCATCGAATAAGGTTGTCCTCTTTGCTTGGGGCCTTTTCCATCACACAGGTATTGCAGCTCGCTGAACACGTGATCGTGTAAAAGAGCAGGCCGCGATCTCAATTGGTCCTCTGGTCACATAAGTTGGATTACATTCCTAACGTTGTTTGGCCTCGAAAACCGTAATCAAAGTTGTATATGCATCATAATGCGAAAATACAATTAAAGCTGCTGATAAAATGGCTTTATGATTATAGAAAGTGTAATACAATTTGTGCTTTACTTATTGTTGTTTTTCTCTTTTATATATGAAAACTTTCTAGCTTATTGTGCCAACGACTGCAAGAGAAATGGGAAAAAAGAAAGGTTTCTTCATTTTGGCGCTGTTGATATTTTATACAACGACAATAACCTTGCTGCTAGCGTTACATGATGTCAAATGGCAACAAAAGCATCTCCTAAATAATTGTGCTTGTTTGTTGCTTGGTTCCAGATTATGAAATCAAGCTGTGGAGTCTGTTTTTCATTATTCATGTATATTTGATGATGCGAACAATAGTCTAAGTGGCCAATTTTTTTTATAGCTAATGCACCTGATATGTTGATTCATTATCAATCAGGCTTTCAGGTCTGCCACTCTCTTGGAGGCGGCACAGGATCTGGGATGGGAACTCTTTTGATATCAAAGATCAGAGAGGAATACCCGGACAGGATGTTGATGACATTCTCTGTGTTCCCTTCACCAAAGGTCTCAGACACAGTTGTGGAGCCTTATAACGCCACCCTCTCTGTGCATCAGTTGGTGGAGAATGGTGATGAATGCATGGTTCTTGATAATGAAGCACTCTATGACATTTGCTTCCGAACTCTAAAACTCAGTAACCCAACTTGTAAGTTGTTAATCGTTTTTCCTTTGTTTTCTGGGAAGTGTGAAGCTATTTGTTATATGGATGTGTCTAATGTCTCTCTCTCTTTTTTTTTTTTATCCAGTTGGGGACCTGAACCACTTGATTTCTGGTACCATGAGTGGCATAACATGCTGCCTCAGGTTCCCCGGCCAGCTCAACTCTGATCTGCGGAAGCTAGCAGTGAACCTGATACCGTTTCCCCGTCTTCATTTCTTTATGGTGGGGTTTGCGCCACTCACATCCCGTGGTTCCCAACAGTATGTGTCACTCACAGTTCCTGAGTTAACTCAGCAGATGTGGGATGCAAAGAATATGATGTGCGCTGCAGATCCACGACATGGTCGCTACTTGACAGCCTCGGCTATGTTCAGGGGGAAAATGAGCACCAAAGAGGTGGATGAGCAGATGATCAATGTGCAGAACAAGAACTCGTCATACTTTGTTGAATGGATTCCAAACAATGTGAAGTCCAGTGTTTGTGATATCCCGCCAAAGAATCTGAAGATGGCATCTACATTTGTAGGGAATTCCACCTCAATTCAAGAGATGTTCAGGAGGGTGAGTGAGCAGTTCACGGCAATGTTCAGGCGCAAGGCCTTCTTGCATTGGTACACCGGGGAAGGAATGGATGAGATGGAGTTCACTGAGGCTGAGAGCAACATGAATGATCTGGTGGCAGAGTACCAGCAATATCAGGATGCTACCGCAGAGGATGAGGAATTTGATGAAGGTGGCGAGGATAACTACGAGTCTTAAGTTTGTGCGATGAGCAACGTTTGGAATCACCTTTCGTTAGACGGAAGTTGTTGGTTTTGTGGGAGCGACTAATAAATTTAAGTACCTACCTAGTTAGTCTTGTTGCCTTGTCAAGCATTCGTGCTAAGGAAATGGTTGTCATGGGTGAAAATTGGTCAGTAGGAGTCGAAAGGGTAGTGGAAACCATTATACTAGTCGTCATATTAGCAGGATTTCAGAGACATCTCAACTGTTGATGCAGGTTTGAAATAAAAGAAGCATCTTGCAGCCTCACCTTCCCGAACCATTCCATGGCTCTAGGTCAGTAATATGAGAGGTAAGCTTTTCTAGGCACCGATATTATATCGTTTTTATCTTTCTATGTTCCTTCTCTCTGTCTCTCTACAAAAGCATATCCAAGCAGAGAGTGGAGATATTGGATGCGACAGAAGTCATCATCAAGTGTATTGTTCTTTATTGCGAAACATACATAGACAGGAATTTACCAGCACGCTAAACAGGATAGTTAGTTTACCTCCAGGAAAAAAAATAACACACGCACACAGAGGGTGATAGTAAATTGAAGGCTCATATTGCCAAGTTCAGTTATATATATTGGCTTCGTGAGTGGGGAATCTTTAGCTAAGCTGTAAGAACCCCAGCACAACAACCAGCTAATATTCTCGTTCTCTTAGAGAAGTACTTGACACAACTTTATAAATAATTGAATTTTACAATAAACTTTATAAATTTTTACTGATTAAGAAAATTTACCTATATTTTTCTATTTGAGTTTTTACTTTTCTTACTGAAAATAAATAAATAAATAAATAAATAAATATTGAATATTAATCTTCACATTGACCACTAGTTATGCAACATCCCAAATCCTACTCATAAAGTCTACCAAAAATAGGGGCATAAACAATATGAGCCAAATTAAGCCAAGCGCACCCAAGCTCAGGCACAACTTGACACCTTTTGGGTTTTGCTTGAGCTTTAACCCAGACAAGGCCCCCCCCCCCCCCCCCCCCCCCCAAATGTGGGCTCAAGCTCGGTAGACTAAATACAATTAAAGATAAATTGTAACTTTTTAAACCTTATGGGCTGCACATAAGTATCATGTAACTTTCGCGTAAAATATAATTAATTGTATATATAATGACACTCTCTTTCGACCATGGGCTAATTGAAAGTTTTCAAACCTCAGGGACTCATGTAAAATCATGGCTTAGTTCTAGGAGGAACGAGTGTAACAACCCATTTATCATAATAGCTAAAGACCCAATCTGGTTCTAGGCTTCTAGCTCAAGTATCCTAGACTTGAATATCCGCTCGAAAGGATATTAAACTTAATTTTTGGATCAAGCTCTATAATACTCGACTCAAATAGACTCAATATAAAGTAGAGCTGACAAAAGCTATAAACGTAACACCCATAACCAAAAAGCTACATAGTGCATTTTTCATGTCTTTCTTTTGCTGAAATCTGAAAATGGTGAGAATGGCCCATGGTTTCCTTCTTTTTTTTTTTTGGAAAATAAACCATGTAAAGAAGTCAACTGTAAATATGCCACGTTTCCGGCTCTTTGGTCTTCCATTTTAATGAGAAGAAGAAGCGAGGAAAGAAATAAGTTGACGAGTGCTATTGGTTTGTTCTCATTGAGTCATTAGTAATGACGTACTTCTTTCCAATAAGAGCCGAGTCCAATAAAACAGAACCACAAAATTGTCTCCAACCAACAAAGAAAGAGCCGTAAATAATAGTAAAAGGAAATAGTAAAAAAGATTCTTTCCATTTTCAATTGAGAACGGAATACCTTTGCAGCGAAATCCAATGTCTCTCAAATCACCATCAAAGCTGTGGCCTTGTCTCTCCACTCTACTCGTAACAAATGAATATGGTAGTAAAAAGATCCGTAGACCAAAAAAAACTCGGGAGAACTTGCAGCGCACGGCAAAATGCTCCATTGAAGTGGAAGTGTTGAATGCTAAAACACTAGTATCGGACGTAACGGCCCAGTCACGTAACGTTATGAAGAAACTGAAGAAGGAAAAATCCGGTGTGTGGAAGAAGCATTGGTGTAGATGGACCTCCACTTGTTCATCTTGAGCTTGCGGTGGAATCTGGCTTGAGCGGCCTTGGCCCTTCCGTCCTCCAAGCCCCGCGCCGCCGCTTCCTCCGCCGATACGTTCAGATCCAGCGGCCCCACCACCTTATCATAGACTCTGCCGCCCGCTTGCCAGACCATCGCTCGCTCGATCTCAGCCGTCCGATCCTCCCCCATCCGACGCTCGTAAAACGTCGGTTGAATCGCCTCATCTTTAACTTGACTCCGCCCGCTGTTGACGACCCCGCTCATGGTTTCCAACTCTAAGTGGGGCTCTACCGCTACTCTTCCACCCCCAACAAGCTGTGCAAATCACAATTTATTAGTATTATCACTATTCCAGCCCAAATTAAAATAGTAGCAGAAAAAAAACTGGAGTGGTATTTTTAAATAGTCCTATGCCTAGACTTTAGAATAGTCATCTGTCTCCTACTCCATTAGAAATAGACGAAAGAAAATTAAAATTACCTCTTTTAATCTCATATTATCCTGTTTCAGCAACTCGTATCGCAGTCTGGCATTATTTATCTCCTGGGATAATTCCACAATATTCAAGATTAATTCGCCATGAATTTCCCTAATAGACCGCTCAACATGGAGTATTTCTTTCAAGGGGGAAACCGATGAGAAAATAAAGCAAAACGAACTCACTCACCAGCACAAGCAATTGTTTGCGCTGCGTTAACTCATCAAGGTTCTTCAACAATCCCTCCCTTCTCTGTTTTTCCAGTGAACCATGAGTCAGAGAAGAAGAGAAAAAAAAAAAATTAAACCCCGGAATTTTTTTTTGTTACGGTAAAGAATTACTTGCCTTTTTGATAGAGACTTTTGCTTTTTTCCTGGGAATCATAGCTTTCTCTTTCTCGTCAGATTCAGTGCTCGGGGAGAATGAGAGGGGCGTGTCGGGGCTCAAATTGGAAGCTTCCGCCTTGACGGCGAGCACCGCCGCTTCGCTGACGGGATCCATACCCATACCCATACCCATAACAGAAATCGGAGAGGGCGACGCTTCGGTCGCCGGTGCCGTCACAGTGGCGGTCTCCGGGAGAGACAGAGTGTCGTATCTGGCAATATCTGATCTTTTCCTCTTGCGGCCCCAGGAGAAGAAAGAGCGGGGCTGGAAGACAAATTGAGAAAACTCCAACAAGATATTGGCGACCTCAATCTCGTCCACACAAGGATTGATTAAGGGGTCAGTAATCGCCATGCTCTGTTTCTTGAATCTTTTGCCGCTGGTTTGTCTCCTCTGCTCGAAACTCTTGAAATTGGAGAGAAAAGGGAAACAAAGAGAATCAGGGCATTAGAGGGGGGGAGAGTGAGAGTTAAAAAAGAGAGATTTTGGTTTTGTGTAACTCGGAGACCGGGGGGTTGTGGTATAAGATGGAAAAGAAAGAAAGAAATCCATGGGGAGGGGGTGGCTAGGTTACACGTGGCAACCGGAGGTTAGGGTTTATGTTATGCTTAGGCTTTTGCTAAGAGACCTTTTTGCTTTTGGTGCGGTGAGCGACCGCCTTTGCACGCGCGTGTCCTTGCCAAACTAGCACTCGTCAAACCACGCTCCTCCCCTCCACTCCGCTCCCCTCCCCTCAGGCCCCCACTCCCTCTATTTTTAATTTTCTCCCAGCCTCGTTTCCTTTGCAAGTATGCCATTACATTAGGCCCTTCTACAAAAAAACACAGACAAAATAAAATATTGATATACCCCATTTCACCAGATTTTCTTAGACCAATTATTTTCATTGCAAAAAAAAAATTAAAACGAAAAAACAATTAAGAATAAATCAACCAATCCAGAACCGATGCTCTTTTGTTTTCGTTTCTTTCGTATGAAATAAGACCTAACACTCTTGATGGAACTTCAATTTGGTGACTGATTTCTCAACTGAACACCTGTACTTGGCACAATGGTTCACCTTCTGGGTGATCCAACCCAAACGCCTTCAGATAGACCCAAAATCCATTATCCTGTCTCGACCTGGATTGATTACCAATTGCATCTTATCAGGTGAATAAAATCATTGAGCGTAGGGAGACGATCAAATCAATATATGCCCGGGCCCAAATACTTATTTGCCTCCCGGCCCAAGAAAGTCATATTGAAGTTGCCAAACCAACAAAACGAAACAAAACTTCGAACCCTGACTTCTGGGAGATAAATCTCATTTCTGCTTGATAAATGGAGAAATGAAAGTTTGATCAGTTGTGAAAGTTTCCAGCTTCCTATGAATAGCACTTGAAAAAGGCCATGAGACCGCTGACTGGGAACAGATTAGCAATGATTAGTTACAAAGCAATAGCACAATCACTTCACTTTCTGTTTCTTGCTTATCTTTGTGACCAAGAAATCCTCATCCGATCCATCAGAGTCTTCATCTTCTGCCCTGCGCTTCTTCAACTGCTTTGATGCAACCTTTGTTTCTACCATCTTCTTCTTAGTCAAAGAAACTGGAGATGATGCCACAGTCTTCTTAACAGTTATAGACTTGGTGGTGTTCTTCACAGCCGAAACGGATTTGATTGGAGACACTAATTTCTTCTTCTGCTTCTTCTCAAATACTTTCTTTGCTTCGTCCATGGCAAGTAAACCTGATTCCATCATCCTGCAAGCACAAAACCGGATGTGTATTTCTTTGTTGTATTAAGATTCATAAATACAAGTTATAAGGAAAAGGGGGAAAAAAAGAACTGTCCCTGTCCAAGCAACAACAAAAATCATTAGTTAAACCACTAAAATACCGCACATTAATCAGTACAGGCTGAGGGATTGTCAAACAAAACAAGTCAGAAGGAAAGAACCTACAGACAACAGTTACTGATTACAAGAAACCGCAGTATTCTGCAGTTTGGTTGGATTTTGAGAAAATTCTACTTATGCTACTATGCTAGCATGCTGTTAAGGCAAGCAACGGCAGCAGAATGACAAAGAAAGCCATTTAATTGTGTGCAGATGTGTTGGAAGAAAAATTCAAAGGCTTGAGAAACAGTCACTCTAGTACCCAGCAAATTACTGCCATTCTTTAAGCTACTAATCCTTCAATGGAGCCCAAATCCCAGAAATATCTTATGAGGTATGATTGGGCAACTCTTACGAAACGCAGGAGAGGTATGCCTCCATGGATGTAAAAAATCCTTTGAAGATATATGAATACGATTTGCAAGGGCATAAAGATGACATGCATACTTCAGGTCAATATGTATTTCCCGTAGTTGTACAGCTAAATGGAAAGGAGAAGTGCTTTGAGCTAATTGGAACAAACTACAAGCAGGACTCCTGAAAAGATATATGCCAATAAAAAATAGAGACCGCAACTTTCAACATCTAAAGCTGAATTGATGGTGTATGGGTTAACATGCTTGTTCAAATGGTCCACAGACATGTTATATGGATTATTTCACAGATAAATCTTAATTTCACACATTCAAGAAAAGGAAAGTTGATTTCTGACCTTCAAATTGCTATCACCTAAACAAATAAAAAACAAACAAAGATACAACACCAATAAAAAAGGATGGAAATTTGACGGGAAGCTTCGGGCTTATGAAAGGTAAAAAGGCGTGAAGTTTCATCCTTTGACTAAGATCACTTGCATACTTGCTCCAATGGTTCCTCCCGACCAACTATCCTATTCCAAAACCAGCTAGATAAACCCAAACGTAGTGACTGTATCCTCTATTTTCTTTTAATCTACTACAAGGGCCTAAGTTTTTCTTATATGATTAATGAACGGTTTTATCACTTCCTGCTCCACCCCTCAAGAGGACGCATCTCACACCAAAATGATTGTATTGCAATTCAACATTTCTGTTACAGGGACAAAACGTAACTAAGCCGGATGACGCACAGGAACGCATAGATAGAAGGGTTACGTGCAGCACTCACCAGAATTGTGCCATTTCACTGTGAGGAACTTGCTTATAAAGCGTCTCGTAAAAGATCCTGAGAGGGTCTCTCTGGAAATGTTGAAGACCAGACGAGTCACTTAATTGACCCAAATCTGAAACAAAATCAGGCATGATTAAATAAACGAAGAACATGAATTTCATGGCAATGCACCTCTTCAGGTGGATCTCTTTTCTGACCGGGCAACTCATAGACCTTCTTCTCCTTCTTCTCCTTGCCATCTTTCTCAGCTGTTGCCTTCTTTCCTTCCACCTTTTTCTTCTTTTTCTTTGGCTCCTTCTTCAACAATAAATCGACAGAAGACATTTAAGAGGGAAAACCGAACCCCATTAGCCAAAAATGTTTCCTTTCTGTTTAAGAGCTGATAAAGGTTTGTTATTTTTTCCTCTGCCAACTAACCCTAAACGAGATAAGATAACTAATACCTCATCAGCAATAGCAGCGGAGCTCCGTTTGGAGATGGGCTTATCATCCTCATCTTCTTCCTCCTCCTCCTCCTCCTCCTCCTCCTCCTCCTCTTTTAGCCTCTCTTCCTTCTTGACCTTGGTACCCTTGGAGAGAGACCCAGAAGACCCAGCACCTCCTCTACCAGGTTTTTTGAAATCTTCGTCATCGTGAGTCTCTTCTTTCTTCACTTTGGCCTGTTTGGCTCGCGGTTTCGCACTATAATCAGCAGCAATTTTACGGCCATTGGCCGAATTCTTCTTGTGGCTAATGGAACTCAACAACTTATCGTCCGAAGGCTCTTCTTTCTTCACGGACTTGGAATCCTCGGACGGCATTTTCAGATTCTTTTCGGTCCTCCCACCCAGAAGCACAGACTTAGCTGTGTTTTGCGTGTTGTTCAATTTGTGTTCCGAAGAATTTTGGTTCAGGTTCGGGGGCCCTCTCTCCTAGCTCCGCCAGCTACTCGGAGAGACCCAAGTGCCAAGCCCTAGGGCAAACCCTGTCTAGCGACGACGTCGTTTGCGCAACTGCCCCTGCAGGGGCAACGACGTCGTTATGCTAATTCTCTTATCCTCTTGACTTCACTGATTCACTGAACCAAACTAACGTGTCTTAATGTGACTCGTCAGCGCGCCATCAGATTTTTCGTCCTCTCATTATAAGATTCACTAGGAAAACACTGGTGCTTCACTGAGTCTGAGGGTATAGCCTTTGTTTGTATCAGCGGTAAATTGAAGGGATTGTTGCTGTTGGTCAAGAAATGTGGAGAGTAGAGTTGTGGGAACAACCGTTCACAAGTGAGTTTTTTTGTACATGCAGATGTTTAATAAACTATATATTGTCGATAATTGTTATATGAAATAGCAAAGGTAGATAAAAGATGCTCTAAATATACTGTTGTAATTTTGCTTTGTCCTGGCAGGCCGGATAAATTTATATGGAGGATGACGGATAATAAAGAATTTTTTGTTGTGGAATTTATCTATTCCTCGAAAGTTAAGGGCGTGTTTAGTTTCAGAGAATTTTTTGAATTTTCTGAATTTTTTTTTGAAAATTAGAAAATAAAAACAAAACATGTTTAGTTAACTCGTTTTCATTTTCAGTTTTCTGGGAAAATAGTTTTCCATTACGTGAAGATTTGGAAAACAATAATTTGTTGTTTTCCTAATTTTCCAATCATCTCTCGCGCTGTGCCGCTTCGCAAACTTCTTGCCCGACTCTCTCTCTCTCTCTCGATCAACCTCCTCTTGCCGCCGTCGTTGAACAGCGTCTCCCTTGATGCCACCGACCAATCTCCCCGCCGCTGCCGCCCAACCAGCTTGTGGAAATCCTCCGCCTCTCGACCAGTGTCTTGTGCTCTCGGCTTTTTTTTAACAGATCCCTAAATCCCCAACTTTCTAATTCGATTAAGGCAATTAAGCTGGTCTCGAGGCATGAATCGACCCTTCGGAAGCAACAGCATCGGCATCGAAGCTATTGGACAGCGGAATTGGGCGGCAAGTGTCACTTGCATGGGAATGACGGAGATGGTGGTGCAGATGTAAGGGACAAAAAAGTTGGGACCAAAACAACAGAGATAAAAAAGATTGGGGCAGGTTTTGAAATTTTTCATTTTTCACTTTTGAAGCTGATAGACTTGGGAAAATGTGCACTTATGTTCCCCAAACTTTCTTTCAACATTCAACTAAGGTACTGATCTTTTTTCAATGCAGTGTGTATATATATAATATCTTCAATTATTTTAAAACAACTAAACATATTTTCTAGAAAACACTTCAGAAAATTGTATATAGAAAATGAAAACTAGAACCAGAAAATGAAAATGAAAACTGTTTTTCATAACCAAACACCACCTAAATTTTGCATGGAGGGCATGTACTAATGCACTAGCTTGACGTTATAATCTTCGACAGTGTAAAGTGAATGCTGATTCTATTTGTGTAGCTTGTGGCAGCCATTATGTGTCACTGATGAATATCTTTCTTATGGCATTACAATTATAAGATATTTTGGTTTGGATTTTCAATACCCGGTTTTGTCGTCCTTCCGGAAGATGATTTATTTGTTTTTCTAGCAAGATGAACGAAGAGGAAGGCTGTTGTCGCTGAAAGTTGTGGTGGAACTCAAACATGGATATGTTCAATTTTACTTGTTTCCACCCTCGACAGTGGACAGTTTTGCTGTTTTGATTAATATCTTTATGAAGAAATTTGGTATTGCTCAAGCTGGTTCTGACCGTGACCATCTTGCATTGGCTGGTCCGCAAAAGTGGGTGTGTTTATTTGTTGATGCAGCTGTCTTTCGATCCATCTATCAACGGTTGTTGGTATTGTTAGGGCATCTCCAATAGTTTCCCTAAAATTTTTATAAGATGAAGAAACAAAAAGTAAAATCTCTACAAATTTTTTGCTTCAACTCTAACAGCTTCCTTATTTTGTAGAATTTTGTATTTATTACATAATAATTAAATATTATGGATTTAAAGTAAGTTCAAATTAATGACTAGTTCAATTATTGTATAATTAAATATTGTTGAAAATGTGAAAAATTATTCCTTCCACTTTACAAAGAATGACTGTTTTATCTTTTTGACTAAATTTTGACTTAAATATATTGATATTAATTTATATTATTAGTTTAAGGTACCATTTTCATAAAAAAAATTATATTTCTATAAGAAATTTTGGAAGAAAAAAATATGAATTAATTGTTGTATAATTAAATATTGTGCAAAACATAAAAATTTACTACCTCCACTTCACAAAGAATGACTATTTTAACTTTTTTACCTAAAGTTTGACTTAAATATATTCATTTTAATTTGTACTGTAATTTTCTTTCAAAAAAAAATATGTATAAAATAGAGTCTTTAAGATACCATTTTTATATAAAAATTTTATATTTTTATAAGAAATTTTAAAAGAAATAAAATTATGAATTAATTGTTATAAATAGTAAATGAGAAAACTTTTATGAGACAGAAGAAATATTATTTTTCATTCCCCAAAATTTTTTGGAGTTTCTACATAAATGGGGAATGAGATATTCTCTTTCATCTCATTCATATTTTAGAGAATAGGATGAGGAAGTTGTTGAAATAAAAAATAGTTTATATTTCCTAAAATAAAAAAAAATTATAAAATAAAGAAACTGTTGGAGATGCTCTTACTTGCAATAATTTGAGGAAAGTGTTATTGGTTTTATTGTGGAGGTTATCCTTTTACGAAAGTGCACCGCAAGTGGTAGTTTTCACAATCTATTTTGCATTACAAGAAGCGATAAAGCATGGTTAGTTTTTTATTATTGTAGAGTCTAATTCCCAAGTTTTAGCTCGTGCTCTTACTTCAGGAGCAAAGACTTTTAATTTTCCTTTTGGTGTTATTTTGGAGGATATTATCTTGTCATCCTTTATTTTTTGTTTTTTCGTTAAGTTTCATCATAGATCTAGGATGGTCCAATATGATTACTCATAAGCTTTTTAGGGCTTCTCGAGTACTTGGTAGATGTAAGTGTCTTGTTGAACCATTTTTAAGATGGTGTTTTAACGTACTAAATTTAAATCTTAAAGGTTTTTATTTCAAAAAAAAAAAAAAAGGTGAGATGATTCATTATATCCATCTAAATTTGGTGCATATGTAAGATATAGCTTAAAATCAACTACATACAAAACCCAAACAAGAACCCTATATAGAGGGAGGCAAACATAGAATAAGAAAAAGAACACGCAAAAGATAAACAAATTAAAACTGATAAATATGTATGTTTGTCAACTCGCATTACCAACAGCTGCTAATCATCTAGGCTAATTAAATTGGGAAAAAGCTGGAGAAACGGGGAGGATAGGACATGCTTAGGGAAGACGAATAGAATAAAGCAACCGAACAGGTTTAAAATCGAGGAAGAAAACATGGAACATGTAAAAGAAATTTCCAAGCAGGTCTGGGACGACTCGGGTTCCGGCCGATTAAAGTGAAGTTGTTTCTTGCCAAGAGTGGCCAAGGTTAGGGCAGTAATTCTTGCTTTGGAAATGGTTAAAGAATATATGCTCCAATTCAATGGGCTAAATTAAATGATCCATATCCATAAATCAACAATAATGACGGTAAAGAAATGCTAAGGGCAACTTATGGATATGGTACAAAGGACAGGTCAGTAGGGTATGGAATCAGAACCTCCCAGCCCAGAATTTGTCCAAAGCGACCGCGCATGCTTTTCTCTCACCTTTAATAACAAGAACCAGTGAACCACAGCCAGACAAAATAAAAAAGCCACAGCAGAGTTCGTGACCAAAGAAGAGAGGAGGTGAAGATGGGTTGGCTGGTGAAGGAAAGAAGAGGGCCTGCATGGAAGCATGGGTGGTCAGGGCAGACACTTTCGTCCATATCGGCTCCTCCTCTGCCTCTGTTGTCCTTGTTCGGAATAACGTGTCTTCTGCTGCTGCTCTCTTCTTACACGAGCTACAAGAGGGAGGTGCACAACAAGGTGGTGAGCCTGAAGCTGCTGCTGCTCTTCTTGCCGGTGGTGTTGTTCCTGGTGGCCAGATTTGTGAGCCAGTGGGAGTGGTTGGTGGTTCCTTATGCCAGAACAAAGCGGGAGTTGGAGTTCAGGGCTAAGGATTTGCCTTGGGGGGTGTTGTTGCTGGTTCTTTTGCTTCTCCTCTTGGTCTCTTTCCAATCATACTTCCACTCCCTGTGGTCTCCAGGTATCTGGAGGTCTGATTATTAATGGCATCTCAGTGACCAGAACTTCAGTTTGATTGCTGTCCGGGTCTGAGCTCTGCAGAGGAGAAATGTTCTGTTGGATATCCTCTCAAGGTATTAGGTTTTGTTGTGTCTTTTCTGGAGTCGGAGTAGCCATTCTGTGTACTACTATAGGTGTATCAGCCTGATGATATGCTGTGGATTGTGGAAGCCTCATCTTGTTGTGCCTTCCTCTTGTAATGTTTTCAAAGTTTACCTAGCTGTAACCATGTATTGTCTCATCTAAATGCTACGAAGTGGGATCAAAGAACATATTTATAAATAAAATGGTACATCTGAATGAAAGGTAAAAACTGATCAACTTTTACAAACAGATCATGGTACAAAGAGATCATAAGAGGAGCCAATATTGCTCCTCAAAAGACGAAAGTGACTAGCTGCTCTGTTAACAGTCGGAAGCCAAGAGGGTTAAGTACGAGGCCGCCATGAAACAATAATACACATGAAGCTTTCCTTGTTAAGACGCTATAAATACAGATGATGGGCTCTGAACTTATCTCGTGGATTTTAACTTGGGAACTTTAAAGGACGAGGTGAACAACTTTGGATTCTCAGAGATAAGTACATCGTTCTCCCTTTTTCTTTTTGAACTTCTGCTTTCCTGATGAACAACAAGGAACTTCATTAGATAATTGTAATTGGTAGCTTTGCAACGTTTTTTCTTAATCATTGCTGACAAATAATGCTGATATGGAGATGCTGGAGCCTAAAGATAGTAAACCTTTGTAAGCAAGCATGAGTAAAGAATCAAATTAAGAAAAATCATAGCATCTGAGAATTCTGCACCATTTAAAGTAACTTCCTGAGAATCTCTGCCTTCCATTGAGAAACCCAGAACTAAAGCTTAATTCCTCTATGAAGATAAACTTATTTGCATAAGTTCATATTAAATTTTAACTAAACTGAATACCAGATCAAATTTACTACTGGTAGATTAATCAACTTGTATTCACAGGAAAATATCACTTTGCGGAAATTGCAGTGATAGGTGAGACAATATGTTCAGTACCAAGCATTTCCTGGACATTATGTTCAAAACTAAAAGTACCTTAGACGTCTTCACATGTGTTGCTTGTGCAGAAGGAACGTCTTTCTCCACAACAACATTACTACCATGTGAATAACCATTCTTAGAAGCCAAGACAAAAATTCTTTCGTTGGATGTGCAATGTCTGATAACAGGGGTAACAGAGGAATTTCGGGTCTTCCTCAAAAGATCCAATTCCTTTAATGTCCTAGACAATTCTTCATCACATCTCTTAATATCAGCTTCTTTTTGAGACACTTCAGCTTCCAACTTTTCGATACTCTTATCCTTTTCAGAAGCTGATGAGTTCAGCTCCTCAATGTTGGCAATAAGTGATTCAATGTTCTTGTGTGCTTCTTGAAGCTCTGCATCCTTGCCTTTTAATTTATCTGTCAGCTCTCTTTCCAGAAGGTTAAACTGATTTAGAATGAACTTGTTCTCAGCCGACAGGGCAGCAACTTGGGAATTCTTTTCCATAGCAATAGCTTCAGACTCAAGTTTTAGCCTTCTTATTTCACCTTCCAAATTCTTAGAACTAGCAGAACCTGAATTACTAACTTTAGTGCCTGAGATGCCCTTGCTAACTTCAGAACCGCCTTTTTGAGGGAGATTCTGTCAAACAATAAAAGAACATAATACATGATTTTATAATGAACAAAACCATAGTACAAAAAGTGCAAAAGATGTAGAAGTTGACGACATACTGTGTGGCTGGTAAGGTGGTCAAAAATGCGTCTGAAATCAGATAATTCGTCCTTTATTTCCTCTGTCGATGATGACAAAAAAGGAGGCACCATTAGAACTTGTTAAAATACAAATCAGCCTACCAAAGCTTCCCTTCTTGAAACATAAGCCCCAAGAGAATTAATAACCACATAAGATAGTCTGCAAGGGCATGTTAACAACTCTTATGCATGATAAGTACCACAATTGTTCAAGAAAGCAGATTTACAGGTAAAGATTTTACAAACAAGTTGGAGAACCTAGCACAAACTCCAATATTGTCGCCGAGAGAGAGAGAGAGAGAGAGGATTGCAAGAGAGGAAAACCAGGTGGGATTTGAGGACCAACATAGCCTACACTATGGATTCCTGCTGTTAAGATAGTTGGATTAACAACATACCCCTCAAATTTTCTGCTTTACAACATAAACTGAAAGTAAACACCAAAAAATGCCAAAAGAGAGCCAAAAATAAGGAAAAAGAGCAAACCTAATTTCCACTTGGAAACAGAAGCCTCTCTACGCTTCAACCCGACCAACATATCGGCCTTGGCCACCTCAAGCGAACATGCCTTTTCTTTGACTTCCAATTCACTCTTGATCTACAAACAAGAAAACCCGACAGAGAAAAAACTCGTTGGCAGCCCCAATTGGAGTAAAAATTTGAACTTAATGGAAGTCCCTAAAACCCTAACTTTGAAATCATCTTCCGAAAACGAATTGTGCAATACCTGAGAGATGTAGTCTTCGTAATGGCGAACATCCGAGACCCATCTTTCGTGCTGCATCTTGACGCGATCTTCGAGGATCTTCCTCTCTTCAACGAGCGTTTCGAGCTGATCTTGTCCAGTTCTTACCATTTTAACGAGAGCGTTAAAGATTTTGTCCCATTTTCTACGTTCTGAGGAGAATGTGGAGCGCGTTACCACACCCATCGGAAAATGCTATCAGAATCAGGAGAAGAAGATGGAGGAGAGTAGAATTCGATGGCCGAATGCCAGAGCGGAAGAACAAAAAGTACCGCCGTAACTCGCAATTCGGAAAGTGTTCCGTTTCCAGCCCCAACGGTCAATTATTGAGTTGGGGAGCACAGAAGCAGGCCGCAAGCACAACATATACTTTGGGCTGAGAGCTGAATATGGGTTTTGCGCTTAAATCAAACAAATGACTGGGCTGAGCCACTGGGTTGAAAGTTAATTTGGTTTCTGCGCATTTGCTGCAGTCGTTCTCGTCGCCCTTGGTAACAGACCGTTAAAATCCAGGGGTGTTCGGTTCATGGATTATGTAGGATTGTAACAACATGGAGAATAAGGATCCATTAAAATGCAATCCTAATATCTCATAAACAATAAGGATTATAACTTTCCATGTTTGGCTGAGGGAAATATTATGATTATTTTAATTTAAATTACCATTATATCCTTGAAAGAGATGCCTTTTTTATAGATATGTCAATCGGCCCGGTTTGGACTTGGTTTAGCTAATCTCAAAGCCTCCTCAAGAGTAATTGATTCCGTAGTATCCACCATGCGAATAGGCAGCATTTAAGGCATGGGTTTATTTTTTTAGACTTATTTTTTTTTATATTTTTATGTATATTTTTAAAAGAATGTGTATATTTACAATTAATAAATGAGTAAAAAAATTATAAACTAAAGTAATATATGGTAATTTATACTAAATTATAATTTTATTTTGAAATAAAATCATTGTTTAAATATAATGATACTAATTTGGGATGATTAGTTAAACTTGTATCTTCACTATAACTTTTGCCAGTAGAATTAACTTTGAGTGACTGAGTTTGAGAATGCCTGGGATGAATGGTGTATTTTTTTACATGCTCTTTTTTAGCCTCTCCAACTTTTTGTGTGAAATGGAAGAACTTTGCATATATTTTCTTCATTACCCATTTTCTCATTTGTTTCTCATCACAAAAGAAATAACCTTCCAAAACCGCCCTACCTACTCGTTGGAAAGCACATTGGCTACAACTACAATAGCTTCGCCTGGCCTTACCATTGGCATAACCTCTGCCAAATCTCCTTCTTGAGATGCTCACTGGAATCCACATGGACGAGGTCTGATTGCTAGTCCTTCAACTGATTGAGAACCAGGGGCAAACCGTGGACAAGAAATCAACATTCATTGTGCTTATGATGAAAGTGGCGATAAGAATGATTGTCAGGAAAAGGTATTGTGGCGGAGATGAGGTTGGTGGGGTTTGTGCTCAAATTAAAAAAAAAAAAATTGGAAATTTGCAGCTAAAATTAAAGAGTTGAAGGACTTGAAGTATTGTTTTGCCACTTTTTATGTCGTGAATGCGGTGGAATCCTTATAAACAGTTGACCTTGCTGATTTGGTTGGTATGCTTCCCCTCGGACATCAGAATAAATGTACATTGTGTGAATGTGTGCACCAATTAGAGCAAAAAATAATACAAACTTACTTTGAATAAAATATTGCAAGTGAAAGAGAGTAATTTTGGTGAGTGATAAAATAGCAAGATATCTATTTATGTTGTTTAAAAACACTTCGTTCTATTTTGGGTTTATTATAGTTAGTACTTTATCTGTAGAAATTTTTCCTAAAGAAATTTTTCTCTCTTTATAAGCCTTTTTTAATAGTGGAGGAAAATCCATATATAGTTTGTCTCGTAAATGTAGCCTAAAATAAAAGGTGAAATACATAAGTTTTATGATGATATTTTTATTGATCATCTTACACTCAAAAGTTCTTATTTGTTGTGCCCAACAAAGACTGAGGTGGATGAAGTGAAGGGGTTCAAACAAATTGATGTAGAGCTCTCCAAAGCATCGACAGAGCTTTATTGAGAAATGAAGTGATTTAGAGTCGGGTAGAGATTTGACTCAATGAGAAGTCAAATTTATCTATTATGCTTTTTAATTTTGATTTCAATAGGATGGTTTATTTGTCATAAACAAAAAAATGCATTTACTTCCTTGAAAAATATTTTATGGATTCTTACTTTACTTAAATTTAGTTTAGGATAATGGACCCTAGACAATTGTTAATGTTATGAAATTCTTAGATTGTCAGAATCATAGAGAATTACTCTCTAGATACAAATAAGAAAATTTTCCTATGATTTTAACGTTCCTCTCAGTCTAGATTGTTAAAATCCAAAAACCAAACAGATACTTGAGAATTTCTAACTCTTACACAGTTTTGTATCAATTTTCTTTTCTTGAATTGGTTCTAAAGAACAACAGGATTACATATACTTGCCAATAAAAGAATTGAGGCAAATTGTGCTTGTAAGTCAGGATAACCGTCAGAGAAGAAACTCAAAGGTAATCAGAAAAAGGTCCAACTAAGGGGCATGATAAACAAAACAAATAGCACACAATTAAATCAAACAAAAGGCGAATCAATGCTTAATGAGTAAAATGCGTAGATGGTCCATAAACTTTAATTATTATTTCATTTTAGTCCCTAATCTATTGAATATTCTGTTTTGATCATAAAACTATTAAAATTGTTTCATTTTAGTCCCTCATCAAATGAAATTCATTAGCCAAGAGTAATTGGCTAACATAAACTTTTGAGATTCTAATTTAAATATTCAGTAACCATTTTCTAGTAAATTTAAACAGTCTAATATTTTTTAACAGTAAACAGACAATTTAAATTAGGAAAAATTACCAAAACCCCCTAAGACTTGTGTCCCTCTATTTCAAATACCTACCATTAACCCCTAAAAATTTAACTCCTGTTATGATATAAAAGAAAAAATGCCTACTTTTACCCTTCTATCTCTTTTTCCCTAAAAAGTTTGCCCTACCAACTCCTAAAAAGTTTGCCCTACCAACTCCTGCATCTAATAAGATAGGCCTCGTCTCCCTCCATCCCTCCCACTCTCTTCTTCCGTCACCTCCGTCGTCCATCATCTCAAACTGAAAACATCCCTCACACTTTCTTCACTCTCAATGTCTCCTTCTATAGCAGCGACTCAGCCATCTCACAGCCAATCTTACAATCTCACAATTAAAACCAGAGTCGATTCAGGAATCAACATAATCAAACAAAAGAAACATTCCAATCTAAACCCTAAAAACAAAACCTGTAAACTAACCTCTCTGCCTTCCCCAATCTAAACTAGTCCTAACTTTGTCTCTATTCAAGATCAATCGGCCAATCTCCTTAATCGAAGCCAAACCTGTAAACAGTTCTCCCTAATTGACCAATCTCCTTAATCAAAACAACCGAAATAATCTCACAATCTCCCTGCATGTTCCCATTCGGCGACACAAAGACAAAACGCGATTTAGGAGATGCCGCAATTCAAGGCATTGAGGAACCGGGCCTCTGATCTATCCTCAACGTCGACAAGGCTGCCGATGAAGTGAACTCTGCCGCAGACGATGAACTAAGCATGAGAAGGGGAAGAGAACTACAACGATGATGATGATGAGGCCACTGATGAAGTGAACTTTATCTTGCTGTTTTATTCAATTCGTTCGGATGCTCTCTTAACTGAGCTTCCCAGGAGCTGTCAGAATCCACCACATACTTGAAGAAGAGGGTTTCGGATGCCCTAGGCATACAGCAACGTCAGGGACAGCTTGGGGATGAATCGGCGGCTATTTGGGTGTACAGCATCGGCAAGACGACTGGGATTGAATCTGAGAGCAGAAAGCACAGAGAGATAAGCACTTAAATTGGTTGAGAAAATAGAATTTTAAAATTTGGGGACAAAGTTTCTAATGAAGAAGGCTAGGATGGCAAATTTAGGATTTTTTTTTTTTAACGGTCATTAATGGAGTTAGCTTTTTATAGGTATTTGAATCATGGGGACACAAATGTAGTTTAAGGTATACCTCAAGTGGGATCTAGGTAATTTTCCCTTTAAATTAGTAGTTTTTTCTTACTAAATTAAATAAGCTCGATTTACAGAGAAAAAAATATATATGATTTGAATTTTTCATTAATTATAAAAAATTATTATACAATTTAAAATTATTGTAATACAATTATTAGATAGTTTAAATTATAATCTAAAAAGTTTTTATCAAAAAAATACCTTGAGTTAACAAATTTCATCCAATGGGGACTAAAATAAAATATTTTTAATAGATTTAGGATTAAAATGAAATATTTTTAATACGTTTATGACCAAAATAGAACATTCAATAGGTTAGAGACTAAAACAAAACAATTATTAAAGGTCCCTTATTCTAAGTATCATCCAAAAAATCAATAAAAAAATGCACAATTAGATGTTGCAACATCCTTAATTTTTAGGGATGGAGTAAACTCAGCCGTCCAAAATGGGAGTCTTTATTTTCTAATTTGATGACACTAAGAAACTGTATCCGTCTCATTTTAGTCATCTAACATATATAAAGCAAAACTTATCTAAGGATAATTTTGACTTTTCTTTAATGAGAGAGATTATAGAGTTGACTCGTGACACAATTTTTTTTAGTAAATTAGCTACAAGTTTTTGCACATGATTTACTACATATACCTCTAACTATCTAATGCAATATGATAGTGTCACATGGCGGTCAAAACTACAATTTTTTATTGACAAACAAAGTTCAAATTAAATATTATGACATTATCTTTTTTGAAATGATTATATAGATATTATTTGATACAAAAATTTGAGTATAAAATTATCCAATATTTATTTTCTTTTTCTATCTGGAAGAATTATACAAAAAAAAATACTATTATTTTGATTAAAAAGAAAAATAGTGTAACATTTACTAAAACTTAAGATTTTTTTTCTTATCACGCCTTAGGGCTTTGTTCAATTCAAAAAAACAAATGAAAGATTTTCAAAGCTTGAGACTTTTTTTATATATAATATTTGATCAAATCAAGAGAAAATTTTAAACCTTATCATGATTATTACTCACTTTTCAAAATTTTGAATTTGAGTTTCCCTTCATCAATTTTTTAACAAAAGAATGGATAAATTTGAAACTTTTGTCTTTCATTGAAAAAGTTGGTAAATTTGAAACTTTTGCTGTTAGAAATATTTTAAAATTTTATAATATTATTTTTAGAATATTATTAAAAATGACTAATATAAAAATTTGAGTCAAACTCAACTATTTTTAAACTAAAATATCTTTCAAGGGATGTGTATACTAAAAATATTACTCCATATTTGCTCCATAATGATTACTTTTATTTTTAGAACTAATTTATATACTTGGCATTGCATCAAAATTTTAATTTTTTTTAGTTCTTGAAAATAATATATATGGATTTAAACTATAGAGAATGATCTGAAAAATTGAATGTCTAGCATAGGTCTAAACTAAAAATATATAAAAGAATATGAGTTGCATGATGCCTATGCGCTATGATAAATTTAATTAGTGGTAACACTTTGTAGTAAATTATAGATATACTATTAGGTCAACTTCAAAGTACAAATATTTTTTAAACAGATAATTTGAAGTATAATTTTGAGGTAATAAATATATTTTTTTACATCTCACTTGAAGTATAATTACTTTTAATTTGAATCAACTTTGTTTAAATTCTTTTGCATTATATTTTTTAATCAGATAATATTTTCATAATCATTGATTTTTTAATAAAAATATTATCCGATGAACGTATTTTAGCTATTTTGTAAAAATTCTCATGATAATTTGGTTTTATCTTATTGGTCTCAGTGTCACCTAAATCACTACCCGTTAAACCTTCCACATTAGAAGAAATATGAATGTGTATGGGCCAAATATGAAATCATAACCTTTTACATAATAAGGCTTAACATTTTTATAAACTATTTAATTTTTCTAGATTTTTCCTTACCAGGCCTAAAAAATAAAATGAATAATAATAACTATTATTATTATGAAAATATTTTAAAATTAAATAATCATCAAGTACAAAGTCTAACTTAATTTTTAATCTTCATCAATTACAACATAAAATTTAAATTTAAATTTAAATTAGTTAGGATACCAAAGAAAACTTTTATCACAATAACTTAAAGTGTTGAATTAAGTATCATGGATCTATTGAAAAATTCAGTGGCATAAGGAAAATATCATGGATTTTAAATCAGAATATGTTAGGATATTATCCATCAATTTATTCAAAAACTAATGGTAATTTTAAATTTAAAAGTCTTGATCCATTTATCTTATAAATATAGTTCAAATAAAATATGTATTTATTTGGTTGCGTCATTTTTCTTATGCCATTGAAATTTTCAATAAAATTAATGTTGGATAAGTTTTTATTCAAATTTTTGTATCAAATAATATCTATATAAAATATCATAATATTTAATTCAAAATCCTTTGTAAGTAAAAAATTGCATCTTTAACCGACATGTGTCATCATCATATTGTATCATAGGTTCAGGGGTATATGCAGTAAACCATCTACAAAAATTTGCGGTTAATTTACTTAAAAATTAAGATGTGCCACAAGTTAATTTCATAATCTTTCTCATTAAGTTAGAGAACCACTTGATATTTATTTTAAAATTTAAAGATGATTTTAACTTTTCCTTTATATATATATATATATATAGGATACATCTAAGGGTAATTTTGAGTTTTCTTGAATGAGGGAAATTGTGGAGCTATCAAGTGATACACTTTCCTTTTTAGTAAATTAACTATAAATTTTTTCATATGATTTACTACACATATCTTTGTCCCTCTAATGTAATATGATGGCGACACATTGTGGTTAAAGCCACAACTTTTGACTTACAAATAAATTTTGAATTAAATATTATGATATTATCTTTTTTTTGAAATGATTATATAGTATTATCTTTTTTTTGAAATGATTATATAGATATATTTGATATAAAAATTTGAATATAAAATTATCCAATATTAATTTTATTGAAAATTTCAATGGTATAAGGAAAATAACACTATGGGATATATACCTATTTTATTTGAATTATATCTATAAGATACATAGAGCAAGAGTTTTTAATTCAAAATTACCATTAGTTTTTGGATAAATTGATGAATAATATCCTAACATATTCTGATTTAAAATACATTATATTTTCCTTATGTCACTGAAAGTTTTAATAAATCCATTATACTTAGTTCGGCACCTCAAGTTTTACGTTTTAATTGGTGGAAATTAAAAAATATAATTTATATTTTGTACATGAAGATTATTTGCTTTTAAAATATTTTCCTAATAACAATAATTATTATTTATTTTTTTAGGCCAGGTTAGGAAAAAATTGATAAAAAAATAAATGATTTATAAAAAAATATTAAACCTTAATATATAAAAGCCTATAATTTCATATTTGGCCTATAGAGTTCCATATTTCTTTCAATGCAGGAGTCTTAACGGATAGTGGTTTAGGTGACATTGAGGTCGAAAAAAATGAAATCAAGTTGCTATGAGAATCTTCACAAAATAGCTAAAATATGGTCATCATATCATATTTTTATTCAGAAAAATAAGGATTATGACAATGTTATTTGATTAGAAATATACTGTAGAAAAATTTAAATGAAGTTTATTCTAATTAAATTGAATTATGCTTCAAATGAGATTAAAAAATATATTTATTACCTCAAAATTATAATTCAAATTATATGTTTTGAAAATATTTATATTTCAAAGTTGACCCAATGATATATCTAAAACGTACTTCAAAATATTACCAACGACCGAATTCATTACAGCTCATGGGCACCATGTACCTCGAATTTTTTTTACATACAATTAGTCTAGATATGAATACATGTATATTATTTTTTAGAACTAAAAACAAAAACAAAAATCCGGGTGCAATGCCGGGTATATAAACTAATTAACAGTTAAATAGAAGATATGATAAGTACTTCCAGGAATTGACCGAAGGCATTGTTCTCAGAAATGGAAACCCAGATGCACCAACATGCATGAACCAAATTATTGGAATTAACTTGCTTGGCCTTTTGTTGCATATCTTAAACAACTTATAGGTACGATAAACATAGTATTATTTTGTTTACAACTAAAAGAAACTAATCGGCCTTCACATTTTTTCTTTTTTTTTTCACTAAAAGAATTAAAACATATTAGCAGTCAATTATAGTAGTCATTAACTTTGGGATGCCTCTATCGATCGGAAGGGAGAAGATATTTGATCTAGGGTTCCTTGCTTGGTGTAGAGGAAGAGGACAAGGGGGGAAGCGTCCGAAGCTTAGTCCGGACGTCCCGACATGCCCGTTTTGGCGGACCCGTCAAATAAGCCACCGCACTGGTTCGACCACTCAAGAAAGAGTCAATTATTCCACACCCATGCTAGGCCATTGAAAGAAAACATTCTCCTTCTTTTGTTCGATGGCAAGTACGAAGTTTTGCCTCTCAATGTCCTGCAGTTCCGAGGCACCCATTTCTTATAATTTCCCTACTAGTAATTCTTCAGCTCCCACATTTGATTATTTCCTTGCCTCCGGGCCAACTTCTTGATTCGTCACTCTCATGCAGTGAGCGAGAAAATTCATTCCATCTCAAGATATACATATATTGATCTTAATTAGTACTCTCCAGATTAGACTATAACAATATCTCCAGCTGGGGAGAGGAGCAAGAAAATTAAGAATGGCACCAGCTGCACTAGAAAATGGGAGCGTGAAGACCCTTGAGACAGCGGCCACTATATTTGAAATCGAAGACTGTGACCTCCTCAGGTTCTCCGAAAGGCAAAGAGCCATCAACGTTGAGAGGGTGCGATCCTTCGAAGATTATACCCAGTTGGCCGACTTGTCCAATTTCCACAGAATTGCGGACGGCCCGTCGCCGGTTGGGAGAAGGTCCGGCTTCAACACCCCCAGATCAAATGGTTATTTCGAGTTCCACCCACTCATCGGCGAGGCATGGGAAAGCTTGAGACGCTCCCTCGTTTATTACAGGGGACAGCCCGTCGGAACCGTCGCCGCCTTGGACCATTCCGTCGAAGAGCTCAACTATGATCAGGTAATTACTAAATTTCACAACCCTCGAGCCGAGGATGGTACATATGAGTATGATCATTGATCGAACCAAGCTAAGTTATTGATAGGTGTTTTTGAGGGATTTTGTGCCAAGCGCGCTGGCGTTTCTGATGAACGGCGAGGAAGCGATTGTGAAGAATTTCTTGCTGAAGGCTCTTCATTTGCAATCATGGGAGAAAAGAATCGACCAGTTCAAGCTGGGGGAGGGAGTCATGCCGGCGAGCTTCAAGGTCCTCCATGACCCCGTCAGGAACAATGAAACTCTGATCGCCGATTTTGGCGAGAGTGCCATCGGAAGGGTGGCGCCGGTCGACTCCGGCTTCTGGTGGATCATCTTGCTCCGAGCTTACACGAAACATACCGGCGATCCTTCGCTAGCCGAATTGCCCGAGTGCCAAAGAGGCATGCGCCTTATTCTTAGCCTCTGCCTCTGCGAAGGCTTCGACACTTTCCCTACCCTGCTCTGCGCCGATGGCTGCTGCATGATTGACCGCAGAATGGTTAATTTGCTACCTAATTACGTTCTCCTGCTTGCTTAAAAATTGTTCAAACTTGATCAAATATTGTGAAAACTTAAATACTTAGCGGTTCTGCTTCTCTTGTATTGATGCTTGCAGGGCGTTTATGGGTACCCGATTGAGATCCAAGCGCTGTTCTTCATGGCGTTGAGGTGTGCTCTGATGCTTCTGAAACAGGATCAAGAAGGGAAAGAGTTCATAGAGCGAATCGTGAAACGCCTGCACGCGCTAAGCTATCACATGAGGAGTTATTTCTGGCTGGACTTGAAGCAGTTAAACGACATCTACCGCTACAAAACAGAGGAGTATTCCCACACCGCCGTCAACAAGTTCAACGTCATGCCCGACTCGCTTCCCCACTGGGTCTTCGATTTCATGCCGTCCCGCGGCGGCTATTTCATCGGCAACGTCAGCCCCGCCCGGATGGACTTCCGCTGGTTCTGCATGGGGAACTGCATGGCCATCCTCTCGTCCCTGGCCACACGGGAGCAGGCTTCGGCGATCATGGACCTCATCGAGTTAAGGTGGGAGGAGTTGGTTGGAGAAATGCCGTTAAAGATTTGTTATCCGGCGATAAAGAGCCATGAATGGAGGATCGTCACCGGCTGTGACCCCAAGAACACGCGGTGGAGTTACCACAATGGAGGGTCTTGGCCAGGTGAGTAACAACTGATCAAGTCAAGTAGGTGTTAGTAGAAATAAGTAGTTACAATTTACCATTGATTGATGATCCGTATATCGCAGTGCTTCTATGGCTGTTGACGGCGGCGTGCATAAAGACGGGGCGACCCCAGATAGCCAGGCGGGCGATCGAAGTGGCGGAGAGCCGGCTGTCGAAGGACCACTGGCCGGAGTACTACGACGGGAAGCTGGGGCGGTACATTGGGAAGCAGGCTCGCAAGTACCAGACATGGTCAATTGCAGGGTATTTGGTGGCGAAAATGATGCTGGAAGATCCCTCCCATCTGGGAATGATTTCTCTGGAGGAGGATAAAAAGATGAAGCCGCTTGTCAAACGCTCCACTTCCTGGACTTGTTGATACCTGCATTAGTTTCGTAGCTTTCTTATAAATTTAATTTATAAAGTAAAATCTTTTGTAGAAAAAAAAAATTATAAAGTACAAAAAACACTATGCTATCTAGCTCTCCAGCTATGGTCAGTGTCTTGATTTCTTTATCTTTTGAACCCTATATAATATATAATGCGGGCGTGAACTGAAATCACATGTCACTACAAGAAAATTAGTTTTTTGTCATAGGGTTTCTCATCACTATAAATGAGGATTTTCGACACAAAATGGTTTTTGTGACAAATTTGGTGGCGTCACAAGGACGTCACAAATAATTGGGTCACAAATGTTAACTGTGACTCATTTTTTTCACCTAACAAAATGTAGGATTTTAGTTACGAAATAAATTGTAACTGAGACTCAAACACCTATGACGAGAGTGTTTGACATAAGTGATCAAGAAGTATTTGTTACAATAATCTTGTCACAAATTAAAATTTTTTTAGTGACACTAGTACTCGCCACCAATTTCTTAATTATTTGTGTCAAAAATGATCAACCACTTTTGGCTTTACAACTACAACTATGTATTTAGTAACTAATGAAACATTCTTTTGTGATGACTTTCTATTGAGCAGACACAAAAATGAAAGACATGTGTGACTTTAATAATTAGCGTCACCGATAAGTGTATCATTAGTCTCAAATAATAAAGATAAAATGATAATCTCTTAGACACAATATGTGTCGCACAATCATCACATTTCTGGAGTTGTAATGTCATTAATAGACCAATTTAACATATAATCTAGATTTATCTGGATGGTGGAATCATATACAATTTTCATATCACCCAAAAAGCACCATACGGCATCTACATCAAACTCTTCCAGGCTTACAAGTAAAATGCCAAAATGAAAGAGGGAAATAAGGTATAAAAAAAATTAAAGAAATGAAACACCTCAATTAGTCAAGACAAGAACATTGCAGTTGCATTAGGAACCTTAATATGGGAAGTTGACACTGCCCAAGCAACAAAATGCCCTTTATTTGAGCACACAAATGAAGACCTACAAGCAAGCTGCATTAAACAAAAAAACAAGACTTATAGTTCATGAAAATTCCTTATTGCCTTCAAATAAGTGTATTTAGTGTAAAGAAGCTTATTGGATGGAGAAAAACAACAGTTCAGACCTACAGCACAGAATCTGCAATTGCCGAACAACTAGTAGCACAAAATCCTACAGTAATTACTTCATGATCAGGTGCATGAAGTGTGACACATAAGCATCATATTTAGGCATTCGAATGCAATATGTTAATAATCTTAGAGTCATGATTACCTATGAATGAGACCATCAGAGTGTTCAACATATTGAAGAAAAACATATAGAAGGCTTGTTTTCTCAGACTCTGATGCGCCAAGAGAAGTTCTAGCTGTTTGCTGCTTTGTCTGATTATCATTATCATCACTCAGTCGAGTTTCTGCAGCCTCATATATGCCAAATATAGCAACAATAAAAGTAGGCTGTAGAAAGATGAACATTTAGATGTGAGAAGCAAAAAGAAGATAGCTTCAAGAAAAGTTAGTGGGTCAAAAACCATAACACCATTGGCAAGCTAAATAAACTTTGGCAAGAAAAGAATTGTAATAGAATATCAAATTGCGGCAAGCTAAAACAAGTCTGTCAAAATCCAGAAAAATTTACATATACAAAATTTCATGGAATTCTACAAGACATGCCACTTTAAACAGAAGGCTAAAAAAACATAGAGACCTAATTAAGTTGTGGAAGTTACATTACAGAAGTTGTGTTATGAACAAAAAATAATCAAAGTGAAAGAAGGCTGAACTCAAGAAAGAGTCAAATATGGGGGCTTTGATCAGTCAAATAAACAGAAAGGAAATGGAAGTTGGTTTCTGACTTTTCATTCACTAAAGATTTACCTTGAGGTTATACTGGAGGTTACCTGATAACGAGCTGCAGAAGCAAGTAAGCAAACAACTGCAACAAATAAATCTTCATTCACTTCTGATTCATGTAATATACGATGCATAGAAAACCCAATATCTGCAATCTAAGCCAAATTATTAACCAAATGAATTAGAAATAATATTTTTTTGTAAGCCATTCCAGAAGCTGCACTGCACAGGATCAAGGGCAGATTACCAACTTGTATATCATCCAGAGCAAAGAAAGCATTTACAACTATATTTTGTTGTACAAGATCTGCCACAGTCAAGAGAATATATAACACTTTGGCAGCATTAACCCGGATTGCCTGCAGAGAGAAGTGACTTTTACTCAGTTATCAAACTCTAATTAGATATTAGCTTTTCCAAGGATTAAGATGTTGGAACTTCATCATGACTTTCCAAGGATAAGACTTTCAAGAACTCGATTTTCCTATAATTTTGAAAATCATTGTACCAAAACCTTGTATCAACATCTATAGGCTTCAGAAGATAAAGATTCACTACCCTAATCTCAATTAAGAGCTATCTTTTGAATCTTTGTTTTTGTTTTTTCACAACAATAAAACTAGAGTGAAAGCTAGCTTGTTTTCTATCACTGAGAAATAGTTAAGTAAGTTTATCCACCTCTTTTCCTCTCTAAAGACAACATAAAGAATCAGTTCCATCTATAAATTTCAAGTTGATAGATGGCCTTCGACACAACACTTCAAGGTAAGAGTTAACAAAGCTATTATATAATTTTGGAAGCAGACAGATATAGCACATATACAACAGAGCATTTTTTTTTTTAAGGAAATCAACAGTAGAAGCGGCAACATTTTGTAACAAGTACCTGATAATTCATAAATGTCTCAATCAACTCTACAGACTGGAATGAACCTAGAATAGTTGATTGGTACCTGAAAAACAATTAACCGAATGTTTATGGCTTGCTCATACACGAGTTAAAGTTTGCAATGACACTCCTCCCAACCAACACTACCACAATCAGAAGGAATACATGCTTTGCAAGAACAAAATTATGCAAACATTTTTCCTCCCTTCCAAGTAAATATTAACAAGCACAATATATATACAATGTTCTCCGAATGTCTAAAGTCACTTGAGAATGTCACAACATGAAAGGAAATACCAAATCATGTACATAATGGGACACAGAAATAGACATACCATCCAACAGTGTTATTGTCAATATTAACCCTTCTCAAGCATCTCATCATTTCAAGCTAATAGTTAGCTCCATCGGCTTCAATCTCCTCATTTTTATACCAGTCATTTTTCTCTGATGGCATCAAAAGAGAAAAGCAGCAAGAGCTAGAACAAGAAATAAAGCCATATAAAATCCAGATTAAGATGTTAGAACTTCATCATGACAAGCACAAGAAATAAACCAGCTACAAGTAACATAAAATGAGAAAAGGTACCACTTGTCTGACTCAAGTACATGGAATAGATGAAACAGCCATAAACAAAATAGAAAATTAAAAGCTAAATAGTCTAATGACAAATACCCTAAATATGAAAACTTTAATGGATAGACACAGAACTAATTTTTATGCCCACTATTATAATTATTCAATTGTGGAATGTAAATAGCAAGTTATTGTTGAATCATTTCTGTCATCTCTTGCTGTCGATTAACACGTTCAGCTTCGCGTTCGGCATTTTGCATCTCAAGTAGTGCTCGCTGAGCATCAAGCTCTTCTTGGAGCTTAGGTTCAATTCCTCTTGTTCTATTGCTTTTGCCTGTAAGTTTTCCACCTCCTGCTCCAAATTTTCAGCATGTCTCCTTGCAGCCTCAACTTTTTCATGAATTCTTTGTCTTTCTTGTGTGCTTGATGAAATTGTTTTGATGCCCATCCCTCGTAAATATCCAGATTTTTTCCCTAAATCAAGACTAAAGTACTGAACCAATGGTTGAGGTGAAGCTGCAATAACATCAGCTTGAGTTTGTTCCACTTCTTGAAGATGATTCTATGAGAATCCATAAAAAAAACAATGGGTCAATATTTATGTTTGCATGTGTACATATAATAAAATATAGCAATGAAATTTATCTTTATATAAACTAGTAAAACCTATGAAATACCAATATGGCATCTTCACTAGTCGATGAGGAAGCTCCAGCTTTTGTCTTGTGAGTTGCCTTCCAAAGTTCCACCTCATTAGGCCATTCATTGTTTCCTGATTTTTTTTTCTTTTTTTTTTTTTAAACAAGAAACAATGAAATTTAAATAGTATTTCAAACTACACCAAATAAACATAAGTTGTTTGGATTATGGAACGGGTGCCTGTAAAGGATCCAATTTTTGCTTTGCTTTTGTTTGTTTTGTTTTTAGTACTAGCCAACTACATAAAATAGAATACAACAAAATAGAACTTAAAAAGGAATCAGTTGCATCAATAAAAAGATGAATTATAAAAACATCTATTTGTTACCTTTAACTTCTCCATTTCCCATTTATTTTCAATTAGCCATTTTCAATCACCTTCATCAACATCCTCTGGGCAATTCTTATTTTTCAAATATGAAGTGTGCAGCCTGTAAAGTCTTTTCTTGTATTGTTCATTAACTTGATGAATCACAAAGTTTTTGAGAATTTCAGACAAGTTTAATTTCTCCTGCCAAATGATAATGTCAAAACAAATATGGAGGAAATATGTAATCAAAGTCCAATATACACAAAACTTGATCCAAGTATGACAGTAGTAAATACATGACTGTAAGTACCTTCAAAATAGTCAAAATAACTTGTTTGTCGATCTCAAGAATATAACATGTAGTGGATGATACTTTTTCCGTCTTTTGCCTTTTCAATTCGTGAGGGGCTACGGCTATTGCTGAGCCATCCATCAGTTTTCCTTAATTCTGAATTTCTAATATGGAGAGTGTGTGTGTGTGTGTTTAAAAACTATGTATATTTATAAGAGAAGCCAAAACATGAACTACTGTATAGTATCGCTGCAAGTGCAAGGAGCCCAGGTGCCAGGCTAATAATATATATTATATAGCTCATCGAAAGCTACTCCAATTACAATATTGCCGCACAGAGAATGGTCTGGCAACTTAATTTTCATTACTATCTTAAACTTATGCGCACCAATTCCCTAATGCTTTTAAGTAAATTAATTGGCAAACCCATTAACTTCTCCCATCATTTTTTTTATAGACTTCTCTAATCAATTTGTCACGTGCCAGTTATCTATCTCGTCGAGTTCATTATTTCTTAAAAAAATAAAAATTATATTTACAAACTATAAAATTTTATTTATCATTTGTATATATAATTTTTAGATTTATATACCAAAGTATAAATATAAAAAATTATAGATTAATTACTGTGAATACTGTAAATATAGAAAACTTGAGATGAATAGAGATTCTCTATTGGACTTCTTTTCTTTCTATTTTTTATAGTCCAAAGGTAAAAAGTGTAAAAGAATCTAGCCTACCATACACTCACCTTCTTCCTAATAAAATCACATTTCGGTTAGGAAATGAAAAATCTTTTATATGAGTTAGGAACCGGACCATGACTCATCACAAGATATGATCAACAGTTAATGTTCCAATCAAGTAGGACACATGGATGCATGGATATGTCTACACTCGTCTCCCATGGATACTCGCAGGTCTTTTCGGTAGGCCTATCTTTACAATTTCTATGTGGTTTGCATCTTCATGATTTGGACAAATTACTCTACTATCACACACACACACACACACATATATATATATGTCCATTGGTGATATTTTTTGTATCTAAAATTTGTGGCGATTTTCATATTCTTAGACATTTTCTTTCAAGTGTACTCTTCCCACTATGCACAAGCCTAATAACTCTTTCTTATAATTACACTTTTTTAGCAAATGATAACTTCAAGGAAACATATATATCTAATATATGCTCATGTGCAAAAAAGTCTATTGTTTTTACCCAAAAAATTATATATATATATATATATATATATATATATATATATATATATATAGAGAGAGAGAGAGAGAGAGAGAGAGAGAGAGAGAGAGAGAGAGAGAGAGAGAGAGAACGAGAAACTTTTTAAAGCTGGAGGCCAGAAGTCGTTTATTCGGATTAACCTCATATGGAATTAGACTATCTACTATTAGCAATGGTGGCAAATAATTATCATAAAAAAATATTCCTACGCATGTTTAGGTTATACATTATAAAAAATATATTATTTTTATATTTCAAAACAAATATATTGTTTCTATGTTTACATGTTTTTTTACTCATGTAAATTGAAAACTACTACTCCATTTACTCAATAGTCACTTGATAATATTTTTTTTGGAAATCACTATTTTATGACTTTATTCTTTATTTAAAATAGAAAAAATAATAAAAATACTTGTAAAAAAATTTTTTAAATTACTTTTGTGGCTTATTAAAGTTGAGAGTTTTAATTAATGAATAAATTATAAAAATAATCATCAATATAATTAAATTCTAAAAGTATTTTTTTGAAAATATTAATAGAACATAATATTAACTTAAATTTAAAGCATTAGCAATGTATTTGTCAATTGGTTTTTTAGGATTTACTTTTTCAGTCATGTTAATTTAAAGTTATAGCACTATTCTATCAAAAAAGAATAGTTGTAGCATTATTTTTTCAGCTTATATTCAATATAATTTTTTCTGTTGGTTCATGACTTTAGTATCAGGTGGTCACATTAAGCTCCAACAACTTCATAGTCAAGTTGGATTGAACCTCAATTAAGATGAAGCTCTCTCTCCCAAGACCTGCTTCTCCATTTACAAAACTCAAATGCGACATCTTACTTAAGAGGAAATGAACACTACTAAAAAAATAAGCATTTTTCAACGGCCAAGCCATTGGAAGTTTCCAATGCGAAAGGCCATTGGAAAAATGAAAGACTATTTTTCAATGGCTAACGTGTTAGAAATTTATATCAGCACTATTTTCAACTTCTAGGCAATTGGAAATTTACAACACGTTGGGCCGTTATAAATTTCAAAATTTTAGTTTCCAATAAATTTGGCCGTTGGAAAAATGTCCGTTAGAAATTTCCAACATGAAACCATTGGATATATATATATATATCAGATATATATATGCACACATTATATATTTTTATAACATATAAATATATATAGTGGCCCAGATATAAAAGCCCATAAAAACCCTAAACTACCCTATATAAACACCCTTCATCTTTCATCTCCCATCCCTTCCCTAACCTACTGCCATTGGTCTCTCATCTCTTATATATCATTCCTTTCATCTCTCCTTTTCTCACTCCATAGCCACGTCGTCCTCCCTCTTCTGTCCTCTTCCCTCCTCCACTCGTGTCTCACTTCCTCGATCACCTAACATCTATCCTCGGCCTCCTTCGTTCGCGTCTTTCTTTGCCATCCTCTCTTGCTCTCTGGCCGCTGTCCTCCTCATACTCCTCACTCTTTTGTTACCATCCTCTTCACACTGATTGCCGTCCTCACTCGATAGATGAAGTCTCTGTTGCTCATTATGGCTCATTGCCTCCTCTATTATCCTCATTGGCCTCGCCTTGCCATCATTCCTCAGCCCCGCCTAGTCCTTCATTCCTTGGTGCTCTTTGTCGTTCTTTTGCATTTTTTATTTGTGGTTTCATTTTGATTTGAGTGCATTTTTTTTTATTTTGGCTTGATTTAGGTGCAGATTTGATCCAAATTTGGTTTTATTTTTTAATTTTCATTTTGAGTTGGGTGCATATTAGATCTTATTTTTCATTTTGGTTTAATTTTTTAATTTTTAATTTTGGTTTTATTTTTTAATTTCAGTTTCATTTTTAAATTTTGGTTTCTTTTTTTATTTTTGTATAGATTTTATATGACTTTGAATTTTGAATTTTGAATTTTTGTTATTTTTTATTGAATTTGAAATTTTTTTATTGATTTATCTTAATTTGGATTGATTTTATAATTTTTTGAAATATAAAATATACTATTTGTTTGTAACTATAAAATATAATGTTAGTAAAATATAAAATATACACTTCCTTTGTCCCGCATTTTCTGCACCATTTCTATTTGGCACGCAGTTTAAGAATGCTTTTGAAATTACTAATTTGCCCATGTTTTCCCATATACATTTACTGATTTGCCGACGTTTTCCCTTGGCAACAAAGCACAATAGAGCAGATCGGTTTATCTTGGTCACCGTTGATTCGCCATCCTTGCCTCAGTTGATCCTGTTGTCGATCTGTCAATTCGCCGCCCTCGCCTCAATCGATTCGCCGCCCTCACCTCAATTGATCTGCTGCCTTCGCCGTAGTCACTCTTATCGTCATGATTCGTTGGCTCAGTCTGTCGCTCGACACCGGAGTACGATTCCAACAATGAATCGATCGTCGCAATTTGAGCAACGTCTCATCATCGAATCGCCAACAAATCATCCACCCTGTCCTTGATCTTCCATCCATCTAAATTCACCGCCGCCCTCGATCACCTTTCACTTCATCTCTAATTAGCCTCATCGATTGCCTCGAACTCGCCTTTCCTTCAATTTGTTTTGTTGCCTCATTTTAGTCTGTGCATCGCTAGTGAGATGTCGCCGGAGGGACGTCACCGGAGGACCTGGAATACAAGATCCTTGGATGGGAGACAGGGCAAGGGAAAACAAAAAAAAATGGTCAGATTAAGGGGTTTAGGGTGATGGTATAATAGACATTTTCACTGCTTGAATTTACCAAAAAACAAACGGTGCAAAGAATTTGGGACGGCCAAAAAAGGAATACGATGCAAAGAATATAGGATGGATGAAGTATTTTTTTTATAAATTATCATTTTAATAAAGTATAAAATACAAAAAAAAAATTATTTTTTAAAACAAATTTTCTAATGAAAATTTCCATTGCTTAGCCGTTGGAATACTATCTTATCATTTTAAAAAAGAAGTTTGGCTGTTGAAAATTTCCAATTACACATATTCCAACAGCCTAGTAGTTGATTTTTTCAACGGCCAACTCTAGAACCATTGGAAATATTTTTTTTTGAATATGTGATTTTCCGACGCGAGGCCGTTGGAAAAATGTGTATTTTTTAGTAGTAAAACAATTATAGAATCATCAGCGATAAATATGGTAACCATAAATTCTAGCTATCATTGTGATCATCACGGAGTTGAAATTTTAGGGATTCTATATATGCATGTTTTTGCTATTTTTTGTTATTTCCAAAATTGGTGCATTTGTAATTACATTAGCATGCCTATTTTAGGCCTTCTGACCAATAGAGGTGGGAACCGGGTCAGACCGGCCTGGGACCGGCCAGTCCTGGGCCTGGGTCCTGAGGCCCGGGCACGGACTGGTTGTAGGCGGGGCGGTTCCGAGCCGGTCCCGGGGCAGGGCGGGGCGGTTTTCATTTTTTTTTGTTAATATATATATATATATAAAATAGAACAATTATTAATTATATAAGTCATAAATATTTTTAAAAAAAAAAACACCACCTCCGGTGTAAGTTTTATTAAGTTAAAAAACCAAACGACACTTACAAATAATCGGAACGTGCCTTACATTTTGAAATGGCAAAAACGTTTCGGAAATGATAAATAATAGAAACCTATGATCTGTGCTTAATAGCATAATCAGATCAAATACAAACTACATGTATAATTGAAAAAAAAAAAATTCAACTCTCGGTATCGGATATTACCTCATCATTCGAACTCTTTTGGTCTTGATGTCGGAGTGTTGCGAGTCCCCAATCTCGGTTGCACACGCATACTTCTACCACGTTAGATGTCAATCTTGACCGTTTTTCTATTATCACCCGTTTTCTGGCACTAAACGTTGCCTCAGATGAGACGGTTGATACTGGAACGGCAAAAATCTCTTGTGCGATTGTCGACAAGATCGGAAATCTGGATCTCTTTTGTTTCCACCACTCTAAAATGTCGAGGTCGCTTGTCTCGAACGATGTGTTGAAATAATCATCGACCTCAGCTAATCCCGATGTCATCGGTCAGGGTCGTTTGAGCATTTGGAGCGCCGGGTTGAATCTTAAAGAGATTGATCTCCTTGGAAGCTCGGTTTGAGGAGCTTCAGATCTTACCTTATTTAAATACCGCTCACAATATAACTTGTATAAAGAATGCAAGTACTTGGAAGCAGAAGTAGACATAGCCAAAACATTTATATGAGACATTTCTAAATAAGTATGAAAAATTCCTTCAAACAGTGTTGTTGTGCCCGTTAATTTTACATACGGGTCAAGTAAAGAAGCGACTAAAAAGATAGGTGGAATGTTTGAGAAATATTGAAGCCACTTAGCCTGCATGGCTTCGACAGTCGGTTTTAACAACTCATCATTTTTAAACTAATGTAAAGCATATGTGATGTTCACTAAATGAAACAAAACTTGATAACTTGTTGGGTAGTAAATACCAGAGAAAAATTCAGTTGCCTCGTAAAAAAACTTAAGTAATTCACCAGTTTTGGAACATTTCTCCCAAATTTCAGTCGTAAGAAATTCAGAACCCTTTTTTAAATTCATGAAATGTGACAACAAATTTGCATACGGTAATGCATCTTGCAACATCAAAAATGTGGAGTTTCAGCGGGTTGGGCAATCCAATTTAAACCGTTTCCAAGAAAATGGTTTTTGATTTTCAATACAAAAGCTTTTAAATTCATGAAAAATAGCAGGTCTGGACATCAAATATTTTAATGAGTTTCGAATAGGCAAAATCTCATTTTGGAGAACTTTTAAACCCTTTTGTACACAAATGTTCAAAATATGACACATGCATCTAACGTGAAAAAATGCACCGTTGAGCGGTGGTTTTAAGTTTTGACTCAAAAGGCGAGCGACAACATCATTATTTGAAGTATTATCAAATGAAATGCACAAAACTTTATCAGTACAAAAATAATCACGTAAAGTTTCTAAGATACAATTAAATATTTGAAAACCAGTATGATCTGTTTCAATAATCTTAAATGACAAAATTCATTTTTGCATTATCCAATCAGAATCAATCCAATGAAAAGTAACACAATAGAATGATTGACCTATAGGTGATGTCCACATATCAGAAGTAAATGCCACATAATGATTAAGAGTAGAAAAATATGCTTGCAAATCTGATTTTCCGGTTTCAAATTGTTTAAAGCTTTCTTTCCTAGCAGTTTTCCTAGATACTTTTCTAAATGCGGGATTTAATTGTGATTTTATCCAAGATTCTAGGTGGACATCTTCAACTTGTGAAAAAGGTTTTTTGGTAAGCATCATCCAATTTACTATACCTTCTCTACAAGATTATTGGTTAAAACGAAATATAACTAGTCCGCTGGCGCCGGTTGTAGACCCAAGTTGTGTTTGTCCTGCAGAACTAGTCCCGGTACTAGGGAGGACGTTAGCATCTTGATTTTCAAGATGTCGCTTCAGCGTTCTAGTGCCGGAATTCTTTCTATGCACAAAATTTTTCTGCAATGTTTGCATTTTCTGTATCTCAACTTCCCTTCGTTTATGAGCTCATAATGCTCTCAAACCCAAGCAGTTGGTCTCGTGGATTTACCTTGTGCTTGAGTTCCCTCTACGCCGGGTTCATGACTTGTAGGCGTCGGTTCTGTTGACGGATTCCCGGATGCCATCGCATCCAACTCTTCCCCTTCATCATCGGATAATTGATCGTCGAGACCCAAATCGTAATTCGTCATATCGATTCCGGCATCATCGTCGTGAAACTCTTGAATTGAAATGCCTTTATCGGCAGGCCGAGATCGGCGACGGAACAAGGCTCGGAGGCCGGTGTTGCGGGAAGATGAACTATCTGTTGACTTGCCCTTTCCTTTTGAAGCCATGACTCACGTACTAATAGTAGTGATTAATGTAAGAAATTTGGAAGAGATTAAGAAAATAAGGAGAATGGTTGAGAGAATATAGTAGATGAAGAAGAGAGGTTAAGTGATTGTGTGAGGATTGAGTGAAAATGGCATTAGTATTTATAGGGGGAGGGGGAAAATTAGTTTGACCAAAAATTCTTGAAATTTAGTTGTTGGGAGGGGCAAAAATGAAATTTTGGGGGCTGAAATGGAGCAGAAAGCTGTTGGAGGGCCTGCTGTGTAATTAGCCCTTTTTTAAAAAAAGTTTCGCAAGTCAACGTTATACAGCAGGGGGCCATTGCAACAGGTCGGCGGGGCGGGGCGGGGCGGTCCGGATTGACGGTCCGGGCTAGCGGATTCGTCTGGTCCAGGCCGGTTTTTTTTTTGCATCCCCCTCCTCCTATTGGGCCCATACTCGACCCATAATATTGCGGGCTTCTTGCGGGGCGGGTTTGACAGGTCCGGGGCGAGTTTGACCGGTGGGACGGTCCCGGTTCGGTCCGGGCCAACCCGGCCCACCTCCTACCTCTACTGACCGATCATCTTAATTATCAATAAAGTATTTACCAATTCAATTTTCAATTTATTTGTATTTTTTTATTCATCCAACTTGGTTTCATCAAATGTGAGTTAGTATTCACCACAAAATTTGCCTTTGAATGGCTTGTGCACATGGACTGTTTGATACATGAATTCAAGGAGCTATTTTATTTCAATTAAAAATACATTAAATGACATCTTATAGATCACCACCAGCATAGAATTATTAAAAAACAACATGGATATATTAGTGACACTAAAAATATTACACATCTCTATAACATCAAATGAAAGAAAATGAATTGGATTGAATTGAGCCTTCAATATATCAAGATAACATTAAAAAATAATTGACAAATAGCTAACAAAAGATACATGTAAAGGATTAGATAAACAAAATGAACATATATAATTAGATCTAATAAAAGTGTATCAACGGATAAAAGTGCTTGCTCTTAAACCTAATTTATATCCCCTCAACTGGTTGATCTCCAAATGATGTGAAAAAATCTATAGCCATATATACTACCTAAGGACGATAATCAAATTAGAGAACTTGCACTAGAGAAGCAGTCACAATTTTCTATGGGAGGAAAAAGAAGTAAAGAAAGAAAGAGCTCGAGAATGGGAGATCTGGCCAAAATAAAGGAAAACTTAAAAGATGATTGGCCAAAAAACTGGTCAAGAAAACTTGAGAGAGAGAGAGAGAGAGAGAGAGAAGAAGAAGAAGAAGAAGAAGAAGAAGAAGAAGAAGAAGGGTTAAAGTTGAAAAAGAGACATAAATGATGATTTTTTTATAAATGAATTGAGGAAACTTCTTATTATAACTTGTGAGAATATAATTTTAAGTAACTTAAATAAATTTTTTTATTTTGGTTTGATTTTTTATTTTGGCTTGATTTAAGTGCAGATTTGATCCAAATTTGGTTTTATTTTTTATTTTTCATTTTGATTTGGGTGCATATTAGATCTTATTTTTCATTTTGGTTTAATTTTTTAATTTTGATTTTTTTAAATTTCGGTTTCATTTTTAAATTTTGGTTTCTTTTTTTATTTTGTATAGATTTGATATGACTTTGAATTTTGAATTTTTGTGATTTTTAATTTTTTAATTGATTTATCTTATTTTGGATTGATTTTATAATTTTTGGAAAAATAAAATATACTATTTTTTTGTAAATATAAAATATAGTGTTAGTAAAATATAAAATATACACTCCCTCCGTCCCACATTTTCTGCATCGTTTTTATTTGGCACACAGTTGAAGAATGCTTGTAAAATTACTAATTTGCCCATGTTTCCCCTTATATATTTATTGATTTGCCCATATTTTCCCTTGGCAACAAAGCACAACAGAGCAGACCGGCTTTGTCTTGGTTGCCATCAATTCGCTGTCCTCGCCTCAGTTGATCCTATCGTTGATCTGTCGATTCGCTACCCTCGCCTCAATCGATCCGCTGCCCTCTCTTTAATTGCTTCTATCTTCGTGATTCGTTGGCTTGGTCCGTCGCTCGTCGCCGGAGTACAATTCCAACAGTAATCAATCGTTGCAATTCCAGCAACGTCTCATCGTTGAATTGCCAGCGAATCGTCTGCCCTATCCTTGATTTTCCGTCCTTCTTAATTCACCGCCGCCCTCGATCACCTCTTGTTTCATCTCGAACTAGCCTCGCCAATTGTCTTGAACTCACCTCACCGATCATCTCGAACATCGCCAGTGGGATGTCAACGGAGGGACGTCACTGGAAGACCTGGAATACAAGATCCTTGGACAGGAGATAGGGCAAAGGAAAGCGAAAAAGAAATGGCCAGATTAAAGGGTTTAGAGTGAGGGTATAATAAACATTTTCATTGCTTGAATTTACCAAAAAAAGAAACGGTACAAAGAATTTGGAGCTGTCCAAAAAGGAATACGGTGCAAAGAATGTGGGATGTAAGGAGTATTTTTTTATAAATTATCATTTTAATAAAGTATAAAATACAAAATTTAGTTTTTTATTTTTTAAAACAAATTTTCCAATGAAAATTTCCATTTCTTAGCTATTGGCATATTTTCAATGCCCTAAGCTGCTGGAAATACTGTCTTACCATTTTAAAAAAGAAGTTTGGCTGTTGAAAATTTTCAAGTACTCATATTCCAACAGCCTAGCAATTGGTTTTTCCAACAGACAACTCTAGAACCATTGGAAACATTTTTTTTGCACATGTGATTTTATAATGTGAGATCATTGGAAAAATGTGTTCTTTTAGTGGTTGATCTCCAAATGATGTGAAAAAATCTATAGCCACATATACTACCTAAGGATGATAATCAAATTAGAGAACTTGTACTAGAGAAGCAGTCAGAATTTTTATGGGAGGAAAAAAAAGTAAAGAAAGAAAGAGCTCGAAAATGGGAGATCTGGCCAAAATAAATGAAAACTTAAAAGATGATCGGCTAAAAAATTGGTTAAGAAAACTTGAAAGTGGGAGGGAGAGAGAGGGAAAAAGAGGGAGAGGGGGGGTTAAAGTTGAAACAGAGACATAAACGATGATTTTTTTTAAATGAATTAAGGAAACTTCTTATTATAACTTGTGAGAATATAATTTTAAGTAACTTAAATAATATTTAAGTCAACATGATTTTATTTTTGTTGCCATTAGATTTTGAAGTTCAATTAGGCCTTCTTATATGTATTTCTTTCAAAATAAAGTTGATCTTGTGTTAGGAAGTAGGTACAGTTAGTTACATACAACATTTAGAGGAGTTTTCTACTAATTGGTCCTTGTATTCTCGTGTCATAACATATTTGAGATAAGACATTGTTTCGGAAAAAGTACCAAAATTTTCACTATAGTTTACCTTATAAACTGGGTTGTCTACTATTGTTTTATTGGTTCTAATATAGCCATTAAAATTATATAGTTTGAGACCCAATTGACTACTAATATTACAATTTAAAACCAAATATGCCACCAACTATTAAAAACCTAACAATAAACACAAACAGTTATTGGTTTGACGTGCTTATCTAGTTTTTAACAAACTTCAGAATTTTTGTATTATTTGTCATTTTAATTATTTTGTGCGACAGCCACTATCATCATTACCTAATCCACCATTGGTTCTTCCAAAAAATAATATTTCAAATTAGTCATCGTATGGATTCAGATACTGTAAATAATTCAAATTTCAATAAAACGAAACTCACTAATCCAATACCGATATATTTATGAGTACTAGATTCAAGGTATGACAGTTGTTATGTTACAAATAATGATATTCAACATCACCTCCTTCAGCATTGCCTTTGTCACCTAGTAACTGACACACACAAAAGAAAAAATGAAAATGATAAATTACATAAAGTTTCTGAAATTTGTTAAAAGTTACATTAATACCCCAAGACTTCAAAGCTAACAATTTCCTACATTTACCATTGGTTTTTAATTGTAGTTGCCTAGTCCCAAACTATATTATTAGTGGCTATATCAAAACAAAAAAAAAATCTATAATAGACAATCTAGTCCAGAAGCCAAACTATAGTGGGACATTTGATACTTTTTTATGGTGGATGTATGTTGATGATATGGGAGTCCATGGACCCCTTTTTTTTTTCTAGAAAAATGATGATAAAAGATTTATAATTAAATAATTTGACCCCTTTTAAATTTTTTAATGAATCCTCAAAATTTTCATAATATCTATTGAAACAAAATAATATACCCCTTCTAGTTCAAAAAAGATAAAAAATGAGTTATTCTCTCCTCTCCCCTGACAATTAAGATAATGACAAAAATCCTATGCTAACCTTTTACTAGTTAAACATACTCATGTGATGCATACGGCTAGTAGCTTGTTAATGTTTTAAGAGTTTATATTTATTTGGTTGTAAAGTTTATCCTAATAAGTAATTATTGTAAGACAATGGAAATAAATTAGCAATTTTACACAGTATTCACGAAATGAGGGCTAAAACTAAAAGGGAAAGAAGCAAAGAATACTTTGGTGCAAAAGTGTAATAAATGACAATGAATTAAAGTAAAAGTTGGTATTGGTATTAAAGTTGTCTTTGTTGATGAAGGAAATACTAATTTAGGAATTACTCCTAACTTGATTAAATCAAGAACAATTCTTAGTAGTTAGATTGTTTGTGGTTGAAAATGAGATAATATAAGGTGTTTGAATAGATGTATATTTTTTGTTTCTTTGAATTTCTTTTTGGAGTAAAAGGATTTTGATGCATATGTTTGGGAGGGAAAAAAATATCAAAAGGAAATTATTGATGAAGAAATGTTATGAAATGAGATAAAAGTGCTGGACTCTCTTTAAACGAAAGGATATGATGATTAATAACTTTTATACTACTTTAGAAATAATATAAATTAATTGGATAAGAGAAAAAATTTTATACTTAGGCCATAAAACTTCATTGCTTTTCATCTTACAATTCATGGAAAGCTAAGATAATCTTTGTAATTTGAACTTTACCTTTCTTTGTTTATTAAATATATATAAATATGTATGTATTGAGGATTCCTATATGGTGTTATGTTTTCATTCTTGCCTTACACACTTAGTGCATGGAAATACAAAAAGCAATTTAATTTGTATTGCATAGATAAAGAAATACTGAAAAACAATGATTACATAATGTGGAATAAATACAAATAAGATTGTAATCATAATATTATATATTTTATTTATTGTTAAAACTTAAATAAATGACTCTAAAAATTTAATTAACATTTCTGGAGTATAATATGTGATTGAGGAAATGATCTTTAAGGAAGTAAAGGTTATACTATCTCCGTTCCAAAATTTTTACAACATTTTAATTTTTTTTACTTACATTGACTTATATTTATTTATACTAATATTTCCTTTCAAAAGATTATATTAAAAGACTATAAGTCTTGTAGTTTCTAAGATTAAATTTTTAGAAAAAAAATAACAAATATTAATATAAATAAATTTAAATCAAACTTAAGTTAAAAAACTCAAACAGTTTAAAGAATATGGGATGAAGCGAGTAATGGATATTTTGTAGAAGTACATTATGTGGTTTCATTTGAAAAAAGACTTTAAAACATATTTTAAAAAAATTAAGACCAAAACATAATAGTTAATAGGTTTGAGATTAAAATAGTATATTATTTAATGTTAAGGGTTCATGAAATTTACTTATCTTGTATATGAAAATGCGAGCAGAGACTTCAAAGTAAAACATTTTAATAGGTTTAGGACAAAAAGAAAATGGTTAATAAAATAGGGATTAAAACAGCACAATAGTTAAAATTTAAGACATGTCCATACAATTTAATAATCTAGTATATTTATTGCTAGTGTTTATTGCTATAACCTAACTTTGTGTGTGTTTGTGTGTGTGTGTGTGTAGATGGAGATGATAATTGGGTGATTGCTGGTGTTTATTGCTATAACCTAACTTTTGTGTTTGTGTGTAAATGGAGATGATAATTAGGTGAGTTGGGTCAAATTTGGGTCAGACCATTCAGGTTCGGATTTAATCGAGTTAGCATATATTCGGGTCTAGATTTGGTTATTTGGGTTCGGGTTAATTTTGAGTTGAGTGTACTTTAGGTTCGGGTTATGTTGAGTTAGGCCGGTTTCATTTGGGTTCGAATCTAATACAGTTCGGGTTATTTAGAGTTTAGACTATATTCAAATTAGTTATCAAGTTTACTCAATTCACTGATGCATAAGCTGAAAATGATTGAATTGATTCAAATTTTTTTGTTCAGTTTTGATTAAAATTTAATTTAACTAGACATAAAAAAAACTCCCTCCGTCCCATAAATTTTAATACATTTGACTTTTTGTTGTATTTTGACTCAATTTTATTCATATTATTATTTGTTAGAAAAAATCAAAAAAAATATATATTTAGAAACTACATATCTTGAATTATCATTCATATAAAAAGATTTGTTATTTATATATTAGAATGTTGAAAATAAAAAATCATAGATTAATTGTCAAAAACAAATGGAGCAAAACTTTTAAGACGGAGGGAGTATATAAATTTAGGAAGATATATTAATATATAATTTTTTAAATAAAATACTATAATTCCTAAAACCTAATTATTTCTATCTTTCTCTCATCATTTCACTAATTATTTCTCCTAACTCTCACTTGTTTATTCCGCAACACAAAACAGATCAATAAAATAAAAGAAACCTAACTACCCGTGTCAAATAATAATTAAAAAAAACTTTGTTGACTATATATTTTATATCTATTTGGGTTAAAATCAGGTCTTATCGTATTTAATTATCGGATCCTTTTATGGTATAGTCAGGTCTGGCTTGGGTTCAGGATTTTTTGGGTTTTATTTTAATCAGGTTCGCTTTCAGGTTATTAACTTTTCTCGTTAAATCGGGTCAAGTCGTACTTGGGTTTGGGTAGGGATGAAAACAAATTGAACCGAGCCGAGTAAGAGGCTAATCATGTTTGTCATGAATAATTTATTGAGCTTGATATTTTATTCATATTTAAATTAAAAACAATATGAACAAGTTGTGAACGAGCTTTTATTGAATCGAGTTAGAGTCGAGCTCTAGCTGTTCGCTTAAATTAAGAAAAAAAATCTAAAATTAGACCAAGTTGATGCAAGTAACAAGCAAATCAAGTTTTGTTTGAATTGTAAATTGAATTTTAAATTTTGTTTAAGCTTGACTTGATAATTTTTCAAACAAACTACAAACGAGCTTTAAACCAAATCAAGCTAGAGCTGTTTGTTCATTTTTCACCCTTAAATTCGGGTGGATCGGATTGGGTTGAATGTTGCGATCCCTATGTACAAACCCTTTTTAAAAAATTTTAGATGGCCACTGATATTTTTCCCAGCATTGTTTAGGCCCGAGTCGTTTAAGATGGATAGAACTAATAAAAGAAAAGGTTCTCTAGTAACAAGCATTAAAGAACAGAAAAAGAAAACGAATTTATCTGATAAAAAAGAAAGAAACGAATTTATCTTATTTGAAGGGTTTCTCTTTTATAACCATAATATAAAAATAGCCGGACTAATTTCGTGGCCAAGAGTGCTACCGATCCATGTTTGATTGTGAGGGATATAAACGCCTAGTGGCTGGTGGGACAACAAATGGAAGTTTAGGGTCTCATGGTTGGATTTCAACATAAAAGCAAAAGATCGATAATGGTAATGGAGTCGGATTACCAGCCAAAACCAAAATCAACCAACTGCTACCAAAGCCCCTGACCCAACACGTGTCATGACATGAATGGTCTCACTTCGTGTCAAAGTTTCAGACAATTGCATATCCCAATCCCAAGACCCTCTTCGATGAGTCCGATCGGTCGTCTGTTCAAAAGAAAACAAATCAAAGCTTCGAGTTTTCACTTTCCACCCACGGAAAAGGTGCAAAACTTTAAACTGGCACGAAAACGCCATCCTTAGAGCGGGAACGACTCGTCGATGGGATCAATGAAGGCGTCCAAGAGACCGATCCAGACGGTGGCGGCGTGGCTCCGCCGACAGCCTCCGAGGATCAAGATGATTCTGGGCATCACGTTGGCGATAGTGGCCCTTGTGTTCCTGAGACTGGTCGTGGACGATCACGATAACCTCTTTGTCGCCGCCGAGGCTGTTCACGCCCTCGGTATTTCCGTCCTTATCTATAAGCTCACCAAGGAGAAGACTTGTGCTGGTAAATGTTGTGTTTTAGCTTTTGGCCTCCATGTTTTGTTGGATTAGAAAGCTGGCTTTTCGTTTTATCCTTTATTTTCCTGTGGTTGTTTTTTCTCGGTAGACCAATTTTGTGCACATGTTGATTCTGGCATATAGAAATTGGGGTTGGGGCTTTTAAATTTCTAAATTTGCAAGCGAAGCGCATTTATACTTTTAACAAAATTGTGGGCTGGAAATCGTTCCATCATATGAGTGTTTCTTGTTTACAATCTGGGCGGCATTTGTAGTGCCTGGGCTATGCTTGGTATTGTAATGGTTCAGGCGCGGGGACGAATGTGAATGTCTGTGCAATAAAAACTAATAAGGGCAAAGTAAGGTCCTTCTGCCCCCATTTAGATTCTGATATTGATTAAGTTCTTTCTAATCTAAAGCTGGAATAGATCAGCGTGTAGAAGATAGAGCTCATAAACGAGGTGGATTTGGGAGTTTATGAGACAACAAGGTGGTTCATATTTAACAAGTTCAACCAAGTACTGGCCAAATTTTATGCCATTTGACTATACATTCAATCGGAATCATGAATTGATTTTGGTTTGTTGATATAGTTATTCCAATTTTGCAGGACTATCACTAAAATCTCAAGATTTAACAGCTCTTTTCTTAGCCGTTCGGCTGTATTGTAGTTTTGTCATGGAGTATGACATTCATACCATACTTGATACTGCAACCCTAGCAACTACTCTCTGGGTTATCTACATGATCCGTTTCAAACTCCGATCCAGTTATATGGATGACAAAGACAACTTTTCAATCTACTATGTGGTAAGCCTCAAGCTCAAAATGCCAGGTCTGATGAAGTATGATTGCTTTAGCACTCCTTTCATCCCAAAAAAAAGTTGCCACTGTTCCACTTTTCAGTTAAGACCACCTAATCATAGTTACTTTCTATTCTAATTCACACTCCGTCCACTGCATGTAGACCCATATTAGTCGTGCAGTAGATAATGAGGGCAATTTTTTAAGGCATGTACGCTTTATTCCAGGACTCAGAATTTAGGAAAGGAGCATCTTCTCCAGGGTGAAGTTAGTATAATTTTAACTAATTGGATTGCATCAAAAGCCTCTTATGTGTTTGAATTCCTAGCTAGGAAATATGTAACTTCATGCACGCATAAGGGTAAACTTCAAATGCATATTCTGTTTGTTTCAGGACACAGAATCTTTGAAGAGTAACATCTTTTTTGAGATGAAGTTAGTATGTTTTCAATCTTTTGGTTTGATTCCAATCCCTGTTACCCATATGACTTCCGGACCTTAAGAAACATGTTTCTTCATGCATACACTTACCACTTCTACCCATTTATTCTTCTCTTTGTTCTAAGTTTATTCCCTCCTAAGACCACTGTGAAAAGGTGCTGATTGTGATAGATGAGTATACATGTTGGCCATTGAGGTTCCAGTCAATCCTCTTCCTGCTTGATCCTCTTTATTAATAAATTTCAACTTTTTGTATGAAGATGAAGAATGCTTGTTTCAAGTTGCAATTCATCTATATCTATATTGGACATCCATACAAACTAGACATATATTTTATATGTTTATCTTGTATTTGGCTTGTACACGATTTGCTATATGACAAGTTCTAAATTGAAATTTTTTCTCCTTTTGATGAGTTTGGATCTTACCCGTTATTTACTTAAATATTTATCAGTGCATGTTCACATTAACTGCATGGATAAGTTCCCAGCCTATTTTGCGGTTATTATTACTTCACTAGGGCTTTTAGAGCATAGATGAATGCAACTAGGCTACCTGGAATGCATGTGTGCATTAACAGATGCTACTACATCTACATGAAGTTCTTGAATGTGTGAGACAACTAAACCTTTTCATTTTTTATTTTTTATTCTTTTGGGCAAGATGAGTTCTTCACTAGTGACACAGCATAGTGTTATGGAGATTTCCATGAGGTTCCTTTTGTTTTCCTCAACCTAAATCCTAATAATACGATTCTTCTCATATAGGTGATACCGTGTGCTATTTTGTCATTGATCATTCATCCAACCACACGACATCATATCATTAACAGGATCTGCTGGGCCTTTTGTGTTTATCTTGAAGCTGTTTCTGTCCTACCCCAGCTGCGAGTCATGCAGAACACAAAGGTAAGGCAGCACAGCAGACATTTAACCTTTTTCCCCTTTTTCATTGGATAATGACATTGCAGTCTTGTCTGGGAAAGTTTTTACCCTTAAGCCGTGCTCCTACTTAATGCTCTTCTTTTTTTTTTTGTTGAAGAATAAAGTTATAACAAGTTATAATTTTGGAATTCTGTTTTCAGATTGTGGAGCCATTCACAGCACATTATGTGTTTGCTTTGGGCATTGCTAGATTCTTGAGTTGTGCACATTGGGTCCTGCAGGTATGACCGTGCGCACTGAAAAGCTACTGTATACTTCTTGTTTTCTTTTGATACTCAGAATTAATTACAGTACAAAGTTTAAGGGTTTAGGAGCAAGGAAGGGGAGGGGTGTCTTGAACCCAGGCCTGGGCTGCGGAAGGGCAAAGCCCTATTCACCCTGGCAAGGGTTCAGAGACTACTGTATACTTTTAATTTAGCATGCAAATGAGTTTTGTGAGTGTGGCCATGTTATCTTGTAGATGGGCGACCGGGAAGGCATACCAGAACAGTAGCTAGAGCTGCATTTTCTTTCCTCCCTTTTATAGGACTAAGGTTGCTTTTTGTAATGTCAATACAAGAACATGCACTGCTATTGTCTGTTATGGTTCCATAGTATGTTGATCATCATGCCTATATTATTATCATTGCTGCATGATTTATCCGCTGATTTTGGAGGCAGGAGCATTAGTTGGCCTATGTTCTTTCACTTAATGCAAAGACTTAATGTGGCGTTTAATTGTGGGAAGTTTTCTATTTTTCTCCAAATTTTCTTTGATTAAAGTATGAGTGCAGAACCCATTTGTTAAAATGAAAACCTTGTGTTAGGTTTTTATGCTTTATTGGTGGACTTGTCCATATTTGGCAAAACTTGATTTCCCCCCTCCATAAATTACGCTATGCCTAACGCTTTTACATAAGAAAATTTGGAGAAGAATCATGGAAATTTTCTCAGCTAAACACCACCCAAGTTTCCCCTGTTATTCACCTGTTGGTATATCCTTTCGTAATTATTTTAACACTGACTATTCTTATGGGGTTCAACAGAACTTTTTAACCAATTATCTGTCTTTCTTCTTTCTTCTGCCCTCCTTTCTTATGTTACTAGTTCAGATGGCATATGACATTGGCCTCTTTGTTCAGATGATTCCAGCAATAGTTTATGATTTGCTGGTGCATTTGTCATGAAATGAGGAGTAACTTGTTTTGGTATATATGCCCATGTGGTTCATCTAACAATGTGCTTGCTTATTCAGGTACTAGACACTCGGGGGCGCCTGTTGACTGCTTTGGGCTATGGTCTGTGGCCTTCAATGGTCCTTTTTTCTGAGATTATCCAGACATTCATTCTGGCAGACTTTTGCTATTACTATGTGAAGAGGTGGGTAATGTGCATAACTTAAATGATTTACGAGAGATACATCTCTTGAACACCACATGAAACAAGTGTTTCTCATTGCTATGCAGTATTGTTGGTGGCCAACTTGTTCTGCGGCTACCTTCTGGGGTTGTGTGATCACAGAAGTGTGGAATCTTTTGGCTTGGAATGCAAGCAACAAAAGCCCGGCTTCAAGGTTTTCCCGGTGATGTTTAGGCTAGTTTGTACACATCTTCCTGTGGGGAGCAATTAGGGCAAATGTAGTGAATGTTAGTGTGACCGTAAAGCCTGGATGAGCCTGGGTTTTGTTACACTCCTAGTTTATAAGAATTCATATATAGGTGAACTAACGGCATCTTAGAATCAGTAATGAATCCTTTTGCACCTTTAAATTGTTGGTAGTTAGTATTATTTGCGAGTAAATTGTCTTCCCCTCTGATGATATGTGGCATAATCTTTCCGAAAGGTTGATATCTTTCCTATTTCTCGATATGAATTTAGCTTTATTAGGTAATATATCTATAACATTGGATTTTAGCGGAAAAAAAAAAAAATTCTCCCTCTATCCCATTTCAGTTAATGCATTTCTTTGGGTGCATGGATTATGGTATATAATTTATTTTGTTTTCTTCCATTTAAAACTAAAATTAAAATATTTTTTTTTTTATGTTTGTATGGTGAGAGTTTAAATAATGATTAGAAAAATTATTTATTTTTCTTTTTTACAGTTTTGTGCAAAGAGTTTAAATAAGTATGTAGTAAGGTAAATTAAATATTAGAAATTTTTCAAAAAAAGGAACAAATTATTCTTTTTGAAGCAATGTAAAAAAAAATTGTAATCATTTTTAAAACAGAGAGAATAACATTTAGAGTTAAAGGATTTAGAGAAGTTACTTAGATTAAAATATAACCTATCTCACATTGTCCTGTGATCTAATGTTAAATATAATGTTTGAATCACTAGTTATTCTTAGATATCTAGGGGTCATGGTATTACTTGAATTTTGACTTAAAACGGTTACCATTAAACAGCTAGATTTCATATAATTTTCCAAATAAAGAAATGGGTTTTTTCCTACCATTTATTTTATTTTTGTGATAGGTACCCAATAAATGGTTTGGGTTACTTCCCAACTCCATTGTTTACTCCTGATTAACTCGATCATCACCTGTTCTGCATTCCATGCACTCTCCGGTTCATCTGTCATTTTGACCATTCCATGTCATCATCAAAACTACTCCAAATGCTCTATAGTAAAGGGTGCCAACCGTCCAAGCAAACCAAATGTTGTATGGCTGGTGGCTTATTGACCTATCACGAAGCAACTCTCATGTAGCAATATTGATACTTTAGTAGATTTTGTGGGTCATAAATCTTGAATTATCAAATTTTTTTGAAAACTCATTAAATTAGCCTCCATTGGATTGTTGTCATGCCTAATTTTGTCCAACTTTGCCAAGTAGTTCTTTGATTGTTATGTTGCATAGAAAGATGATTGTCCCTATCATTCGGTAAAGTGGCAAAACACTTGGCCATCCTCAGTTATCAACCATGTTCAACTTTCATCAATGGTGCATTGTGTGTCAATACCGCAATTTATGGTTTGAAATCATCATGATTTCAAAAAATATGCAGACCCTCAAACTTTCCTAGATATTTTCTTCTACTCTTAAATTGTTTATATATCATGTAATTAGTGGTGGAACTACTAAGGGGCCAGGGAGTTTTGAAAATATGTAAAACATGGGTACTTACTTGATTATTGTGTAAGGATTTAGAGACAAGGTGCCCAATCCCCCCCTCCCTCAAATGTGGTGAAAGAATATGAAGATGGAGGCAGTGTGAAATGCAAACAAAAAATTTTGGAATTGTGTGCATAATTCTCCTCTAAGTCACTGAACATCTCCCCTAGGTAGAACAATATTATTTTTTCACCTTACCTCTTCCCTTTCTAAACCGGGTCATCCCTTCAAATCTATTAACTCTTTTCCTTCAATTTTTCACAGATCCCCTAAATTTGCAAATCCCCAAACACTCAACCCTCCTGCCTTTATTCGATAAAATGGTGATTATGCACTTGTTTTGGTATGTGGCCTAGATGCTCGAGAATGAGGTCCATCAAACAAGTACACATTGGAGGTAGGAGCGTAAAAACCTGCAAAAGATAATCTGATGCTTAAGCCAATAAGAGTTCTAGCATGATGCAAATACAAAAAAAAAAAAGTGATCTTATACCTCGTATGTTGTACTAAGTACTTTTATAAAGGCTTTTGGGCTTCTATGCCGTAGAGTCTAGAACCGTTGGATGAGATGGTTATCTCCTAAACTGCTGGATCTGGGACATTTATTCTTCTTAAGGTAATGGGCTTAACCGAATCAGTTAGGCTTGAAACCCTTAATGGACCTTATTCCTTAATTAATGAGCCTTATTTTCCTAAAGTAGCATGAAGGCCCAATGGGTGGCCAAAGTGGGCCCAAATTCCCTGGGTAGGTATACATTACCAAGTGGCAAAACACTGGACCGTCCTTAACCATCAACCAAGTTCAACTCCATCAATGGCACATGTGTGCCAATACTGCAATTTATGATTTGAAATCATCCAAATTTCAAAAAATATGTACCTCAAACTTTCCTAGATATCCTCTTCTACCTTTAATTTTTTTATATATCTTGTAATTAATGGTGGAACTACCATGATGCGAGGGGTGCGGCTGCCCCGAGGAATTTTGAAAATACACAAAATAAGGTTACCTACATTATTAGTTTGTAAGAATTTAGAGATGGTGTGAAATTTTGCTACTCAAATATGGTAGAAAAATATAAAGATGAGAGCAGTGTGACATGCAAATGAAAAAAATTGAAATTGCATAATTAATTCTCCTGTAAGTTGCTGAACCTCTCCCCTTGGCAAAATGACGTCATTTTTTTGCCTCACCTTTTTCCTCTTTAAACGGTGTTGTCTATTACAATCTCTTAACCCTCCTCCCTCAATTTCTCACAAAACCCCCAAATGCCCCTCAATCACTACCACCTGCTGGCGATTTGGTACCCATTCTCACCATGCCCTAAGCAAAAAAATACTAGTTCCACCAAGGCTTGTAATTTATTGCTTTTGAATATAAAAAAAATAAATGAATATAAAAGAATGGTGTTATCAAACTAGGATTTAGTTCCACCAAAATTTAAAAATAAATTGTCAAACTAATTTGATAAAAGATAAAGTTAATAAACTAATGTTGCAGACGGAACAGATGATGAGCTCTGCTGAGTTGTGTCTTAATAATGGTGTTTGTGGTTGTTCCGGTTCTTTCATATATGCGTGTATGGAAGGTTCCTCCTCCGGCCCAGCAACGTACGTCGCAATTAAGTTACAAATGTGCATCCGCAATTACTCATGATTACTCTGTAATTGTAAGTCAGTAAATTTCATGCACACGTCTTCAGCTAATTTCAATACCAAAACCGTCGCTAGCTAGTATAGTAACTATAGTTCCTCTCTGCCGATCAATTTAGAACTATTTTGACGCTGTTTTAATTTGATGAGTAAGAACTACGAACTCTTATACTACATATAAATTATTGCTTCATCTCAGTTTTTTTTAACTTAAATTTTATTTAAATTTATTTATATTTTTATTTCATTTTTTTTAAAAAAAATCACAAGTAAAACTTATAAGTTTAGTAGTTTTTTATATATATTTTTAAAAAATTAGAAAATATAAATATAAATAAGTTCAAGTAAAAATTAAGTAAAAAACTGAAATGGAAGAGAGAATTTGAAACATATATTACCTTTAAAGAAATACAATACTTACTTAAACGTGGACATTTAAAACTAATTTATTTCAATTAAAGTTAATTTAATCCAATATGGATTATTTTTATTTTACTATTTTTTCATCCCGAATTAATTTAACTAAAATTTAATACTGTATAGGTGTAATAATATATTGAAAGTAAAATTTCATGATGTTATTATAATTTTAATAATTTTGATTTTTTGACATTAAAAATAAAAAATTTATAAAAATTTAATAACATTAAAAAAAATTATTTTCAATGGATTATTACACCTACATAGTATTAACTTTCAAATAAAATTGATTTCGTTAACTTAAGTTAAAATGAATTAAATGTTATTATTAGCTTTAATTTTCAAGTCCTTGCATGAGACCAATCCACTGAAGGTCATTCACACCAACAGATTTAGATTCACTGATCCACAAGACCACAGTTATATATCTACTTCTTATAATTTTCATGGTAAAGTTTAATTTTTGACAATACAAAGGGTTCTAGGAGCTGTGTTTTGAAAGGAACGCTGAAGAGCTCATTAGGCGCTCCCTGGGCACCTAGGGCTAGGAGAACCTATAAATAAAAAACAATTGTCAAAGGACTTTAGAGTTGTGCTTGGAGACCCTTGGCTTCAACAATCGGATTACCTAGGAACAGAAGCAGAAAGTCTTTTGCAGGAAGAAGTTAGAATTCGATCCTTATAATTTGTTTGTCAACTTAAATATCAAATTTATCATTGAAAAGTGTCTACGGGATCAAATTGACTATAAACTTTCAAAAGTACAAAATTTCATATTGTACTTTACTTTCAACTATTAAATTTACAAAAAATATCAAATTTACCATTACGTCGTCAAGTGACAGTCAAATTAAATGTGAAAATACCAGCTCTAGTCTTTGATTTTTCATGTTTCTTCTACTAGTGCACTAACTTTGTTTATCTAATAATTGTGTCAGCTTCTTCAAAAGATGAAAGGCCACCCCACTAGTAACGCTAGCCAGCCACTGCTCTGCCATCGTACCCTCACAAAACACCTTCCTAAACGTTATCATTTCATTCTTTTTCCTAAGGTACAACATAAACTGGAACTATGAATTATTGCTATAAACTGGAATTATGTGTGTTTTTCCTCATAATTTTTAGTTGATATTGTTGAGATTGGGGAAAGATGAAGATAATTGATGAGATTCTAAAGGTTAAGCCTTTGGCTATTTTAGCCAGAATTGACTGCTTTAAGATTAGGCTTCCATCGGTAGGAGTATGACCAAAACTGTTAAGATTTGAACCTATCAAAAAACAAGCTTCGCAAATGAAGGAAGTTTACAGTGCGACTAATGACTCTAATGAGATCTTCAAAGAAAGCAGGCCAGCCACAACCAAAATTGAACTTAGTGCTGGACTTGTTGAAGAGGATAATATAATTGTTAGATATGTAAAGTTAGGACAATAGTGACAAAAACTGTGATTTTTCTTGTGATTTGATGGGGGAAAAATGGCGGTAAATTTGATCTTAAAATTAAATTTTAGTATTAAATTTGATACTTTTAAAAGTTTGATGGTAAATTTAGTTTTTTTAATAGTTTTTAATGATAAATTTGGTATTTAAGGCTTTGTTTGTCTAAATGACGCTTATATAGCTTTATTCCTAGCTTGTTAAGACTTAAGACATGATTGGATTATGCCTGATGTGAGCCAATATGCCATCTCTTTGATTGAATTTTTTCAAATATTTATACATTTTCGAGCGCGGGTTATATATATATATATATAATTAAGAAAATTTGTCCTACTAATTTTTATCTTACCTAAACCTACTCCACCACGAAGCCACTTAGATGAAACATTTTTCCTAGATATAGTTCAGCATTCGAAATCTAATCAATTATAGTATAGTGGTTAGGATATCAATGAAACATCAATTTTATTAGTGCCTGAGTGATTAAAGTTTAGGATATTAAAGTAGAAGGTAGGAGTTTCACTGTCTCCACTAAATTTATTTAAAAATGTCAATTATACTAATTTGGTGATTTTCTGTTTTCTAAAATAGTAGGTATTGCCTCCTACCCTTAATTATAAAGTACATCTTTTTTTAAGTTAAAATAAGAAGAAGAAGAATTGGAATTTGCCAGGGGGTCATCAGCTCCAACCAACCTGCCAGCCAATGATACTTTTGCACAGCTGGATCCCTCTTCCTATTGATGATATTGATATTCCTAAAGAGGGTGAATCAGTGAATGTTTCTTTTCGCCAAATGCCTGGTTGAAGGTACACTCTGCTCACCTAAATTTTCAAAATCTGCACTTTCCTCCCTTTATTTCTTACGCCATTAGTCAATCACTTATCAACAACATAAAAATTGTAAAATATTACTTCCTTCTCAAACTGGGAAGAGGTGGCAATTGTTGGTTGCTAATCCACTTGGTGCTAATATAAAAGACGTTGTATATAAAGCAAGTAGATTTTTTAAGCATCAATGCATTATACTTTATTTTTGAACTGTATAACACCCAGTTTTAGAGAGGTATTTTTATCATTATTATTTTTTGCACCTCTCAGAGGTAACGGGACATTCCATGGAGGAGAGTTGCCATCAAGGATGACATGTGGAAGAATCATCAAAGTTTGATAGTTTGGCAAGCTATGGAATGACAGTATTTGTTGCAGTTTAATGATGATAAAATAATGTTTTTGTGGTTTGAGGATGAAGCGATAACATCATGTACATTTCAGGGAGGGTACTTCTTCCTTCGACGTATTTGGCGACTTATTAATCGGGTATGAATATGCAATTCCTATTGCTTGTGCTCGTGGGCATTTTCGCATTTTTTTTACCTATAAAATCATAGACATTTGTTGGTGGATAAGATATACTCATGACTTGTGAAAATCCATGTCCACAAGTATATCGGAGATAATCAATATGTTGTTAATAAAACATTAAGAAAAAAACCAACATCAAACCCGACAGTAGCGAATCACCATTGGGGTAGGGATATTGATGCCCACTGAAAATTTTGGAAAGATTTAGATAAAAAGTAATTAATTGGTCAATTTAAAAGAAATTAATGGTTAAATATGCATTCTTGACCCCCAAAAATAATGAAAGAATATAAAGATAAAGGGGCAGTGAGGTAGATTCTAAAGAAAATAGAGATCAAACGAGTAACTATTCTCTCTATCATTAACCTGATATTCTAACATGAATTAAATGCATTATTAGTCCTCTAACTTTTTCAACTCCTGTGAGTTGTTCTCTTATCTTTGAATTAGTACGATTTTATCCCAATCTTCAGCTTTACAACACCGTGACACCGTCACTCTACTCTAGGCTTCCCCCCCCCCCCCTAACCAAAAATCTTGGTTTTGCCACTAAATCTCAATCAATTCTCTCTCTGCCTCTTAGCACCATAACTGTTTGTTCATTTCTATTTTAACCTTTGTCTTCCTCTATACAAAAGAAAAGTTGGTCAGAGAGAACTATCCTACAGCTCAAATGAGCGTTTTTCAAAATTCAAATCAATATGTATAAAAATCCAAAAGTCACTGCTGGTAAAATTGTGACTATTTGAAGAAGAGAGCACAGATGTCACTGGATACTCTTTGGGCAAATATAAGCATAATATTAAAACTAACGAGTACGAATAGTTACTTGTCATTGATACATCAAACTTGCCACCCGTCAATATTTATCAGGCAGATAAAATTGTTTGTTCATGTCCATGCTATTATACATATTTTTACCTGCAAACATTCCTTATCAGTACATTTTGTTGCAATTCAGCTATGCATTTGTTCAGACAGTGCTGGGGAAATGAAAGATATATGTATACGAAGTTTAGTGACTTATATAAAACGCCATGGAAAATGAAAGACGTGTGTGTGTGTGCGCGCGGAGTTTAAGGACGAATATGGTCATATATCACATATTATGTTTTGAAATTTAGAATACAATTGCGGCGGGATTAGCTGGCTGTAGCCTGTAGTGCAATTTGCAGAGAGTAAATATCCGTTTGCTTAGCTTAGGTTTTAAGTGATAACAGTCTTTATAATTTTTAATAATTTTATGTCGAACTAAAATTATAATAAATCAATTATAGGATTTTAAAATCTATTCAAGTAAACTATAGCGGTCAATTTTTAGATTAATTAAAAATTTTTAACACCTTAATCTAACAAAGTCATTTTTATTGGCAATTGTTTTCAGAAGTTTAAATTTTATGAGATCAGAAATTATAAAACTTTACAAACTAAATTAAATTAAAAAATTTTGTACATGATTTTCATAATTGAAATATTCAATTTTACTATTCGATTAACAATAGATAAAAATTATTGAATAAGAAAAAAAAATGTAAATGTTTATACCAATATATATAAACAGATTCTTGCTCATTCGTAGAGGTGATGAGTCGCTTCCAGTTTGGCTTTGGCTGGCAGTGGCAGTGGCAGGTTCTTTTCAATAATTTCTTCACCAGAACAGATAATCACTTATTCAGCAATTATAATTAACGGCTAAAAGCCGTACGTACATACAAAAATTATCCATTGTTTACATTTGCACAAATATTGAAGTTTTAATGTATTAACTAGACTAATATCTGGAGTAAGAAATTGAATTCAGCAAGTTAAAAACAAAACTTTGAATTGACACGCTTCTAATTTTTTTTCTCTCTTGTTTTCGTTTTCATCTTTTTTAGAAAGTAGGTGGAAAAACAGGTTTGATAAGGTAGATATGAATCGTATGCTAGCACATAAAGCTAGGCGCGTGGGTCAAAGGAAAGCACCTTGCTAGCTAGGCGATTCCAATGCGAGCAGCTTTTTACTCCAACCTTTACCTGGTGATGCTGTGAGTCACAGACCGTGACCCAAGAATACAATTTGTCCATTTAAGTTTTAACAAATACTCCCGCGTCCCATGTTGTTTAATACAGTTATTCAAATGTTTGTTTGTTTGTTGTATAAATAAGAGGTCCTTTCCTCCTCCCTCTCCACGAACAAATTAAAGCATTAATTCATCTCTTCTCTCCCTCCCCCATCGAGCTGTTTAATCAGCCGGCCATGGCCATGATCTCCAGAGCTCTCATTGCTTCGCTTCTCATCTCCCTCCTCCTCCTCAACTTGGTTGACGCCGATGCTACCCCTACCCCTTCCAAATTCGGTAAGTTTTTCTTTTTCTTCATATCACGCATGTGTCTAATTAACACGATGTGGTGGTAGTGGTACTGATTTAATGTCATATCATCAGATTGCGGCGGGGCCTGCGCAGCACGGTGCAAGCTGTCCAAGAGGCCGAACCTGTGCAAAAGGGCCTGCGGGAGTTGCTGCGCCCGTTGCAGCTGCGTCCCTCCTGGCACCGCCGGCAACAAGGACGCCTGCCCCTGCTATGCCGCTCTCACCACACGCGGCGGCCGCCCCAAATGCCCTTAATTCTTGTATTTCTTCTTCTTATTTTTCATCCACGTTCCTACTATTCGGGAAGAAATTCCATCCTTCATTTCCTTTCTCTTTTTAATTGTTCATCTTCAAGTTGTGATTCTTTGGCCCGCGGCATACCATTCCGCCATTGTTAAATAAATTGTGCTTTGTTATAACATTTGCTTTCGGGAATCAGTAATTTTGATCCAGTAGCTTAACTGTTAATTAAAACCCTTTTTTCCCAACAGGGGAAAATAGATCTTGACTTTGCAAGTTGGGAGTGTGGGATCCTTATCCAATTCAGACCCATGGATAACTGCCCAACTATAATAGGCCTGAAAGAATACTTGCAAGCCCATCTTTGTGGAAGAAAGATTTCGCAACCCAAATCCATCACTCGAATTTACTGCATCTTGGGCCAGTCCCTCTCATTAGCTAGATGACAGGACTGCCAATTGGATTGGTTCCAAATTAGCTCTCCTTGTGACGCAAGTCTGTCTTCTACACATCGAAGTCAAACAACGAGAGAAGGTCACGGGTTGGTTTAGTCCAAGGAAAATTCTCCGATGAAGTGATTTTCTTCATCCCAGTGAAAATAAATATTCCATACCAACAGAACGATAAATACTGACTTAATCGGCATGCGGACTGAATAAATAATTGCCCAACTATCATGGGCCAGCGAACGAACTTGCCCGTCTCTGTTTTAATTATGTTTCTCAAGGTCTCAAGGCCGGCTCAGTGTCACCCGTCCATTTGGTTTTTTTTTTCCCTACCGGAGTTGGTTCATTCTTGAAAAGCAAAACCTCCGGGACAAACAGGGAAAAAAAAGACGTGATTATTTTTTTAAGTTGAAAAAATTGCTTAATACAGAGAAATGGTGGTGGTATGATTGGCTCAATTTGTAAATCAGAGGAGTTTATGGTCTTAGTTTTTTTTGTTGGAGGGCTAAAATGATCTACGGTGTAAGTTGGAAAAATTATCTCTAGTTTTAGTTAAAAGGTTTATATTGTTCGATTCGATGGTGTATAATAAAAGGCTTTAAAAAGTCTAGCCTTTTAAAAGTTTAGGAAGAAAAAGGTTAGAAAACGAAAACAGAGGCCCAACCGCTCTGTGCGTGATCTGTACGTACCTGGAACGCTGAAGGAAGCCAGAGCCGAGGGGACACCTCTGATCTTAAGAATATCAAATCATCCGAAGATGGGAGAGCATAACCAAATAACCAATTCCTAACGGCGCCCGAAAAAATAGCTAAAAAAACAGCAATGGGAAATGTCCAACTTAAATCTATTAAACTGTTAATTGTCAATCAAGTTTCCTCATCGTCTTTGTTTTCTTGTTTAAAACAAAAAATAGGGAAATGACAAAAACCGAAACCCATAGTTTAGCTTGCACTGTTTTAAATACCTGCGTTTACCTCCTTTCAAGTTAATACAATTATTCACTATTACTACAAAAAGTGAGAAAGTGCCTGATTTTGCCCTCTTAATCTTCTTTGTATCACCGATTAGCTGTATTCTAACTGAGCCATAATTCACCGTTGTACCACCTCGTTGAATCGGTGTTCTGTATGCAAAAGAAGTTGGGGCGATGTCATTTTTGTTTTGATTTTGTTCTTCTTTGTATTCTTGTTTTTCTTTAAATACGAAAGAAGTTAGGGGATAAAGTTTCTAGGGATGAGTGTTGGGAAGGCTAAGTCATGCGTTTTCCCTTTTTAATAATAATGGTCATTAACAGAGTTATGTTTCAAGGGGATAATTGCAGGTGTTTGAAATAGCGAGGTAGGGGTGAGCATAGGTCGGGTTGGTTCGGTTTTATGGTGGAACTGAACCAACCCAAAATGGCCTCAGTTCCAAAATTTTTCTACCCAACCCAGAACCGAGAACCGAACAGAACTAAAACCATGGTTCTGGGTTTATTGGTTCTGGTTCTCAGGTTTTTCGGTTTATACCATATACCTATAACAACACCAAAATTCAATAAATCCACATCCATAATCAGTTTTATGACATATTCAACATAATATACAATTAAATTAATATTTAAATATAAGTACTTAGATACATTCAAAAGAGTTTAAAATGTTGTTCTTACAAAATTTGTTCAAAAGAGTTGCTCGTGGGACATCTTTTATCTCAACTAGTTTACTTTATTCCAGTAATTCCATATATTGGTACGACATTCAATATAGAAAACTGAGCTTTTAAGACCATCTTCTTCAGTATCAAAACCTAAAATATGTTGATGTCATAAATTTTTAATTTTGCATGACTCAAATGAAAAAAATATCATAATTATGTCATAAAGAGTAGTCTGGAATAAAAGATTGAAAGCAAAATGACTTAGGAGTGGTGGGTCTATGAAGCAAAGTGATTTAAGTGAATATGGAGAAATTTCGTAAATGATCCAACAACTTCCATACTGTTTCAATTTAGAACATCAGTTTAAGAGTTTAATATAAAAACACAAAATAACCATCATAATACTTCAAAGAAATATGTGTGCGTGTGTGTGTGTATAGATATATTAGTAATACTATAATTTTTATTATATATATATATATATCGGGTTCGGTTCCACCTCGGGTTGGTTCCATATGGAACCAGAACCAACCCAAAAACCGTCGGTTCTTCTATATATGGAACCAACCCGAGAACCATGATCAATTTTTACCCAACCCAACCCAACCCCGTGGGGGTGGTTCAGTTTTGATTTCGGGTTTACCTAACCCATGCTCACCCCTACAGCGAGGACATAATCGTAGGTTTCACCAAATCTCGGGGGGAGGGGGAGGGTAAAGGGCTTGTAATTTCCATTTTAAAAAATGATTCATTCTAATTGAAAGTGAAACAAACAGTATCTTATAAACCAACGATGACATAAAACTCTAATGGATAACAAGAACATAAAACTGACTAGTGGCTACAACAAACTTTTCATTCCTATGACACTGAATGAAAGAAAAAGAATCAAATCAAGTCAATTTTTTCAAGTGAATTAGAGTAAATCTAGAGTACATAACTCACAAATAACTGAAACAAAACCTAGACTAATGACCAAGTAGCACTAGAACCAACAAGGCATTAGAGATCTAAATAAGACTATCTATAAAAATTAAAAAATTACTTATAAAACCTAAAAAAACAAGGGAAAATTACAGAGATTTGATTGAACCTACAATTTTGTTCATACTATTTCAAATACCTACACTTACCCCCTATAAAATTAACATTATGATTCACAATCTGATTTTGCCCTCCAACCTTCTTTCATAGACACTTTGCCCAACAAATTTCTACATCTAACGACCTAACCTTTATCCTTAAGTAAACCCATCCCACAAACTTTTCTACTTTCCTACAAAATTTTTTTTCATACATTGAAAATTATGGTTTTAATATATATAGTGGAATATTTATATAAGAAAAACTTTTAATTAATCTAGATACAAATAACTTACATTCCACACTTTAAAAATTTCAAAATTTGGTATATTTTATGTGTTGATATGTTATATTTATAACTATTTTATGTATATGCCTAAATTTATTTAAAATCAATACATCCAAAATGATACAATGTAATACCATTACTATATACTATCTAGTACGACATATAAAACCTTATTGAGGATACGCACCAAGTCGAAACTCTTTGCTTACTACAATGTTCTTCCCTTTTAGCCTCATTTCCGTCCACAAAAAAAAAAATCAGGTTTTGTTTTGCTTATATTTTCCTATAAAATATTTTTTTTATCTTTTTTTTCAACAATATATAGTATCTTTCTTAAGTTATTAATAATTTTTCCATTGACAATTCCCAAAATCAAGTATGACAATATGCATTCATCTCTGTGTGTGTGTGTGTGTGTACATACATACATACATACATACAATAGGATATGTAAAGGGATTGTGGGGTTGATACATGACATATTTTCCTTTTTTAGTAAATTATCGACAATCTTTTACACAGTCTACCAAATATATTTTTGCCCTACAAAGTAATAGGGTAGTGACATGTGACAGTTAAAGTCACAATTATTGACTTATTTTCAAAACTTGAATTGTAAATTAAAAAACATGATTAAATTTAAATTAATTAATAATTAAGATATGCTTTAATCTCATCTAAAATGATTTCCTCCCATAAAGAGATAATAGAAATATTATCTGATAATTTATTTAAAAAAAATAGTAATCAGGTAGCCTATAAATTTTGAACATTTTAAATTCATTGCACTCTTAAACCAAAGCCAATGGGTGACTTTGTCATCCTTCTTCCTTCTATCTCCTTATCCACTTATGGCTCTTGATAGTCATCCCCCAAATTCACTGATGAAGCAATCATTCTCTTTACTTTTGATGCTTCTTCCATCTAAAAATTTGCAAGTAGAACTAGAACATTTAAGTTATTGAAAAAAAGAAAGTTCAAAATTTTTTTCCCCAAGATTCATGGCAATTTTTGATATTTTTTATTAGTTAAGTAAAAAAGTTGTTGACTTTAGACTATGACCCTTAATTCTCCAACTGTTTTTATCTTCACTCAATATTTCTTTTACATATTTAGCATCTTTATTTACTAAAATTTATTATTTTACTTATTACTGTTGGAGTCGTTTAGAGTTTCAGATTAATTTCTGCTTCTTCTGGTTTGAGATGGCAACATCATTAAACAATGAACAGGCTTTATCAAGGAAACAAATGCTTGAAACCGTCAGACACATTGCAGGTGTAATAGCTACATTCCAAGTCCACTGTTGGTCGGGTCACTAAAGCTTTTAGTGATCTATGTTGCATCACTGCCATCATTACGTGTATTGTTTTCTTGATTCAAAATCAACTCATGATTGTCAATTTTGAATATTTACACATCTTCTTTCCTTCACTGGTTTTTTGTGTTGCTTGATGTCATCTGGAAATTTTATGTATGAATAGGCACGACATTAATGATTAGGGTAGAGACCGCGAGAGTGTTAGCCAAGTAAGGTGCTTAGTTGGTGCTTCTAGTAAAAAATCATAAGTTAGCGGAGGAAGAGGATGTGAACATTCTCTCCAATTCTCCTTAATTTGAATGTCATGGTGTGGTTGATATCTAGATTTGATTTAGTATATTGTTCCCATGAGTAGCATGCTTAGACCTGTATGTTCAAATATTTTTTTAGTAAAAAAATAAATGGCTAGAGGCTCAGATTTACTATTTTGTTTTTCAAAGAATTTTGGATATAACACTTGGCATGCATTGTAAGGTTTCAATTTGGCCCCTTTTGTTAATTTTTGCTGTTAATCCTTGATTTGTTTACACAATAAAATTTTTATTTTTAGTGTTCTTTTCTAGCCAAAGCTGCTGAAAATATATTACTATCTATTTAGTTTTTACAAGATTTGTCTAAATCAAATGTTTCATAAAATAATGGTGAAAGTAATTGCAATTAACCTTGGGTAGGGAAAATAAGATCTCAGTTCTAGAACTCAAGGATTAATCACATTGGTCAACGTAACAGTTGTAGCTCCCCCTTATAAGTGCTTGGTATACTAGGCAAGTAATTGTTTTCTCCATTATTTAAAAGGGATAAATCTTTTTTTCAGCTTTGAACTTAAATGACTCTGACAACTAACTCTTGAACTTGAAATCGGTTGAATTTAACCCTCGAATTTGAAATTTTGGGACTGTTTGCCCCTTTGGTCATCAAGTGACATCAAGTAACTATAGAAGTTAACCTTTCCTATCCCTATCTCAGATTTTGATTATTCTTTTTCCCTTTCATTTGTTGTGGTTAGCAACGCAACGGTTGCAAACTTGCAACAACATTGATAAAGGTTAAGGCGAATAAAAAAACTCATATTATCAAGATAGGAAAAAAAAGTAAATGGAGTCCTAGTTGCATGCATATCAATAATGAGGATTATATATTAACTAGAAACCTCACAGGGAAAAAAACAGCATAACATATTAAATTTTAATGATCATATGAAAAGGGTGGAGTTTGACTAAGTTCAACCTAAGCAAGTTAAATGCTCAAAATATGTAAGTAAGCAGCTAGGACAGCAGTCTAAGGCATATAACTTTAGGTTGAGAATGATAAATAAAAAAATAAAATAGAAGAGTATTGTGGCGTAAGGTAACAACAACCTTCAAGTAGTTTGGTGGTCATAAAAGAAAGGAGAAAATAAGGGATGAAAAAATAGAAGTGAGAAATATAGAGGAAGAAACGAAATTTGGGTTAGGGATACTTATAACAGTTTAATAAATTATTTACAACTTAGTCCTTAGTTTTAGGGGTTTGGTTGCCAACAGCCCTTCGTCTTTTTTAATTTATTTCAATTGAATACATAGAATTTGAGACATAGTCAAAACGATACATTGAGTTTTTTGATTGGATTGTAAAATAGGGTTGCACGCGAATCGCCTTAATTTTGTGTCAAAACAAAAAAATGGGCCCACTTTATTTTCAATTTTTTTCATATGGCCCAATCTTTTTTATTTTATATTTTTTTGTGAATAAGCCCAAAATGCAGTTTTCTTTACTTTGCTTGGAAATCAATTTGAGTGTTTTTATTCAGCTAAAAATTTTAAAAAAATTGACTCTATTGTTTAAAACTTATTATATTGTTTATTTAGGGCTTTTGGGCCAAGTTCATTTTACATTTTTTTTTATCAAATTCTACAATTTTTTTTCATCATCCCAAATTTTTTTCTTTAAATAGTTATTTTTTAAAAATTAAATAGCTTATTTCTTGTGCCAAATTGGGTAACTACATCACACAATTTTTTCATGTATTCCAATTTTTTTAAAAAAAATATTTAATTTTAATTTTAATATGTTTGAGCCAATTTGGCCAACTTTCTTTAACATTTTTTTTTTGTGGAGTCTTACAACTTTTTATTTTAAATCATATTTCATTTTAAAATTAATATGTCTATTACTTTGGGTCAATTTGGGCAAGCTTCCTTTTGCAATGTTTTCATATTGTTAGTCGACCAAAACTTTTTCTTTAATTATTTATTTTTAAAATTAATAGGTTTATTATTAAGGGTGAATTTGGGCAAACTTCATTTTATGACTTTTATGTTTTTTTCATGCAGCCCATTTTTTTAAATAAATATATTGTTTTTGACATGCACATGCATCATTGTTATTTATAACAAATATGTTTCATCTTAATGGATAGATATGTTGGAGAAACTCATTGTGATGACATAATATTTTTCATGTTTGTTTGTTTAATAATAATATTGATCATAATATATTTATATCTTATTTAGATATATATTATTTATTGAAATAAAAAACATTTAAATCCCGAGGGAACACTAAATATACAAACTAGTTTTTATAAATTCAAACTTTTCTGTTATTATCAAAGTAAAGTTTTAGCTTTTCATTTTTTAGTGTTATATTATTATTATTATTATTATTATTATTATTATTATTATTATTAGTGAACTAAATATTTGCTATTTTCTATTCCAGGTTTTTATCCCATACTGTAGGCTGGTATTTTAAACTAATTGTTGTGGATATGCATAAGTGGCTTGTCCTATAAGATTGAAAGTTGTCTAAAATAAGATACATATATAAAGTAATGATCTCTTGTTTCATTGACTTAAGTTTTTTTGAACATGTATAAGATCATTATCATTGATTGTGTCTGGCTTAATAAATCTCTCAACTTTAGACCTTCGTTAATGACCTTCCCATCACTAATTAATGTATTGATTTGACTAATAGTAATTTGGATCTAAAAAATGAGTCAATTCCAAGTAATTTGAGCTTATCTTTTGAATGATAATCAAGTGAGAATTTAATGTTTTTTTAACATGTGCTTAGGATGCATGTTAGACAAATTATTTAACTAAAACTACTGAAATGATTGTACAAAATTCTCAAAAAATTTAATATATCATTATATCATGTGAATTTATATGTGTGTGTATAAAGGTTAACTTGCTTTCTATCTTAAATAATGATACGCTCTATGCATAAACTTTAATAAGTTTAACATGATCAAAGTTTATTCACGAAAGCTGCTCCGTCCAGTATCACCATCTATTTTCCTTTTGGCTACATGTGTCTCCTCACTTTTTTTCTTTTTAAGAAATCTGTTTTCTGGGGGTATTACTATTAGCTGAGTTGCTTAGGCCTTGGGAATGGTTAGTGTTGCAGCGGGTCGGATTTGGTTCCACGAAGAATCTGATTCTCTGAACACGAGGAATGAACTTGATCGCTTTTGTCTTTCCTCCCTTAACTCTTCTATAAACTTGTGAATTTAATAATCACTGTCTCACTTTCTTTCTCCGCTTTTCGCCTCTCCTTGTTAGTTCCAACTCTCCTTTTACTTCCTTCTTTCTCCGGTAAATTCTTTCCCAGCTCTACCTTTTCGGTTTCTTTTGCTCTTCAAACTCCTCTACAAAATAGTAATATTCTTCTTCATCGTCTTCTCGTTGTTGGTTCTGTACTGAAGTGGGAGCATTTGTAAAGTACTGCTACTGCTGCCAGAGATGCATTAAATACGATCTAAGCTTTTTCCAACTCATTTATTGCAATTGAAGAAGCAACTCGCTATTTGGGTTTTGGAGAGAGAAATACTGCGTACGAAATATCTGCGTTTCTGGGTGAATTCTGATCGTCTTTTTCCATGGCGATAAATTGATAGATGTGAGGGAGTGAAGGATTGTTGTTGTTGTCGTTATTGGTATTATTATAGTCTCAGAAATGAACAAGAGTAGAGACGCGAAGCGTGGAGCCGGTCGGTTCTATCGACAGATCGCTAAGAAATCTGGTAAAGCAAAAAAAAAAAAAAATCCTCACTACACCGCCAATTTGTAGCTTTCGTCGTCTTAACTTAAGCAGATAATGCTGTCTCCAACTTATATGTATATGCATCTCTGGGTGTCTCTTGTTTGTTTTGTCCCCTTGTTCTAGAGGCCTTAATGGCTGTTTCTGGGTATGCAGAGAGAGCGAAGAAGACTAGAAGATTGAGCTGCTTTAGTGTTGCAGGGAGTCCAAGCAAAGAAGACTGTGAAATGGGTAGCTGCACTTTGGCTGATAGAGGGAATGACTCTTCTTCTCTCTCCCACTCCCAAAATGTTGTTTCCAGAAATGCTAAGACCAAGAGATCTCCGATATCCAAGCGGGTACTATATTTTTCTCTATTGTCTTTCTGTACAGTTTTTTTTTTTGGGTTAGTTACTTAGTTTCATCTCTGGGAAATTTTTTTTTTTCATGTTCATTGGCTTAATTGATGAATTATTTTCTCTCCAGTTTTTTGATGGCTTCAAGTGTGTGGATCATGCCTCTGTCCCGCGGCGGCTACGTTCAGGTGTGTTTGTGTAACTGGTGAAGTAACAGCGAAGTCCAGCTAGAAATATTGCATTTTATTTTTCGCATTCTTCCTTTGGAGTTTGGACTAATTATATAGTGCAAGGATTTTTTTTTTTATTGTGGAAAATGATTTTCATGATCTTCTGTGTGAACCTTGCGAATCAAAAGGCAAAAAGTATTGCTTTAAGGAATTTATGATTTTACACCGACTATTTGAAGCCATGAAGAAGCGCATCTGGGAATCTGCCTCCCCAACTTTACCGGATTCAGAGAAAGAGAACCATACGCTTGAAGGAGGGGGATGCCCTGAAAAGGATGTTGGAAAGGGAACCCTCTTGAATTTTGGCAGTCGCCCATCACCAGCTGTAGGTGTCAACTTGTCTTTGCCCGATTGTGTTCCATATTTTAGCGTGTTTTGCTGAGTTGTACTTGCTTTTGTAGAGACAAGCAAACTCAGACGAGTCACCAAAATCAGTGTTCTTCCAGCCAATCACAAAAGATGAGGAAGAGGCCGTAGAGACTCTGTTTGCCTTAGCAGGAATGCTCCGTGACAACCAGATAATGGTTGCCACCGAGTTATGCAGAGAGTTTTCAGGTGCAAATGCTCCCGTAGTGACTGAGATGGAGAGGATTCCTGCTGCGGAACACAAAGGTTTTCTTTCTTATGATTTAAATGTGTTATTAACTTTTGTTTGTGCTTGTCTAATGAATAGCAGTATCAGACTCTACAATTTCAACAGAGGGTCTGAACTCTCAACTCGATTACTTTTGCCAAGCTTATGGAATGGGTTCCAATTGATGCAGAGAATTTGGTGTTTGAAGCTGCTGAAGTAGTTTCTTTGAATGGAACTTCGTTTCGAGAGCAAACGGAGCTTGGTGATTACAAGATTTGTCATACAGCCGCAGATAATTTGGACAATGGGATGCTATTATCAGCTAGAGCTGACAAAAATGAAGAAAACCTACCTTCGTTCGACAAAATTTCCATTAATGATGAACTTAATGTAGATTCTCGGTGAATACTTAACACTTTTGAGCACCCTACACATGTCCGATAACTATTGATTTAGTTTCTTTATTTATACTCTCTCATATTTGACTTTGAATAGATTAAATCAGCCTCAGCAGCAGGTGATACTGATACCTCAAGAGAAAATGCAGGAGATGGGGCTAGGGGTAAGCAACCACAACCAAAATTCTTCAAATTTCAGTTGTTTAAATTCAAGTTGATATGACCATTTTTATGTGTTTTCAGGCCAGGACCGTGGAAAGCAAAATTAGCAAACTAAGTGCCCAAAACATTACTAAGGAATCTGGAAAAACTGGTACAGCTTTTAACTTCGATAAGAATTTTGATGTCAAGTCTACATAGTTTAGTTCCTTGTTTACGTACTGACACCCTGGCAACTTCTTTTCTAATCATACTAGACCTGACACTGTGGCCTGGCCTGTCTTCTGCAATAACAACTGGCGGTGCAAGTCATAATCCTTCAAAGTAATCCTCTTCCTTTGGTATCTTTGTACTGCTTACTGTCTTTCTGGTTGTTCTCATGCATTTATAAACACCAGCCTAGCTGATGCCGCATATCCTACTTGCCTGGCTGCTGCAAGTTCATCAGATATTTTTTCTGGTAAAGAGGTATGTGGACTTCTTGTTAGATTTATGGAGTTATCCTTTCACGTTTGATGTTAATTCTCCTATTTGTACTTTTGGTGAAAAATGAAACTTGCCTATACCTGGTCCTCTCTTATTCACAGGCGTCACACAACCATATTTAGTAGCTGATTAACTATTGTTTTCTATTACTACCGCTTTTTCTTTTGGTGGAAGCTTAACCATTGTTATCGGTATTATCTACAGTTTTCTAAAGCTGCAACAGATAAGAATACACTGAAGAGGTGTGGAACTCATGTTCACATAAGTCAGCTTATTCGGGCTCTAAAGATGCCAGAGAACAATCGCAGTTTGTCTTTACAAGCTGTTCAATTGGATGATTGCAAAGTACCAAAGGAAAAAGTTTTTGCGTCCCTGGGCACTAACAGGTCCAATAGGCGGAACAATGAACTAGATGATACGGATACCATTAGCAGATTTGGTAATTTTATTGGCGACCAAAATTTTTGTGAAGCTGAAGCTGTTAGTACTTCTATTCAATGGAAAAAGCTGCATAGAGATCAGAAACAGATCATATCAGCATCCAGGAGGCAGGTTTCGACAAAGCAGGTAGGCTCAACTTTCGACTTCTGTCTGGTTTCGTTTGAGCTTTTACCCATTGGCTTATCAATTTTCCTGCTACTTGCAGGGATTTGATTTCTTGCCCTTATCAGCTGGAAGTGATAGTATCAAAGCTGGTAAAGATGGAAATGTTTCTGGATCATCGTCACATCTCCGTACTCCACATCTTCCGTCCATTGTACCTTGCTCAGCTCCACAAACTCTAAATATGTCCTGTGCCCATTTGAGCAAAAAATCATTCCCAGCACCCACTGGACAGCAGGTTTGGTTCTTTCATCCCTTTTCCCCTTATTGATCATAGAACTATTCTTTGGGAAGTTTCCTCTAGTACTTTGGTACATACGTCATAGCCCGGCAGCAATATTAGGAGATAAATGACGGAATCACACTCTTAACTCATCAGTCCCCGATGCATTAGGGTGCAACCTGAATTAGGGACTTATTTGCTCAATTTTGCTGGGCCTTAGGAACCTCAGGTTATTCTTAGGCTTTTTGCCGTTAACGGGTAATTCTGCTTTTCTATGGGAAGACGGGATTAATCTTTGGTGCTTCTAAATTTGTAGGTTCAACTGCAGCTCCCCCTGCATCTTAACAGCTCTCTGTGTACTAGCTTCCATGAAAATCATTCAGGCATATCGAGAGAGCAGCAGCAGAAGCAGTTTTGCGCAGCTCAGGTAGCAGAACGGTGCTGGTCTACCAGACCTTCCAAAGCCTTGAACCAATTCCCGAGCTGGCTGCATGCGAAACATGAGCATTCGGCAATGATCCCCACCCCGCAAGGCATCTTCCCTCCTTCCCAAATGTATATGGATACGATTTCGACAAATTACAGTACAGTTGCACAGCATTCAGAGCCCTTAAAGGCCATTTCATCATTGAGGTCAAATAAAGTTGAAGAGCGCCAGCTTGCTTCCCTATACGAAGGAGGTGAGAGAATATTCCAACCGGGGAGCGCGCTGCCACTACAACTGCTCTGCAATGAAAGCCTTTGAAGTTTGGAATACTATATTAGTTATTGACCTTACCACGATCTTATCTTTTATATCCATTAACCACTCCATAGTCAGGCTGTTAGAATTTAGGAATTCAACAGAAACAATAGAAAAAAAAAAAAAAAAGGAAGAAGAAGAAGAATCTATGAGAGCAATGTATATTCAGCAGTGTTCCTCTTGGTGTTCGACGACAAATCAGAATGCCTAACTAATCAATTGGATTTGAAGATAAAGATTTGTTTCGCAACTTGGAAAATCCCTACCTTGGCAGCGACTCTAGCGGCCTGAAAAGTGGCATTGCATCTTTATTCCCTGCCTGCCGGGCTTTAGCTTCAAAAGTTACAAGGAATTGATTTACTCCGATGAAGTGGACTGCAAGTAACGAACTAGGTGGGGTCTCTTGTTTCGTCTTTAACGTTAGAAGGCGTTAATTTGCTTCTACCAAACCTAAGCTAACATCTGTGTACTGTCTCTTTCAATTAAGAGCATAATCCCTTCTTCCAGGGAAAAAGAGGAGAAAAGAAAAGAACATAGTGGATCAGTTATATATATGCATGGAAATGGAGGCGGGTAGCGGAAGCGTTGCAATTACATTGAAGAGGGCGGAGATAGACACGACCGCTCCGTTCCGATCTGTTAAAGAGGCAGTGACCATGTTCGGCGACACTCCTTTAAGCGGTCAACCCTTCGCCAGCAAGGTCAAGCAGGCCCAGGTGATCATCATTTTCTACTTCCTCTGCTCTACTAGGGCTAGCTCTAAACAATTCGAGACCTTATCTCCACTTCAGGTTCAAGTCTTGTTGAGCTCTGAGTGCGAGTCTATAGATATGAGTTTAATTAATACTTTATGTAGTAGTGGAGCTGAGTTCCAAACCTACGGTAAGTTTATTGAGCTATTCTTCTATTGGAACCTACATTTACTTAAGATTAACTAGACTTACACCCCTAAAATTAGGTAATAGTTTCAAATAAGCCCACAAGACTTCGGAACTTACAATTAGTCATTGATCTTGTTGAGCCTAACAGTTCGAGCTCGAGCATCTGTCATGCGGAGCTAGCTCATTGAGCTCGAGCTCACCCCAAAACAAATCGAATTGGCATATAGATGTTATATGACGTTGATGGTAAGACTAATTTGCTAACTGCTAACTCTTTTTGTTTTTCCCTTGTCTTTAATTTTGTGGAATCTATATACCATAGTAGGTTGTTATTTTTTAACTTAAGTTTTCACTGATTTCTTCTTTCTTTCTTTCTTTCTTTCCCTTTCCAAAACATTAGAAAATTTTAGTAGCTAGTTCAGAGAAACGACTAAGTTTAATTATTTATGTGTCAAGTTTTTTCTTTGACCGGCAAAAGAAATTAAGTTGATTTCATAAGAGAGACAAAAAGTAGAGATAAACGACTAAGAAAGAGTATTAAAGAAGGAGGTGAAGATGAAAAAAGAAGGTGCTCATGGTGACATTATTAATTGATTTTGGTGAGACAGATTTTTAAGGTGGAGGCTGGTCAACAATTTTGTTTGTGAAAGTTGTGATTTTGTAATTGATAGTACAAGATTTAAAGTTCACTCATATTGAGTTGGCTTGTGGGTGAGTTCGAAGTATATTCACGTACGACGCCGGTTGGTAGGTATTCTGAAGGAAATGATAAATATGTTTTCGCTTGCAGCGAAGGCAATCATCTGATGAGGAATCAGTTAAATTGTTTGTTAATTATATATACACCTTCTTACGCAAGGAATCAATCTATGGATGCAGATGGATGTTAATGGCCAAACAAGTCAAAAAGGAAATATTAATGATGATCTTCCTAATTCAAAGCCGGAAGTGGAAGCGGAGCTAGAGGAGACAAAACACAGCCTCCAGAAAGCGATAGAAGAGAGTTTGGTGATGGAGAATCGTCTGTGTTCACTCAGACAAGAACTTGAAAGAACAAAGAGAGAACTCCGAGGTCTGAAACAAAAAGCAGCTGTTCAACCCCGGAAACAGCACTTAAACAGTGAAGATGACGACGAGGATCAGCTTGATGAGATCGAAAGTGTCGAAATTGTTGAAGACTCGGCAAAGCTTGAGCGAACAAGTATGCTAATCACATCCACTGATGATGAAGATGAAGAGAAAGAAGAAGTAGGAGAAGAAGAAGAAGGTAGAATCAACGAAAACATCAAAGATAAGTTTCACAACAAGAGATATGTGAGGTTTCGGAATCCAGCAGCTACTTTGGCTCAAGAAAAGTCTGTCCCACATGGAGCACTGGACAAGCTAGAGAGACATCCTTCCTTGAGAAGGAAGAAAAAGAAAGGGCTCATCCCTCTCATCGGATCCTTCTTCTCTAAGAGAAGACCCGCCCATGAAGTTGCTTAATCATGCATATATAATACATCAAAATAATCATGTGGCCACACATAAAGTTTTCATTTTCCTTAGCTGCATGCACCCCTATTAATTCCATCCCTTGTGTGAGCATTAATATGAATAAGTCATGTACTCCATCCATCTCATATTCTTTGCACCATTTAATTTTTTTGTTTAATTTGATTTAAATTTATTCATATTAGTATTTATTTAAAAAAAATTAAAAAATATATATTTAGAAACTATATGTCTTGATTTATCATTCTTATATAAAATTTTTTCATTTATATACTAAAATGTTAAAAATAAAAAATTATAGATTAATTACTAAAAATATAGAACAAGGGAGTAATAAATAAGTACAGGTAAGGTATTACTATTAAGTACGTACAGTATTGCTATTGAACGGTTTGAACTCGGATGATTCACCAAATAAAGTTCTAAATCGATCGATGAGATTCACCAAATAAAATACTCCACTGACTATGGCCAAGGTCGACACATCTTAACTGCCCAGAAGCTTGAGCAAATGACATACGGAGGCGCCCACCACGATATGTTAATTAATTTAGACCACTGCTCTATATTGTTAATTTAGACAAATCACTTGCATAATCCTCAGCAAACAAATAGAAATATCAACCACAGAGAATAAGACCAACTCACACTACAAAAATCCAGCCTATTTCTGATGGGAAGTACCATAACAATTTTACTTCCTTTAAGATAAAATGTTGTGATTTTATATCAGTTTAGATATTGGCATGCTTTTCTCATCCAGTGTCTTATTTTGTAGATGGACCATTAATTATATCCAGTTTCGCTTCTGAATTTTCAGTTGTACTACAAGAGGATTAAGAAAACTACTCAAAGTTCAACTTGAATCACTCGTTTTTTATTTTTTACTTTAATTATCACGTGCCAAAAAAAAGTATGAAGACAAATACACAAATTGAAAAATGTTACTAGCTAGGTCGTGATCAAATGGAAAACAAAGTAAATGTTAAGGAAACGAGATGACCACAATAATAGATGGCAAATTAGAAGCATAGGAAAGAATAAACAAAAATGATTAATTCGAAATATGATGATTTGTCTCACATGTACAAATACCAAAGACCCCCCGATGAAAGCTAATTGCTTTGATGCAAAAACATGGCAAAATATATGGAATAGTAGCTAGATGATGGATCGAGAAATTAAAGCAAACAAAACAAGTTATGAGATGGCAGAGATGGAAAAGCCAAGGCAACGTAGGGAGCTCAACAGTTTGATCAACTTGCAGGCAGGACATGCAGATTAGTTATTAAACGAAGACATGGGATGATGTAGGGGTAGGGCCATGATCATCAGCAATCCCTTCCTGCGACGACTTGTTGAAGAACTCGATGCAATCGGCGATGGCCTCCGAGTAGTGCGTGTGCGACGAGTAGTACGAGCTGCAAGACGTCTTGGGCGGGTCAAACCTGTCGCCTCCGGAACCGCCGCCAGCGCCGCTCCTCTTCTGCTTCCCACGCGGCGGCAGGGAGAGCATGAGACGCATGATGAGCTTGCCGAAGCGGGAGAATATCTTCATAGCGGAGAAGCGGAGCTTGGGCGATAGGGAAGTGGAAGAGGAAGAAGAAGAAGAAGGAAAAGAATTAGGGTTAGGAATATTGTTATGGTCTGTTACATGTATGACGAAGCTGTAGGTACTATGCCTATGTGGTGGTGGATGCTGATTTCTGAGCATAACGCTGATTAATTATAGAACAAGTAAGTAATTAAATGATAAGTTTAATTTAGAAGCAGATTTTAGCTAGCCAGTGTATTGGCTTCGGGAAATGGAAAGCTATGATTTGTGTCGTATGGCCGGGATGAGGATATAAAAGGCCGACCGAGCAGGAGCAACTGCTGATCAGGTTTAATTTTCCAAGTGCGTCTCTCTCTTCTGTTTTGTTTTTCGTATTTCCGGAGCCCAGTTCCTATGGACAACACCATGTGACTGAATCATTTGTAGGGTTCACTTTGTTTCCTTCCCTTTTCTCCCTCTCTGCCTTCCTTTTTTTTTTTTTATTTTTTTTAATTTTCTTGGGTTTGAGTCGGGCCAAAGTACCCTGCTGACATTTGAATCCCACTGCAGCTCGATCTGCCTTGCATGCTAATCAACTTCCTGACTGCTTAAAAAGCTCGAGTTCTTAATATAATTAGTCGTCATTTAATTACATAACCCTAATGATTTTTCTCCATTTGTTGATTGTAGTTAAGAATTATTAATTGTGCATAGCGTTAGTATAATTTTAAAGTTGGTCAAGAGCTGTCTAAATTAATGCATGCTACTATCTTAAAGCAATGGATACCTCAAATCCACTTTCGAAGTTCTCTAAAGGAAGGATTAAGTGCCGGAGAATAATGCGAGACCTCGCGTCATCTAAAAGAAAAACAAATTAATTAATCCTGATCAACTAATTATATGTAATGGTCATTAGCATCTCAGTTTAATTATCATTAATTATCCAGCAATTCTTGAACCTGTAAATGTTGGGCCTAATTTGAATTCATCCGAGGAATCAAAATCCTATTACCGGAAAAGACCGAATAATGTCCTCCGGATCGGATATCCAAATAAATATTGGCCATTAGTTTTGTTTGCAAATAATTAATCCCTCAAATAATACATTAATTATAGATGGGCGAATTACACTTTTTTCATGAGGTTTGGCACACAACAGGTTTACACCCCCATGTATGAAACCTAAATGTATCCCTCTTACCGTGGTCTTTAATTTCATAAAATTTTGTAGTTGTTTTTGCACGAAATTTTGTTTATTACTGGTATACACTATAAAATATAAAAGTTTTCTTATATTTCGTTAGTTTACTATGATATACTACTGTATATCATGGTATATTATATATTACCAAAATTTTATGTATATTTTGTTAGTTTACTATGATATATAGTGATATTTCACACAATATTACCACTGTGCATGGTGAGATAATTTCTTTTAATCTTTTTACATTAAAGTACTATGTATAAATATATAAAATGAAATAAAAATAATTAATACATATATTTTGACATAAATATTGCCTTTCATATATATTTTATTCATGTTTAGGAAATTATGATGAAAATAGAATACATATAAAAATATGTAAAAAATATAGTTAATGCATTTCATCTTAAAATAATATTCTAATATTATTTTTTTTTTGTAAAGTTGGTAACAATACATAGAACGATATGTCATAGAATATATCTATAATTTGTGGGGTGTGGTATGCTAATGGTAGTGAATAGGGGTGTTGTGGTATGCTAATGGTACACTACTAAAAAACACACCTTTTCCAACAGCCATTTCCAACGGCTTCGCGATGGAAATTTTAAAATTTCCAACGTGAAGCCGTTGGAAACAAGACGTTGGAAAACCTACCGTTGGAAGTCAACTTTCCAACGGTCAAAGTGAGGGCCGTTGAAATTTTCAATTGTCAGCCGTTGGAATCTGAGCAGTTGGAAATTTTCCAACGGCTCTAATTTTTTTTTCATTTTTTCCAATTTCCAACGGCCAAGGCCGTTGGAAAATTTTCCAACTGCCAAGGCCGTTGGAAATTGGAAAAAATGAAAAAAAAAATAATTATAATAATAATTATTATTATTACAATAAATTGTTATTATTATTATTATAATAGAACTACTCTTCATATATTAATAATTATTTTAATTACTATTATGAATATTACTATGATTATTGTTACAATTATTATTAATTGTACTCCTAATCTTTGTACATTAATTATTATTTTAATTATTATTAGTACTATTATTATTACTACAATTACTACTATTATTATTGTTATTATTATTATTCTACTACAACTCTTACAAGTATAATAATTATTTTAATTATCGTAATTACTATTATTCTTGTTCTTACTACAAATTTTAAAATTAAACCCGAAACTAATAAATAAAATTAACAAAATGGCCTAAAATTTGAAATTACCATTTCACATCCAACAATCAACAACTAAAAATCATATACATTTCATATATTTCAAACCAAAAACTCATATACATAATCCACATTTACACAATTTCACCGGAAAAAAATTTAAAAATTTAAAAATACAAACTTACCTCAAATCGTCCTTCAAATGCGTTTATTATGTTTTGCAAGCTGCCACAACAAGTAAAATATACCACCCATTAGCATCAAATATCATCAAACCGTGATAATCAAAAGGAAAAAAAAAACCAAAAACGCTGTTTTTACGGCCCTAAACCACGAACTTACCTACAGATCGAGTAGATTCACGCCCAGATCTAACAATGTCGTCCTCGATTAACACGTATCTGGCCTGGGAGACGAATTTTTGGTGCTGTGTGTGCGTGTGGAGTGGAATCGCAGAGAACAGGAGAGAGAGAGAAAAAGTTAGAGCGAAGACGATGAACTGGGCATCGCGAGCTGGGGGGTAATAAATTTTCACTTTCCAACGGCCTTGGCCGTTGGAAAAAACCAAATGATACGGTGCGTTCCATTTTTCCATTTTCCAACGGCTATGGGCCGTTGGAAACATCTCCAACAGGTCACCATTCTCTTTTTCCAACGGCTTTGGCCAAAAAAACGTTAAATTTTTTTCAAAATTTTCAAATTCACTATATTCATTTTCCAACGGGCCGTTGGAAAAAAACACACAAATACACAAATTCACTATATTCATTTTCCAACGGCGTTGGAAAAACTTCTCCTTCATTTTCCAACGGCTTTGGCCGTTGGAAAAAAACACACAAATACGTTGAATTTTTCTCAAAATTTTCAAATTCACTATATTCATTTTCCAACGGCTTAGGCCGTTGGAAAAACTTCTCCTTCATTTTCCAACGGTCAAGTCCGTTGGAAAATGTGTTCCGGTTGACATCTTCAACTATTCCAACGGTTAGGCCGTTGGTAATTACATTTCTTTTAGCTCCAACGGCTTTGGCCGTTGGATATTTTCCAACGGCTTGACCGTTGGAAAAAGACCATTGGAAAAGAGGTGTTTTTTAGTAGTGGTAGTGACTAGGGGGTTAGCAAACTGAGCTTTAATCGAGCTATTTGAGCTTGAAATTACCATTAATGAACTCGAGCCAATTATTCTATTCAAATCCCTTATCGAATTGAGCCCGAACATCTTAGTGTTCGGTTCGATAGCTTTTTGAACTTATGAAACCCTATATAATATTAATATAAAAATATATTAAAATTATATAATTAATAATTAATACTCTCTCTGTCCCATATACTTTGCGCTATTTTCCTTTTTAGGTTGTCCCAAATTTTTTGCACAATTTCCTTATTTAGTAAGTTTTTAATGCTTAAAATACCATAATACCCCTCTTTTAACTCTATTGCAAAAAAACCAAAAGTCAAGTTTCTCTTTCTTCATTTGCAGAACAAAATCAAAGCTTAGCTCTGTCAAATTGCTCCAATGATGACAACTTCCGGCCATGGGTAGGCTGTGATTTTGTGGATCGAGATGATTTTGGACATTGGTCATAGAAAATCGGGTTGACAAGTAAGCGACCTTATCTAATAACTAGCAGGAGATCGAGTTGATGGCTTTGTCCAAAGAGCTCAAGGCGAGCAAGGAGAGATCACAGCACGTTGAAGGAGATCGACACGATAGGGCCAATTGATCAACTGTTCCCGAGGGTGATGAACAACTGAGATTATCGAGCAACGGAGACAACAGAAGCAAAGGAGGCAGTGAGTAGGAGCAGAGATTGAGGCGCCTAAAACATCGCAGGATCTATAAGCGGTGGCGCTGATTCGATCAATGACGAATGTGGTAGGGGGCGATGATGAAGGCGGAGGTTGGGAGGTGAAAGCCGAGACAGATGCTTGTGGGAGAGATGGACCAAACGGTAGATGGATTCCAGGGGTAAACTGGGAAGAAAATTAAAAAAAAAAACACCTAAAACTTTGTGCCAAAATGAAATGGAGCAAACAACTTGGGACAAATGGAGTATAAAGTAAAAACCTAAAAACTAAAGGTGAAACATATTCCGCTGCCCTACCCCCTCCCCTCTTGCGGCGCAAAAAACTTTCTCATCTCAGCCCCTAGGACCCTTCACTTAGGTTGCTCCACTCCTTGACGGTGTCATGGTGGGCGTTCACGATTTGGCTCCAGCAGACGATTTGTTCGAGTTGCTCCATCCACGATTCACTCATCTCCTCAACGTCCATGATTCATTTAGATCCCCCCATCCACAATTGATTATTCAACACCTCCATAGTGGCCACAGTGTCCCCCAATCGCTAATTAAGCCCGTTCGCAATCTCCTCAATGTGGTGTTATTGCCAATTAAACCCTTTTGCTGATTCGCCCAGGAGCTTTGAATCTAGCAGCCTTTGCCACCGGCACGCCACCCACACACGGCGAACTGGCCTCCCTTTGTTGCCAAATTGGTCTCAACACCATTGGTCGTGTTGGGTTTGGTGTTTCCCTCATTCGAGCCACTCAAACATTCAAATCGAACTTGAGCACCATCTTGAGTTGAACTTGTACATCATTTTCATGAGCTTGTTGAATTCAAGCCCAAGCCCGAGCACCCCTTGGAGAAAAACAAGTCGAGCTCAAGCTCGAGCCCGAGGGGTTTGGGCTCAGCTAGGCTCAATAACACCCCTAGTAGTGATATTTAATACCTTGCCCCTTACTTTCTAAAAGCATGTCTTGCATTTACAAAAAACAATATTTTTTTGCTACAAATTAATTATAAATTTAAATTTTTTTGACATATTAATTATAAAAAATTACTAAATGATTTAAATTTACCAAAAAAATAGTTACTAAAAAATAGTTTAAATTATAATTTAAAAACTGACATAGTATAAAAAAAAAAGGAGAAAGAATATTTTAAAAACGTATGAGGTGTATGTAAGTCTAAACTATGGCTGACATGGATAACATTACCTCTTAGTTAGTGTAGCTTATAGCATTTCGCAAAGCCATGATCGCAGTTTGATTAGGGATATCTTGGCAATTATTAGATTAAAGGCACCAGCAGGAGAGGTTAATTAAGTTATTAAGCCGAAGAAATATGTGTTTGTGGTCCTGCTGGGCAATGGAGATGGTGGTCTTGCTCTCTCCCTACATGGGACCAATATTCCCAAGGTGGTCAAATTCAGGAATTCGGCACAAGAAACTAATTGGACGAAATTAGGGCTTCTCGTCCAATCGATGGGTTAAAAGGGTTGAAGTTATTGGATGGGTGAGAAGAGCGAACTGAGGAATATAATTGATGCGATGGAGATGATTAGGCGCAGAGGGGGTGAAGCGATCAATGATTAATTTGTTCAGACAATCATGATTGTGTTTCGTACTTCCATTCTTAAACTATATATCAACTCGAATTAATTACACTAATCAACTTATTATAGCTTCCACACTCTCCATCATTCTTTTATTGACCAACTAGCCATAATTGCATTAGTTCAATTAGGTGCTTAATTGTCGGAATTCAGAACGAAAAGCATGCCATATATGGAGAAATATCAAATTTGCTATTAATGTTTTGGGTTGGAAGCGAATATACCATAATAATTTTTTTTTATGTTTTTGTCTAATTTTTCACTAATGTTTTAAAATGGGTTGAATAAGTCACTGTAATTTTAGATTAAAAGTGGATATGTTACTGACCATTAAAATACTAATGAAAAATATTAAAAAGTTAACAAAAAATGTTAAAAATAATAAATTTTAAAATTTTAGGGTGACACTACAATTTTTAACAAACTTTAAAAACTTTTTGTAATTAGACTCACTCTCTCGAATGCCGGCAAACAAATTAGACAGCAGAAACAGAGGAAAGGCAGTGACAAGGCTAGGGAGCTGATGACAAAGATAGTGTGGTCAGTCATCAAAATCACAAAAAATAATTCCAGTATCACTAACAACTCAGAATAAATAAAATTGTAGTATAACAGTAAAAATCATGTCGAATCCCAAAGAACAATTTTTTAACCGAAAGCTTCCTGTCAGAAAACTGAAATAAAAGATTGGGGGGATTGTTTGCAATCAACAATAAAATTGAAAATAATCAAAGAACAAAAATTGATAAACTTATCAAATAAAAAATAAAATGAAACAATTAAGAATGTAAACCTTAGCATGAGTCAACATCCACTACCGAATTTCTACAATTGATCATCGATGCAAAGATAAATCAATTAAGACTTTAAATATTCATCGTTGGAGCTATATTTCTACCTTTCTTTAGTCGTAGTTAATCAGAAAATAAGTGATCTAATTAACTTAAACTGCTAAATAACCTAAGACAAGCGCTTTGATTTAATTTAACAAGTACATTAAAAATTAGAGAGATAGATGAAACTGAATAACACAAATATGAGCAGTTGCATTTAATTTAGTTGAATGTTCTTCCTATGACCTAATGATTTTTTACGCAGCAAATCAATAAACCTTAGTTGCTTCACAGATTAAAGAGACCAAATAATTACGGATTCAATTTCTAACTCAGTAGTAGGCTGAATTCGAATATCAACTAGTAAGCCTCCTAAAATATAAATGAAACAATGATAAAATTAATCATAAAAGGACATCAAATAATCAAAGTATTAAATTTTTGGAGAGTCTGTTCTATTGTAATATATTGACTATTGGCCTCATATGTGATTATGTGTTTAAGTAAGTGAAGGGCCACCGTAAATCGCTTTAGAGAATTGTTTTGTGAAAATTGTCAAAGAGAATTGTTTTTATTTCCTACGAACACAACAAAGAAACAACATGGCCATTCTAGTAAGATGTATTGACATCATCAAGCAAAATAAGGTAACAAGTCACCTAAATGATAATTTCTAGGCAACATCTTCCCCTTAGGGTTGGATAATGTGTAGACTCCAGCTTTGATTTTCAACGTAAATAAGTAGGGTAGTTAGGTTTTTGTACTTGGGGTTTCTTTTCATTAGTTTTGCCTTAATGATGGCCATGCTACCTACTTGTATGTCCTTCTTTTTCGCCTTCTCATTGTGATTCAGGGCATTTCACTACTTGAAACCTCTAATGTAGACCCTTGCGTATTCTTTTAATTCTTTCAACAAGTTATGGTTCCCTTCAAGTGCATGGTTATTCGTGCTTGGGTGGTAGACTTGGGCTCGTACCATTAGATAAGAGATTTCTATTCAGATGAGGGTGTTAGTCCCATAAACCATCATTCCATAGTCCCACAAGACACTTGATTGTTCTTCAGCCCATTTGCCCTTAACTTCTCCTAGCCTTTTCTTCAGGCCATCTTTGATAGTTTCATTAATGATTTTTACTTGCACATTGAATTGAGGATGTGATAAGGTTACGAAGTATAGGTGAATGCATAGGTGAATGCCCTTTTCTTCTGCAAATTGACAAACTCACTGGTTATCAAATTATTTGCCATTATTGGTAACGATAGCTCTGGGGCATCTAAATCGGTAAATAATGTTCTTCCATAGGAACTTAGTGATTTGAGAGGTAATGATAGATGCTAAGGGTTCTGCTTCTATCTATTTAGTAAAATGGTCCATTACTACGATACAAATTTTGACCTATCCTGGTGCTGCTGGGAATGCCCCAATCAACTCCAACCTACATGGCCAAAGGCCAGGGGTCCATAGTCATTAAAATATTGAATGATGGCAGTCTTTGGATCTGCGAGTTGAGCTGGTAAGCATGGCATCACTGGACTAATTTTTCAGTCTCTTTGGATTGTGGGCCAAAAGTAGCCTTATCGTATCATTTTGTAGGCCAGGGAGTTAGGCCCAATATGCACTCCATAATCTCATTGGTGGATTTCTTGAAGGACTTCTTGCTTTTCTTGGGGTAATAGGCATCGCTATAAGAAGAAAGTGAACCATCGTCTGTACAGTTCATTTTTTATAATGATGAATCTTTCAGCTCAGATCCTAGTCCTCTTTCTTTTATTAGGCATTCTATCCAGGGCTTCAATTTTTAGGTAGAGCTTGATTGGCTTCCTCCAATCGTGTTCAAGAACTATATGTCTTATGTGGTGAATGAAGAGGTCTGTGTAAGTTCTTCTATCAAAGCTTTTTCTTAGTCTTTAAAGAGGGTGTTTGCCCTTGCATTTTCGGCTTTTGGGATCTTTTGTACTTGTACATAATTAAACATCTTCATTAAATCCTTTGTCATTTATAGGCACTTGCAAAGAGTAAGCTATTTGGCCCATGCTATTCCAATGGCTTGATTCACTATTAGTTGTGAATCACTGTGTATTTATTGGCATCGTACCTTTACCCGATCAACCATCTATAGCCCAGCTAGAAGGGCTTTGTATTCAATGATGTTGTTTTTTTATAGGGAATTGGAATCTAGTTCTGAGCTTCGCTTCCTCCAACTGGCTTTCTTCTTTTTTCTCAAAAGGCATCATTTTGGTGACAAAGTCTGCTAGAGCTTGTGTCTTGATGGCCTTTTAAGATTCATAGCTAATGTCATGCTCTTCTAACTTGATGCACTATTTGGCAAGTCTCCCAAATTTATCGGGTCTTTTTAGTATGCCCCGTAGGGATAGTTTAGTGCGGACAATAATGTAGTGCATTTGAAAGTATAGGTGTAGTTTCCTAGGGGTTATAGTGAGTGCTAGGACCACTTTTAGAATATCGAGTATTTGGATTCGACCCTTTAAAGGGTTCAACTAACATAGTGTATAGGCCATTGTTCTACCTCATTTTCTTGTATGAGAATAGCACTAACGAAGCATCCCATTGCAACTAAGTATAATAAAAGTGGTTCATTGAGCTTTCGCTGCCTCAATGTTAAAAGGCATCGCAAGTAATATTTGATCTGTTTAAAGACTTCTTAGTATTCATTTGTCCATTTGAATATAACCTTTTTTTTAAGTATTCAGAAGAAGGGTTTGCAACAATCCCCAAATCGTGATACAAATTGCCCTAGTGCCGTCAGTATTCCAGCTAATTTCTAGGCATCCTTTTTGTTTTGTGGATCAGGCAGTGTAAGGATGACCTCGATTTTGACCTGGTTGGCATCTATCCCTTCCTCAAAGTCTATATAACCCAGACCATGTATCCCTCCCTTTTAACGATCATTTTGTCCACATATACCTCCATATTCTTTCCCAACTATTCCATGAAAACCATATTCATAAGTCTCTGGTAGGTCCCCTGGCATTTTTCAGGCCAAATGACATTCGTTAATAATAGTAAATTGTCTTTCTAGTTGTGAAGGCAGTCTTTTCCTTTTCTTTTGGGTGTATATGAACTTGGTGATAATCATTAAAGGCATCTATAAAAGACAACATTTTGTATTCGAAGGTGGCATCGACCAACTGATCTATAGAGGGGAGTGCATGTAGGTCCTTTAGATAGGCAGCATTAAGATTTGTGTAATTGAAACACATACGCCATTCGCCATTATTTTTTTTAACCAAAACAACATTCGCAAGCTATTCCGGGTATCGTACTTCCTTGATAATGTCTGCTTTTAATAGCCTGTCAACTTCTTTTTTATTAAAATGCATTCTTTCATGTACCATATTACGCTTCTTCTGTTGTACTAGTCGGGCCGTGGGGCTTACTTGCTGCTTATAGGTAATTACTTTAGGATCTATTTCAGTGTCTTTATGGGAGACTATGCAAAGACATCTATATTGGCTTTTAGGAATTGAATGAAAGATTGTCTTACCTTGATAAGAAAGTCTTTGCCAATCTTTAGTATTTTTCCGAAGGCCACCTCTACCAGCTCTATATTTTTAGGTAGCACCACCAGGGGCGGCGCCACGTTGGTGTCAGTGGTGGCAATTGCCACCACTGAGATTTGGAAAAAATATGTATATGATATATAATTTTTAAAAGAATATTTGTTCTGCCCCCATAGAATTTTTAGTGACCCCCCCACTCAAATATGAGTGCATTAATTTAGTTGTGATAAGTGGTTAAAATGAAAATATAAAAAAGTAAGTGGAAAAACTACAAAATGTAAAAAATATTAGTACTACTATAATATTTGACCCATAAATCTATCTTTTTCCTTCTCTTACGACCTGCAACACAGACGCAAATAAAATAGTATAAAACCTAGCTAGGCGAAGGCTTTTCAACCCAAACAAAAGTCCAAAATTGCGGCCGTCGCGCAAGTATCAAAATTTTACTCCTCCCCAGGCAAACGCAAATTCAATCTCAGATACGGTGAGTATTAATTATGCGAGCCCTCTCTACTCTGCCATTCTTTTGTACTTATAGAATTGTTACCCTTGCCCCCAACGAACAGAGCTGCAAATCGGGGCTCTCTCAAATTTCATCTCGATTGTATTTATTTATATTAATTTTTTAAGTAATTCTAAAAGTTTAGAACCCTAATGTATCAATTTATAGAATATAAAGTAGTATATTTTATTATTATTACTATTATTTGAATTTTTAATTTTATTATTTTTATGCAGTTTATGTTATGGAGAGATACTTGAAAAAAATACCAAAAGAAGCTCGATTCTCTCATGAAACAGATGTTGATACTGAAAACAATCGGTCGAAGCAAGCACGTGTTGAGATTAATTTAGAAGATCTTCCTAGTGATCCTGGACTAAGAAAAAAAATTTCTGATTATCATCTTGACCAGCGCGACAGAATTCGGAGATATTATTTACAAAAAGGCCCATGTCAACCTCACAATCATAATTTTTCTCATAGAACAATTGAAAAGGCTTCACGAAGGTTTAACCCCCATTGGTTTGAAAATCATAAGAATTGGTTGGAGTATAGTGAATCAAAAGATGCTGCTTATTGTCTATGTTGTTATTTATTTAAGCCTGATTATGAGAAGCAATCTGGTGGTGATGCATTTGTAATTGAAGGATTTACAAGTTGGAATAAGCTAGAAAGATTAAGAGAACATGTAGGGCGCAATGATAGCACTCACAATAAGGCTTGGAAAAAGTGTGAAGATTTAATGAATCAGGAGCAATCCATTCAAAGTGTTTTGCAGAAACAATCAGATCAAGCCCGAAGTGATTATCGAATTCGTTTGAATGCCTCTATTGATTGCATTCGGTTCCTTTTAAGACAAGGACTAGCTTTTCGAGGCCATGATGAATCAGAAACTTCAAAAAATCAAGGTAATTTTCTTGAGCTTTTACATTTTCTGGCAGATCATAATGAATCTATCAATCGAGTTGCTTTGAAAAAATGCTCCAAATAACGAGAGATTAACAGCACATGAAATTCAGTTTGATATCATCAATTCTGCTGCAACTGAAACAACCAATGCCATTGCTAGTGATTTGGGGCATGAATTATTTTCTGTTTTAGTTGATGAATCACGTGATATCTCTTCTAAAGAACAAATGGCGGTTGTTTTACGTTATGTGAATAAAGAAGGAATGGTGATTGAACGGTTCTTTGGTATCACACATGTTTTTGATACTAGTGCTTTATCATTGAAAAAAGCACTTGAGGAAATACTTTCTAGACACAACTTGAGCTTGTCAAGATTGCGCGGCCAAGGATATGACGGGGCTAGCAACATGAGTGGGCAGTTTAATGGATTAAAAAGCTTGATATTGAGTGAAAACAGTTCAGCATATTATGTACATTGTTTTGCACATCAACTTCAACTGACGCTTGTGGCAGTAGCAAAAAATGAAACTTCTGTTGCATCATTTTTCTCTCTTGTGACAAATTTGATAAATGTTGTTGGGGCTTCTTGTAAACGACGAGATATTCTTCGAGAAAGTCAAGCTGCAAAAGTTGTTGATGCATTAAAAAGTGGTGAGCTTAAAAGTGGTCGGGGATTAAACCAAGAAAGAGGACTCCAGCGTCCAGGTGATACAAGATGGAGTTCTCATTATGAGACTTTAATTGGTTTAATTATTCAGTTTTCAGCTATTATTGATGTGCTTGAATATATTGTTGAAGAAGGCTTGAATTCTGAGCAAAGAGCAGAAGCTAATTTTTTGTTAGGGTTGATACAGTCTTTTGACTTCATATTTAATTTGCACATGATGAAAGATATTTTGGGGACTACTGATGAATTGTCAAAAGCGTTGCAGAGAAAAGATCAAGACATTGTGAATGCAATAGAACTAGTAGAAAGTGCAAAAGAAAGATTGTTCAAAATGAGAAATGATGGATGGGATGATCTAATGACAAAGGTTTGTTTATTTTGTGATCAACATGATATTTGCAGTTTGAAGATGGATGACATGTTTGTGTTTCCAGGAAGATCTGCTCGTAAAGTTAACAAGGTAACAAACTTACACCATTATCGAGTAGATTTATTCATTGAAATCTTGGATAGGCAATTGAAGGAGCTCAATAATCGATTCACAGAAACAAGTATAGAATTACTCCTTTGTGTAGCATGCTTGAATCCTGATGACTCATTTTCAGCATTCAATAAGCAGAGGTTGATTCGTCTTGGTCATTCTACCCATCAGATTTTTCTGCAATTGAGCTTATGGTACTTGATAGTCAATTAGACACTTATATTCTTGATATGCGTTCTAATAGCAATTTTCAAAGTATTAAAGGAATAAGTACTATTGCTCAAAAGTTGGTTTGCATGAGAAAACATATTGTATATCCACTTGTTTATCAGCTTGTGAAGTTGGCATTGATTTTGCTGGTTGCTACTGCAAGTGTTGAGAGGGCTTTTTCTGCAATGAATATTGTGAAGAATCGATTGCGGAATCGAATGGGAGATCAATTGATGAATGATTTTCTAGTTGCTTACATTGAAAAAGATGTATTTGATGGTATAAGTAATGAGGTGATCATACAGCGTTTTCAGGCTATGAAACCTCGTCGTGGACAGTTGTAAATGTAAAAATATTTTATTAATAATATTTTTGTTGCCCCCACTGTAATAATTTTTTGGCTCCGCCCCTGAGCACCACCCTTGCCACCTTTTCTTGGGGTTATTCCCTTCTTTATTTGCCTCTACAGAACACAATTTGATCATTCTTTGGCCTTCGTAGGGTGGCCATGTAGTTCCGCCGAACAGAAGCCTAGTCAATCAAAATATTAGTGTCCCTTACGAGGGTTGCAAAATAATCATTAGCCACCTAACATTAGATCAAATATGAAATTGTACTTAGGCTGACCTCCCGATGATAGAGTTACAGGGTGAGGGAATGTCCAAGACCAAAAATTCTATAACATGTAAGTCACAAATATCATCCTTTCTTATTTATACCCACTAGTATAAGGAGCAAATTAATGGTTCGAGATATGGGACTTTCTCTCTGCCTATTATGAAAATTAGCCCTGTCTTGGAGGATAAAGATGACCTGTTAACCTTGATTTTCTCCAACAACTCGACAAATATGGTGTTTATGTTGGCTCCAGTGTTGAGGTAGACTCTTTTTATGTCAAAGTTGTTGATTCGGGCTTTGAACACCAATGGATCTATATAGGGGACAAGCACCCTAAAGCCATCAGATTTAGTCTAGATTTTGCTAGGATCAGCCACCTCCAATTGGGCAATCTTTCATCCCTGTCATTATTTGGTGGTCAATGGCTCTCTTTTAATTATCATATAGATCATTCCCGCTGGTAGTCTAGGGTTCCTGTGGTCCCTTAGAGAGGATCGATGTATTTCCAGCCTTCATCCTCAATCACGGTCATCATCATCATTTCTTCTACGTGGCATCTCTTTTGGTTTTCGATAAGGGGATGATTGCTTGAAGAAATACTCCTTTAACTTTTCATCTTGAATCATTTTTTCCAGAAATTTTTTGAACTTCCAACATTCTCCGGTGTTATGTCCTCTATCTTTATGGTACCTATAATATTTCCATAGATCTCTCTTGTTTGATGGTAACATTGGCGACAGCCACCTTGGTACTTGGTTTTTCCTCTCCAACGCATATAGAATGTTGGATCTAGTTTCTTTCAATGGTCAAAGGGCTGGTTCTATCTGTGTGCGCTCCTCACCTCTACTTCTCTTCTTATAATTGTCATCTCTACCTTTTGGTTGTTCCTTTGTTCTCTATGTGTAGTTTAGTTCTTCAGCATGTATGTACCGACTAGCTCGATTAAGGAACTCCTTTATATCCTTTACCGGGTTCTCGTGAAAATCTCAGGCTAAGCTCAAATCTCACATTAGTCCTTAAGTAATAATAACCAAGTATAGTTTTGGGTACAGTTTCTGCACCTGAACAGCTTCAGCATTAAATCTGCGGATGAAATCCGTTAGGAACTCATCACAGCCTTATTGGATCTTCAGAAGATGAGCCACCCCCAGAGACTCCCTAAGAAGTGACACAGAAAGACTTGGGAAAAGTCCTTAAATAATGAAAGGCAACGGCCCCGATGAGTCCCAAACCAAGAGGCAATGGCCCACGTTAGTGTTGAGCTGAAGGCTATATATATAATTGTATTTGAGGCCTACTCCAAATTCAAAGAAGTGATGTATCTCTATAAATGGTTGACTAGGTTGAAGAGGCCATCGTATAGGTCAATTTTAGGCATGTGGAACCTCTCAGGAAGAGGTGCATTAATTATCTCTTCTGTGAAGGGCTGGAGCCATATGTATTCGACATTGATGCGAAGGCCCTTCCCTCAGAGGTTCAGGGGCTTGTATATGTTGCTCAATTTGATCAAGCCTTTATAGTATGGCACCGATATCTCTACCTCCTAGATCGTTAGATCGATCTAAAGACACAAAGAATTCTAGTGCTCATACCCTATGGAATGGATCTTGAGGTAGGGCTCAGTCAAGCTCCTTAGGCACTCGGTGGCTTTCCATGGCCTTTTTAGGGGCCTTAGGCAGAGCCCTCTGAACTTTCTGTTGCAACGTCATTTTAAGTTGTTCAAACGATACATGTTATAAGACCTAAAACAGGTCATCGTCTAAGGGTGTAGGGTCTTTTCCTTTATGGAAGTTTCTCTGAAGGGCCACAGGCACCTCATAGTCGGTCCTTTGGTGGGCCTCATCACCTTTAGGCTCATCAGATTTAGCAAGTTGACGGCTCTCTTACTTATTATTCGGTTGTTCTTGGTTTTCCATGCAGGATCTCCCGGTGTTCATTATTCGTTTCCTACAAATGGCACCAATTTGATGGTTGACGGGATCATGTAGGGTCCTGGTTCAAATGTATAGTGGACCTTAGAGATAAATCCTGCATACAAAGACAAGAATAGAGCCTTAGAGTGTTATCCCTGGGAAAACCTTCAACAGTCAAGTTAGATTTACGGTGACCAAAGAGCGAGGAGGAATGAGAGGGTGTAGAGCCAAAATCACATACCTTGGGATTGGTGACTAAAAGAGTTTATGTAGATGAGGATGATCCAATTAAGTAGCTCCTAGATAGGAGTCCTTCAGCTAATCCTATGATTTTAGGACCTTATTTTCTTTATAAATAAGAGTATCCCTTGTTAGCTTATTGGGGTTCTCAGCGACAAGTCCAAGGGTAGGGACTTAATCATCTTGGGCCTCATATTGAGCCAGTTTCCTACTACAATAATTACATGTAAATTTTAATTATGCATTCTTAGTGTATTCAGCATAGTCCATAAGAAATTTCACAGGCACAGTTTTTTCTTTTTGTTGTTTTGATAGTGAGAATTAATTACATTATAAGGTATTAGGTGGGATTGAAAAGTAAAAGAAAAGGAGAAGTCAAGTCGAGTCTTGGGCTATGAAAATGTAAGGCTCTAGTCATCCAGCAGGGCATTGTAGAGAAACAAGTACAAAATTGAAATAGTATGAAGTACTTTTCACATATTTTTTTGTTTTATTACTATAAAAATTTACAATTCTAGAAAGACTATAATTTTAATTAAATAATAATTGAGCATTGTAAGTAAATTAAAATTATTTACAATATTATGGAAGGGGGTAAGTGAAGGATCTATTAAACTTAAGGGGGTAAAGTGGAGAATTTCCAAACAGGAGGGGGTAAGTGAAGTATTCACTAAACCTCAGGGGGTTTTTCGAAATTCGCCCCAAATCTTAATCCAACTCTACTAGTTAAGTCATAGTGAGGCAACGGTTTAACAAATCCTATTTGATTTTACTTGTACCCTCCCAAAATATTAAATTTATATTTAAAATATAAATTTATTTTAAAATAAAATTATAATTTAACATAAGTTACCATATGCTATTTTAGTTTATGATTTTTTAGTTATTAGTTAATTATAAACATAGAATTTTTAATATATAGATATATATATATATATATTTATATATATATATATATATATATATATATATATGTGTGTGTGTGTGTGTGTGTGTGTGTGTGTGTGTGTGTGTGTTAAAATATGAAAAAGTGAAAAAAAAAAATATAAACATATATTATAAATAACCAGTGAGCAAGTACGACCCAAAAATCCCGAACCTGATTTATGGAGGGTTTAAAATTACATAAACCCGACCCAAATGATAACTCTTTCTACAAATTTCAGTATTTCAGTGACCCATATATTGTGGGCCGTGATCCATCCTGGCGGATCACATTCATTGCACCGAATATTAACGTAAAGAACTCTCTTATTTCTGAATTTGTTTCATTCTGGTACACAATGCATCCGATATTACAGAAAATTCCGTAATTACTGACTGCCACTGGTGTCACTGGCATGATACAATTACTCATATTCTCTTATCTCGGTGATTTGGATAATCAGTGATCATGAGCCGGTCAAAAGCGTGAGGCTTACCTGCCACTCCCTGACGAATCTTACTCATTATGAAATCAGATTAATACGATTAGTTGAGGTGACAGAGAAGTTCCTCAGAGGTTGGTCAGAACATGCATGTTTATTGGCCCCGCCAGCCAGCACCTGGATCTATTATTTTTGTTTTCTTTAATGGTCAAGACTTTCAGTTTCAGTAGTGTCACTGAGAATTGCATAATTACCTGTTTCTTTAAATCAGCAATTAACTAGAAATAGTTTTGGCAATCTTCGGGTGGCCTTTATCACAAGACTAGGATCAACAGAGAGTCTTGCCCTTCAACTTTACCTTTACCCGTTGATTGTAGAGATGGATTCACGGGTTATAGCTACATGGTAAAATCAAGATGTTAGTCGATTTACCATATGGTAAAATAACTTCCATTGACCTTTTATATGTGACGAAAGAAGGATTAAGTATATAACTAGACAGATTTTTTTTAATTAGTCTTAAAACTTAGGCAAAGTTTCAATTTCCCGGTGGAGAAAAATTTGAGAAAACAATTTCCATTTCCTTATCTTTTCCTTGTTTGATATTCAAAATGGGTAAAATTTATTTGTTGTCTTTTAACCTTTTTATATTGTCCTAAACGAGTTTCTAACTTTCATTTTATCATCTTAATGCCATTGGATGTGTCAAATCGTGTTCTAACCATCATCCTTTTGTTACTTTCATAGTTAGATTTGATGGAATCTTGGTGAAAAATACCAACTTTGGTCTCTATATTTTCTTTCTTCAACTCAAAGCACCCTTAAGCTTGTAAATTTAATACTTTAACCCTTGATCTACTAACTTGGTCCACTTTCGATTCCTTCCTCCACCTATTGCTTATGCAACCTTGCCTTTAAATCATTCTCGGTCCTGCTAGCTCCTCAGGCATAGAGGTCCTTGCAGCAACAGGCGTGAAGACATTCCTTTTCGAATATGACCCTTTCACTGCCAAGCCCAATGGTGGCAACATACATTTTCTGTAAGGTCGATGAGTAATCCATTCATTTCTCCTTCATTGATTACCATGCCATCAAGATGAAGTTCATTTCCCCCTCTTATCTCACCACCGATCTTGGGTCCAAATCAATTCGAGTCCATTGGAGCCCAACTAGTCCAGCCATTGTCACCCACCTCGAGATCCCACCATCTCCCACCACCCCTTACATCATCCACCACAACATCACCAATGCCAGCAAAACCCATGTCGTTGACATCATAATTGGTGCTGACGAAACCAATAGCAAGGTTGCGAGATCTATAAAAGTTGATGACTACCAATTTGATTTTTCTCTTTTTCTCTTATTTTGGGTGTTTGTAGTTTTCTAATTTGATTAAGTTTTATAGGCTTCATTTCGCTACTGAAATCAAATATGTTACCCACCTCAAACTCCAATAATCTAATCAAAACCATCAACTGCCATTCAAGTGAAGCACCCCCGAGTAAAACATTGGAGAAAGGCGGTCTAAAGGAAAGCATTGAGTGTTGAATAAAGATCCTTTGAAGACATAAATATATGGCCTAAGAGAGACAAAGATAAAGTTGCAGAGACCATAATCATGGGAATTATTTGGCATAAGAAGAAGCGGCCGCCACGAGATGGTTTGTGGGTCGAAAATGAATAAGGATGAAAAGTATGGATCTTGTGGGAATATGCAGATGAGTGGATGAGTTAACGATGACATAGGCGGAGTGCGAGCAGAATAGTAAAGGAAAATAAAATAAGCCACAAGTTTTTTCCTATGTTTGTCAAAATTAGTCGACAGATTCGAGGAATGTGGCGTCTATCTGAGTTTGGGCTACAAAGAACCAAGTGGATGGTCAATTTTCTGGTGACCAGATGCCTGTAGTTAAGGAAGGTTAGAGGGCAAAATGGTGGTTGAAGTGCTAAATCCACTGGCTTAAGGGTGGTTTGAGTGGAAAGAAAATATAGGAAACAAAGTTGGTATTTCTACTAAGATTTGGTCAAATCTAATTATGAAAGTGACGAAAGAATGACTATTGGGACACGATCTAGCATAAAATGAAGGTTAATGACCCATTTAAAATAGCGTGAAAATGTTAGGCACAAAAAATAAATTTTACCATATTCCAAATCATAGCAAATGGTACTTCTAAAGTTGGAATAGCTATACTTCTATTTCTACAAGACCTCAACCCTAAGTTCATTGGTTTGCTCGCAGTACTTGTATCACAAATTTTCACTTCTATCTAATGTTATATAGACTATACTAGGGTTTTTAGTTCACACACTGCAATGGGAAAAAAATTAATAATCTTAGAAAATATAGGGATAAATTAAAATCAAAATAAAATTTTGGGGACATCCTACATTATGCATAAAATCAGATAAATTATACTAATAAAATTTTATTTTAGAAGAAAGAAACAATAAAGGAAGGTTTGGAGACAAAATGACAAATAGATAACATTTAGCATTTCAAATGAAAAAATCAATGAATCAAGGGTGTTGGGATAAATTTAAACCAAAGGAAAATTTGAAACAGCCAAAATGCGGAAAATAACAATATATGCACCTAATAAAGTGATTACATATTCAAAAAGTGATCAATGCTAAAAAAAAATAAAGTGATTGTCTCTTATAAAAGGGTTGTGTGAAGAAAAAATGATCGAGGAAAACACAAAAAATGTAAAATGATACTTTTTGGCAAAGAAGGAAGGGAAATAAGTAAAATTCTTACACATTTAGTAGATATAAGGGGAAAATAAGGAAAAATATTGTTAAATCCAGCAAAAAGTTCAGACAGGTAAGAAATATCAATGTTAACAAAAAAAACCCAAAAAAAAAAGATTTTTTTGCAATCAAAATATATTATAATTTATTATAATAGTAGGGATGAGAGTGAACTATTCTAAACCTAAGAATGAAAGGGTTTATTATGCTAAACCTTGAGAACCTTAGAGGCAATGAAACACAATTTTTAAAGCCCTATTCAATAAATAGTGTTTCGGCATTATACATGCAATAAGACACAATTTTTAATACATTATACAATGAATAATGTTTTGACCTTATACATTTAGTATATACGAGGTTAATAGTACCCATATATTGTTGTGGTTCAATCTATAGTAACATTAAGTACAAATATAATTAATAGCAATCACTAACCATAGAAAAAAAAATTTCATAAAAATCAAGTAACTGAGATTTTGATTTTGAATTAAAATTAAGGTCCAACCTTTATCTAATAAAAAATTTAACGATAATAGTGGTATTTAACCATTACCACAAGAAAAAGTAACAAAAAAGCAAAACTCAAGGGAAAATGGTTAAGGTAAAGTTTGGAGATTAAGAGAGTGAACAAAAAGATTCAATGTACCTAAAAGTTTAGCCATTGACTTAGTTAAGGTTAAAAAAATATTTGAAATAAGCTAAAGATCTATCAGCATCATGCCAAAAAGAGATGAACAGTGGCAACTAAAGTTTTATTTTAGAAGGGAGAAATAATGTGGAAACTTTTATAAAATAAAGCAAAGAATGGGATTTCAATGACAGCAAATAGAGTTTAACTATTGGCATATAAAAAAACCAACAAAAAAATTCTTTAAACCAAGAAAGAAAATAAAAAGACAATTGGCATCAACGGTTTAAATATAAAAATGAGAAAGAAAGCAAAGGAAAATGATTTGTCAACAAATCAACTGAAATCATATCTAAAAGTAGACAAACCATAATAACTAAAATTTTGTTTTAAAAAACAATAATAAGAAATTTTTTAAAAAAAAAGTTAAGCAAAGTCACTATGGTTGATTAGAAAAAATAAGGATTAATTACAATTTGCTCCCTGATATTTAGGTAAAACTACACTTTGCCCCTACCTTTTTAATATAGTCTGACATCAACTTCTGAAATCTTAATTTAAATATTACAATAGCCATTTTTTAGTAATTTTAATTTGATGGTATTTTTTTACAATTAATGGAGAATTTAAATTATCATTTTTTTCTGTTCTTTCTATAAACAGAAAGCTATATTTTTTTTAAATATCAATTAACAATAAGAAAACATCATACAGAATGAAATTACTTAAAATGAGTATAGTACAATTTAAATTAAGATTTTAGAAATTGTTATCAGACTGTATTAAAAAGATAGAGATAAAGTGTATATTTTTAAACAAGAGGGGCAATGTGTAATTTTATCTAAACCTCAGGAGGTAAATTATAATTATACCATTTGTTTTAGAAGATAGTAAATAAATAACAAAAAAAAAAGTTTCAATACCAAGAGAGAAAATGAAATAATTCTAGTTACTAAGTTCATGGACTAAGATGGCAAACAGATAGAACTTAGGTCTAAATGAGAAACAACATAAATTCAGGAACTTGCAACTTGTTTTAACCAAACGAAATGTGAAATAGATTAAAACTAGGGAAATAGTGACATAGGCCCTAAAAAAATGATTTTCTTGCAAAAGGGGACCAATCTTAAAAAACAAGGTAATAAGATCCCCAAAAAAAAGCAAAAGAAAGAACATGTGCACAGTTCATCAAACAGTAATTTTGGCCCAAAATTCTTTGACTAACAAATTTGGCACCATTGAATGAATGGTAGCAATTGGAAAAATTGTTATTCTCACAGTTGTAAAAAGAAGGGATTTTTTTTTTTTTGCCTAAAAGGACTGAACCATTTTCTTTTATGGAAAGTTTTTGACATTGAATGTATCCTGCTACCCTTGTCTAATTCTCAGTATACAAAATAGGGGGGAAAAACTTAATTTTTTTTTAACTCTGACTACATAATTTTTTTTAAATGAAGTTTAATTTTAGGGGGTAAAAATGAAAAGAAACATAAAATGCACACACCTTAATCTTCGTGCCCAAAAAAATGCTTAATCCATTTATGAGACGAAAGTGTATAAAGCAAATTGTTTATTCTATTCGTAATTCATCCCAAAGCACTCCAAATGTAAAAGAAATCAATAAAGGATTCTACAATGCCATTGATATATGTTAGTGTTAGCAATTATTATATCTATCTTAAATTATTTGAGATATTTGAGTTTGACATAGAAATAAAAAAGAAAAATATTTCTATGTTGTTTGATTGTTTCCACAGTGTTAAATACTGCGGTATACCACGGTATATCGTTTACTGCAGGTATGCGGTACACTGTAAAAATATTTTCACATTTTATCATTTTACTGCATGGTATACCATGGTATTTCACAATATACTGCATACCGCTCAATTTTTGTATGCAATTTGTAAAAAAACTGTGGTATACTGCAAATACAGCATGATATGTACCGTGATATTTTATTTTTTGCGGTTATTTTTTTCATTTTACATAAAAAATATATTAAATATATAAAATATTAAAATATAAATAATGCACATTTCATAAAATAAACATTTACTTTATTTTTTTGTTACTTTTATTAATTAATATAAAAATTTAATATATGGTAGTAACTTGAAGGTTTCTGTGGTGTTGAACAATATCCCTTATTTGGATTTCTGGTATATGCTACCCCAACTGAATATCTTCTATAATATATATTTTATTTATATTTAACAAATTATGATGAGAAAAATTAGAATATATATAAAATGTGTAAACATAAATTATTAAACAATTATGTCATCTTAAGATAATGTTTTAACATTTATTTTTTTTTTTGTAAAAACAGTAACGGTATGCGGCACGGTATACCATGTGGTATATCTTAAAAATTAGGGGTGTAGTATACTTAGCTGTAACGATATTTAACATCTTGATTGTTTCTACTTCTACCTAGCAGTTTTTACAGATAAATAAAGAAACGTACAAAAAAATAATATTGAAATAATAGTCAAAGAATAATATGATAAAATAATTCATTAAACATGTAAAACAATAAATTTTTGTAAAACAAAATAGGGGAAAGATGAAGTATGAGTTTTTTATTGTGTACAGTGATTGTGGTGAGAGGTAGACATCGGGCTGGGTTGAAGTTGAACTTACTTGGTTTAATCCCAACTAGGATATGACTTTGTTAAAGCAAGAAACATTCTAAGTCGGCCTGGTTCACCTTTCATACAAGCTGAATATAGCCCTAAAAAAAGATTCACTAACTGGTTCAGGCCTATCTCATTAACTCGCCTTAAAAGAAAAATTAAAAAAGCTAATGAAATAATCCATATCTGTACCTGTATAATAAATATTTTGTAAAAGATTTGTTATCTAAAAATAAATAAATAAATAAATAAAATTGATTTTAAATGTGTGTTGTTCTTACATATACATTTTTGTAACTTTACTGTAAAAATATTAGAAAATTAAAAAATATCAAAATATAAAATTTGAATCATATATTGATCTTGCCAGTGACACAAAAAATAAACAGTTTTTCAATATAAAGTTAGCAGATATTACAAAGTAAAATTGATAGGGAAAAGATGCAAATTTACCACTATTGTGTTTTGGCCATACAGTGATTTTATCATCGATCTTTTTCTCGTTACAAATTTTCTATTCATGTTTTGTGTTGGAGCAATCTACCATTATCCGTCAAATATACCATGGTGGGTAACCGAACATGTTGTGTGCAAAAAATAATCCAGAGTTAGAAGAGTGATATGGATAGTTGACACATCCACCAATTCTTCTTGTTAGAGAAAGGTGATAGAGAGAGAAAAGTGCAATGTTACCTTGAGTGTGTGTTCAGATTGGACATCTTTGTGACAATAGTCTTGATGGTGACTTTGGTGGCATTTATGAGTTTGGGCGTTGCTATGACAAGCACCAAAATTGTGAGTTGAACCACCATGGTTTCTAGGTACGTGTTTGCCTTCCTCGTCGACATTACTTTTTTTTAGAAATTTCTCAATGAAGGCTACCTCATGCTTCTTTTGATCAAATTAGCCATAACCATCCATTTTTTGTGGTAATTTATGGGAACTTTTACCACCACATGATGTCCAAACACAGACTATCTAATTCCAAACCACGCGTAAAGCAAAATATCACCAACGAACCAACTCCCCTATGAATTCATCTTTGGTCATGAATCTCTTCTCAATTCATAAAACACAATGTAAATTTGAAGTTCGTAGGACACTTAAATCTATAATCCTATATTAATTATTCCTAAACCCTGATTTCTAAATTTACTCACAATACAAAATGTGGATGACAAATTTGTGATGAAAAAAATAATTTGATGGTAAATTTGCTCTAAGACTAAAATGACAATGGTAAATTTGCAAATTTTCCCATTTATGAATTTTCAAGGTGTTTTGGTTTTTGATGAGTTAGCTTTTGTTTTAGGTATCATATGTATGCCACACAATTTGATTTTTGGCAGGATATTCTCTCCTCCACCGAATATTCTAATCATTACTTGATAGGGTATTTACTTTGCTCCAGAGTAATACGACAATGGTAGATTTAATTTGCTCAAATACAAAATGTGGATGACAAATTTATGACAAAAAAATTGATACTAAATCGCTCTATGGCTAAAATAACAATGGTAAATTTGCACATTTTCTCTAGATAATAAATAGGAGAATATCACATGTATATTATGAATAAGTTGAGTTTAGTTGTAAGCCTACTGACTCTCTCTTAAACATTTTGTTCCATATCAGTGAAGTAGCTTTAATCATGTCACTCTTAGGATAAAACAGTACAACTAATTTGTTGTAGCTCCATACACACATGCAATGTTATGGAGTAAAACTCCACTAACACATTTCTTTACTTTGTATTGTAACTTTATAATACATCAAGAAAATCAAAGCACGATATCTCCTGGATGTATTTTATAATTCTACCATTTTTTATGTTGGGCCCGCTCACATGGAGCCCAAACTTAAAACTTCTGTTGAGAATTGAGGGGGTCAATTGTCCTCAAGAAATGTTTGAGGACTAAAAAGCTAGCATCAAATTTCAGGGGCCAATATAGGTATTATTCCATTTTAATTTTGTGGGCGTGCTACCTTCTGTCGCTGATGTCCATTCGTGGCCAACTTATCGTATTGTCTAATATGCAAGTCAAACAAAGAAAAGAAATGAGGTAATTAATTCGCGACAAGAAAGATTAGTCACATGATCCAGTCATGGCGGACAAGCTAAACCCAATCTTATGCAGAAAATTAAAAAAAAAAAGGTTGAGGTCACTTTAATTCTACCACTCGCGCGCTTTGAAAATACCAATAATATTAGGGAAATGTGCACTTACCTTATGTATCTCTAAATCTACAGTTTAATTTTTTTTTTAAAAAAAATTTACATTTTGTTTCATATATTTTTTATATTATCTTATAACAACTTTTAAAATTATATTTAAATTGTAGGATAGTTATATTCTAGTAATTTCAATTTTTTAATATTTTTTTATTGTTAATAGACATTTTAAATTATAATTTTTTTCTTTTTGTATATGTATTTTTCTCTTTGTAAATACATATAAGTATTTTTTAAAAGTCTGTTGGTTGTAAAAAAATGTAAAAAATCTTGAAATTACTGGAATATTATTATCAGATAGTTTAAATTAGTGCTTCAAAAATTGTTGCCGGATACTATAAAGCAAATATGGGATAAAGTGTAGATTTTTAAAAATTTAAGGCACAAAGTATAGGTTAGACTAAACCCCAGGGGGATTTTGTAATTTTCCCATAATATTATAGGTGGGTTGTAGTTAGCTGACTTGACGCAGGACAGACAAACGAGTCCTCCGGTCTCTCGTCTGTCAGCGAAGGATAATTTCAAAGCCGGTTGATAGGATATTAACTCTTCTCCTAATATTCTTATACGGCTTTGTAGATGACAACGAAACACGTCAGGATAGCCCTCGGATTAAACACAATCAGCTCCTCCAGATTGGAGTAAACCCCCGCCAAAACCCCCACTGAATCGTATACTCCTGCCGACTGATCTTCCTCCCCCTCCTCCGCCATTCGCCTCACCCTCCCGGCGATCACGCGGCAAACCATCATGGCCCTGCGCGCTTCGGGGCACCTCAGGGAGTCGTGGGCCCTACCGCTGCCGGCAGTCGTGAGGACCCCTTTCAGATAGGCCGGGGAGGAGTACTTCCCTTGGAAGCCGTGGCGGATGATGGTGCAGACGCCACAACCGGGGAAGGAGGCGCAGAGGGAGGAGGATCCTCGGGCGCCGAGGGAGCAAGACAAGGTGGTGCAGTGGAAGCGGAGGAGCTCGTTGCCGTCAGCGGCGCAGCGGGGGTTCTTTCGCGCGGCGCGTGCCTTGATGACGTCGCGGCAATCCTCGAACTGTTGGATTGTCTTCTGGGTGTTGTGGACTTTTAGTATCCGCTCGATCTTGCAGATGTTGTCGTCCTTCTTGAGCCAGCTTGATTTGAAGATGATCTCCACTATGTTGCGCCCGGAATCTTCTGGTCCCAACTCCGACACTTACAACCAAAAATCCAATTTAGTATACAGTACTATAGTATTGTGGAAATTATATTACTAAATTAATCAATCAATCAATTAATTAACGGTGCTATACTTCTCTAAAATGAATTTGTAATACAGTTTCTTAAGGATATATGAAAACCAACCTGCATGCCGAACAGCCAGATGGAGCTCCAACCTTTCAATCTTGGGAAAAATTTCTCGGCACTGAGGACAAACAGAGATGGTGCTCCTCGAAGAAGGATACCTAAATTAAAGATTTCCTCTTTCGAATATTAATTATACTATCTAGACATAGAATTTCAGCTGATAATGTTAATAACAAAATTAAATCGAGAATTCAGGAAAAACAATTAGATTAAACTACACATGTCCATGTCATGTGTAAGTTGATGTTAAATTTACCTGGTGGAGTCAAGGATGGTGCGACACTCGTAACAGCCAGAGAGCTTTCTGAACTGCATGGCTCTGGAGGAGGAGGAGGTTCCGTCGCGGTGGGGTCTAGCGGAGGCGGGTGTAGTAGGCAGCGAACTAACCGTATTGGGGGAGTTATCGGGCCGGTGGACGACTCTGGCGCTGGTGTGGACAACATCCCTGAGGGTGCAAATGGAAGCGCAGGAAGAAGCGAGGGTAGGGAGGGGAGGGTTAAGGTTGGTGTAGGTCTTGGAGGAGATTACGGATGGGTCGTGAACAGCGGAGCCTTGGATCTGTTTGCAGCTAATTACTAGATTCTTGATCTGGTCCCATGAAGAGGGTTGCTTTTTCTTGTTTTTCTGTTTTTTCCGGCTTTCGGAGACTTGTTCATAGTCACGGCCTTGCTTCTTTGGCTCTGAGTTCGTGTTTTCCGGGAGTAAAGCCAGAAGACCCATCTATCTATCAACTACTAACACTTTAGCGATCTAGAGCTAGGCACGGAGATGAAGGGTGGGTGGGAGCCGGTGGCCCGGGGTCTTCTTTTTCTTTCTTTCTTCCACTATTGTCGCCGTCTATAGCCTAAGTACTGTTGTCATTCTCATTTACATTTTTGGCTTTTGCTGTTTTGCGTAATTTTCGATAATCTCTTTATACCTGTTTTGGTTTTTAATTCTTTAATTATCAGATTATCAATAATTATAATAACTAAAGCAACAAGGTTGATTTGATGTTAGTAATATATAGTGGACCTGCTGCAACAGTAACCTCTGTTTTGGGTTAAGTTTGGTTTGCTCATATGTTTTCATGATTGTTTTGTTTGTTTTTGTTTGGCCTTCCCCTGCTACATTTTTTCTTTTTTTGGTTTTGCATTTGGGCTGTTTTTCGGCCTGACTTCGCTTCTTCTTCTTTTTTTTTTTAAAGCATTTTTTTTTTGTTAATTAGCTCATTTATGTTCTTCTCGGACCAAAAGGTTCAAAACAAAAATGGTAAATTACATAATAGTTATTTTTTTTATGTATGATGATATTTTTTGTCCTCAAATTTTGAGATCAAAATTTTTTTTGTCTCTATATATATTTTGTGCTTAAATTCTAAAATAAATTGGTTACCAATAATTTTGAAATGTTTTAATAAGTTTCTCAAAACCTTTAAATTGATTGTGATTTAGTTTTGAACTCATAACTTTTTGGATATTTTTTTTCAGTGTAAAAGTATTTAGTATGAAAAATTTATATCTTTGTTGACTAAATCCACAATGAAATGTGGGCCGATTACTAGTTCTATTCTATTATATCATCTTGTCGTCATCATAATACTCAGAAAACAAGATATTTGTACTAATTTTTAATTCCATTTAACTTAATTCTAGATTCCAATATAGGGCCATGAATAGATATAAACTAATTAAATAGCTAAGAATCATAATTTATAAATCTAATTTTTTATATTGTATAATATTTTTTATTTTATGTTCTAAAAAATTACCATTGTCCAATAATTTCTGAGTAATTTAATTAAAACGCTGAATTCTGCACCATAATAACGTAAGAAATTTTTGGAATAAAATTTTTATTGAACCTTGTAAACTTTCCACTAATTATTGACAAGTATGAAATTTATTTTTATATAAATGTTTATGGAGTTATTGCACTCGCCCGCAATTTTCTTTTTCACCGTTTGACGTGAAGTTTTAAAATTATAATTTAATTTATTTGGAAACTATTTTTAAAAAAAATAAAAAAATTGAATTACTTATTTTTTTTCACTTTACAAGCATAAGAAAATTTTATAAATAATTTAAATTATATACAAGACATATGATGCGGTACTATAGTGTGGCGGCCTATTACTTAATTAGAGTTACTGCTTGTTATTGTTGGGCGGCCATCGAAGCTAGCAGCTCGTTGTCAGTTTTGGGGCACGGCAGCTGGTATAGATATCCATGATCTAAGCTAGCAAATGATCAGTAAGCTCATGTTTTCACCTGAAAATTCTGTAGAAACCTGTTTATATATATATATATATATATACTGGGGTATAATTAGTAGCTAGATTATGCAAACAAAAAGTGGCTAATTATCACGTTTTGTTGGGAAGGTAGTTTGCTGTTAATTAGGGATTGTGATTTTATATGCTGAATTATATTTGAATTATCAGACTTTTGAGTTGAAATTCGGATCAAAAGCAATGTTACCAACTTATATGCTAAAATTTGGAATATTTGTTTTTAACTGCAGGCAAGTTGACAACATGTTTGAACCGAATTTCGGCTTGGAAGTGACAAAGCTAGCCATGATCAGATACCATTAACTTTTATTTTAATCAAACCTGGTTACTGTAAAACTAAATTTTCGGGACTTCAATCTCAGTTAACAATCTCAGTTAACGACCCAAAACATGGGTGATCGCTGACTGGTTGGAGTTTTCACTTGAGTAAAGTGAAACTTATAAAGTCCAACACAGCAAGTTTTCTAAGCAGGGGAAAAAGAAAATAAAACAAATACGGAAGATCGGCAAAGCCAAAACAGATTCGAGAGGGAAGCAAAAGAAAAAGCGCAAGTGCCAAAGTGGCCGCTGATCCTGACCGACCATGCATGTAATGTGAATCTAGCTGCCACCCACATTCCAGAAACAACCCCATATATATATATATATATATATATATAGAGAGAGAGAGAGAGAGAGAGAGAGAGAGAGAGAGAGAGAGAGAGAGAGAGCAGAGCAGAGCTTGGACGAGGGCTGGACGGCTGTTTCTACCGCACCCCATTTCTGCCATAATTCTAATGTCCTCTTCTGCTCGCCACCCATTCGCCTTTCACCAGCTCTCAAATATTCTCATCCTCACCTCTTCAATATATATACTACTCCTACGTACTAATTTCCCACAGTCACTAGACTTGTATCTATATTCTTCCAACCACTTCACTCCAGCCCTTGGAATTGGATCACCAAACCCGTGACATGTGATCTTCCAAATTAGTGGAATACTTGTAACTTCTGCTTATTTCTAATTATTAAATCTTACACAATAATTTGAGGGACAGATTTATTTCCTGTTATTTTATATTGTGTTTATATTATGAATTCATTTTGGGTTAAATGATTAGCTGTATGGCATTCCAATATAAAAACAACTTAATGCAATTTGGAGAACACGTGATACTATAGTGGGCTTAACACACTCTCAACAGGCCCAATAGACCGAGCCGCAACAATCATGTCATACGCACTATTGGGCCTAGTAACCTTTTTTATAGCCCAAACCTGGTTGAAAATGCGTTTTGTCACGGCAATGCCTCTCAAAAATGGGGAAGATGGACTCGAGCCCATGATCCACGTCTCTTCCTATTTTCCCCAACTACTCCCACAATCTTTGCCACAAGATCGATAATAGGGTTTTTTTTTTTTTTTGGAAGCTTGAACTTAAGCTTGAGTTGAGGCATTTTGAGTCAAGTCTATTTGAGCTCAAGTCGGAAAATGGGTTCGAACGTTTTTAAAGCTGAGCTCAAGCTTGAACAAATCCGGCCCCATGACCTCGTTGGCCTAACGAATCTTGCCTTTTATCCCTTTCCTATGAGGCACTAGGTCCTAATCCTTACTTCCTTAGTCCCCCAAGCCTAACACCTAAACCTTACTAAACTAAATACTATTCCCACTCACCTAATAGACCACCACCGAGTGGGTGAAAGCACATTAGAAGATGATTGTCACCAACCAGGAACCACCCAAGGTCCAGTGCCTCAAGCCTTGCTTACCTGACATCCCAAGGCCCCAAGCTTAGCAAAAGGCAGCCAAGGGTTGATGCCTTAAGCAGACATCGAATGCTGGAGAACCAAGATGCCTCATACCCGATGAGATCGTCAGATTGTTGGAGACCAAGGATGCTCGATCGTAAATCTAGATTTTTGCACCCCTACCGATTTCATGATTTATCTAGTTGTGTGCCTGAATCTCTCATGAGTTGGATTATAGTGGGTTAGAAATTGGGCTGAAAACGAATTAAGCCGAGTAGTAAGCTGTTCATGTTCTGCTTGAATAATTTATCAAGCTTGATATTTTATTTATGTTTGGATTGAAAACATTCTGAATGAGCTGTGAACGAGCTTTTATCCGATCAAGCTCGAGCTGTTTGCTCAATTAAGGAAAAAGTGTAAAATTAAACCAAGTTGAGCTAAGTAGTAAACAAATCGAGCTTTATTTGAATTATATATCAAGCTTTAAATTTTGTTTAAACTTGACTTGATAACTTTTCAAACGAGTCACAAATAAGCTTTAAACCGAGTTAAACTCGAGCCAAGCTTGAACTATTTGTTAATTTTTTCATCCCTACCCAAAAATTGACACGGCAACCGGCAAAGGATGGACTATGTTAGTTCTACAGCCAAAGTGAGGATAACAATGGCTCTATTGTGAAGTTCACAAAATCAGGGTTGAAAAACAAAGGATTAGAAAGTTTGGGATGAGTTCTCTAGTTTTCTCTTTTCTGGTTATTTATATAGAAAATTGTAGATTCAATCCCTATTTTTCATCTAAGTTGTAATTATAGTACTAAAGATTTATATGTGTCATTCAAGCCCGGTGAGCTTTTAGGCCAAGCTTGAACTCGCCTTAGGCCAAGCTCAAGCCTAAAACATTGGGCTCGAGCAATTCAAGCTTGAGCCTAGATGATACTGAATAACAAAGGGTCAAGCTGAAGCCCAAGAGGCCCGTCTTAGCCCATTTTCACCCCTATAAGGGTATTAATTTGGCTGAATTGGTTTGAAATTGATTCGAATAGAATAATCTGATTTATTTTCAATTTTTATAAATTTGATACAAATCATCCGAATTACATATCTAGATCGATCCAAACCATCCGAATTACATATTCAGATCGATCCAAACCATCTGAATTATAATTCAATTTTTCTTTGTTTTATCCAAACAATCTAAATTATGATTCAATTTATCCAATATTTATGATTTATTTTTTATTAGAACCAAAAACACATGGTAATTGAAAAAAATATAACTTGAAAAGTATAATAAAAATTAATAAATTTTCATTTTATACTTAAAGTTAAGGATTGATTCATAATATAGAGTCCAAAATTAAACAGAAATGACCTTATATATATGGTTGACGGGTATAATTGCATAATATGTATTATTTTTCATTTTATTCAATTTGTTCAGTTTTAAGCTTAAAAACCAATAAGCGATCCAATAGCTAAATAAGAAATTTGGTTTTGATTCAATCTGAATTGAATAACCAAATAATTGAACTATTTTATCAAATCCAAATAATCCATGTAAATTATTCAATTTTATCCAAATAATGAATATTGCTAATCAATATTTTCCATACAAACGAGAACTCTTGGCTATAAATCGACCATAACTTGGCAAGAGTGGGTTCACTATCAAAGCTACTCACCATCTTCTTCAAACATAAACAATTATTACTGACTTAAGCGTTGAAAAGCTCTCTCCAAAAACTTCGATCCCATGAACATGATGCTTTAATTTCTTGTAGGTTTTCCAGCATTCTCTAGGTCGGCATAAGTTGCAGCGATTACTTCCCCTATCAAAATGAAATATTGTCAGAAATCTGAAGAAATACACACGGAATTAAGAAAGCTCGGATCCACAGTCTACATTCATAAAAGAGAATCCTGACCATCGTGAAACCAATCTCATCTGTCTAGTGTCTATGGATGATGAATAGTTGACAGTTTCCTCTTTGTTTTCTATTACGCAAAAAAAAAAATCCAAACAGGCACAAGCCCACGCATAGAAGAGATACTCCAGTTATATATTATGGAAATGAAAATAAATAAGAAACACAGAAGCAAAGGTACCACGAAATTAATTGAGTGAATAAAATATTAAGCTCACAATGGATGAATAAGTCGTACATAAATTGGGGCCGAACGATACACAAGTCCAATATTAGGAAGCATTTTTGTTAACCCAAACCCAAACCGATATCTATTAACTGTCTGACCGAAATCAATCATGGGCTTAGGGCGGTTTGTTATTGATTTAGCCCAAAGAGATGAAGATGGAGCGGGAAGAGAGCGAAAAAGAAAAACTGCGGCAGGAAGCGAAAACGCTCTTGCAGAATTGGTGGCAGTCAGAAGGCGGGCCGTGTGGGATTCGAACTCACCGCTTAAGCTTTCAACTCTTGCAATGGTTAATTCTAACCTTTTTCTCTTCCCTCCTCTATCTCTACCTTCCCTTCCTTGATCTTCCCCCTCTCTTTCTTTTCAATTTCAATTTTCCCTCTCCGTCTCTTCCTCCTCCTCCTCCTCCTCCTCCTCCTCCTCCTTCTCACTCACACTAAGCTGGAGTTGATGGCCGTCAACCCGAGAGGAGATCCTGCCCATGCCCGCTTTCCATCGCAATTCCACTTTCAGCTGCTCCATTCCGGCTCCCACTCTCAACCCGACCTACAGACCCGCAATCAATTTAGCTCTTTGCCCGCGAATCGGGTCATGCCTCCTCCAGCCGCCAAGCCGCCTTTTCCTTACCCTCCTCCTCCTCCTAACCCCACACCAACCCGCGACACATTTTCTTCTTTCTCCAAGCTCCCCGTAAGTGCTTTCCTTTATTTTTTTTTTCTTCCTTTTCCTGCCTTTTTGTTCTCCGAACAGTCTTATGATATTGTACTTTATTGTGCCCGAGTAAATGTAGTGTTTATCTTTGTTGTGGTGGGTGATTTATATAGTACTTCCGTCTTTTTCTTGAAGTTTGTATTAATTAGGTATATATAGCATTTGAAGAGTACGTGCTTTTATATTTTGGTTTTCTTTTCTTTTCTTCTGTTTTGTTTTTTGGTAAGCGTGGGGATGATAGTTGTAATATTACCTACAGAAGTTTGTGATCCTATCTTTCAACTGCATATCATTTCTTAAACTCCTGGTTCTCTTGTGCTGGCTCAGAAAGATCAAATTACTGCTATGATAGTGATTGTACGGTTCTGTTTCGCAACAATAGTAGCCATTGCTATCGGAGTTTAGACGAAAGTTCCATTTAACAGTACCTTTCAGTGGTTGGAACTTGGAGGAGGTTGTCTTGACCGTTAATAAATTATCCTAAACTCCAATGTTAGTCATAAAAGTTATTGGTAAATAGATCGTAATAATATCTACACTTGAATTTTGCTTCAAGTACTAATGAATTGGTTTTAGTGTCTCTTCCACCTGAAAAGATTCTGAGTTTCCTGCTAACACATATGCTTTCTTTTCTTCTTTTTCTGTGCTAAAGGTGAACTTAATTGTCAACCAATGTGCTTTGCTGTTTTTGTGTTTCTCCCTGTCCATTAGTACTGATTATTCCATCACTTGGCAGGTGAAGCTAGAACAAGAAATGGATAACAGCATGGCACAGGCTAGAGGCCCAGTCAACAATGGTGTTAACAATCCTCCATACCAAAAACAATCCCAAAAAGGTGCTAAGCTCATTGCTAAAGGAAAGATTCTAAAGAGTTCCAAGTCTTGTGGCCAAAAATCCAATGCCGGTATTGTGGTTTTATTAAATCCTAGAGATGCATTGTCATCGTTCTCTTTTGAATAATCTCAAGTAGCACATTAAGTTTTACCCTAAGCTGTTCTTTTGTTGCAGAATTTGCGAATGAATTGAGTCTAGCAAATGGCTGCCGATATGACAGCTCCCTAGGTAGATCCTTGATCCATGTGCTATTAGTTTCATTCTCTCAATTGCTTCAATAGACAAATGCCTTTTGAACCTTTGCTTTGCAAACTGCTTATTCCCTATTCTCTCATTTCTCTGTTCATGTGCATAATGGAGCATGGCATGGTTGGTGATTCTCACAAAAAGTGTTCAACATGTCTTTTGTAGGATTGCTAACTCGGAAGTTTGTCAATTTGGTACAAGAGGCTAAGGATGGCACACTTGATTTGAACCGTACTGCAGAAGCATTAGAGGTATGACCATGAAATCTAACATTCCTGTGTAAACATTTCTAGCTGTTTACAATTTGTTATTTTGTAAGGGTGTAGTCTGAGTTGTTGACATTTCTCGTTACTGACTTCATATGTTTTTATTTTGTTTTATCATCTCATTTTGGCAGGTCCAGAAAAGGCGGATATATGATATTACAAATGTACTTGAAGGCATTAACTTGATTGAAAAGACTACCAAGAACCATGTACACTGGAAGTAATGTTGCATGATCTTTAACTATCCTTTTCTCCTATTCTATAGTTTATTGTAGGCTGAAAATTTTATTGCTTCCATAAAATATCTGATCAGATTGATTAACAGGGGATCGAATGATCCATGTCCGAAGAACTTCGAGGATCGACTTACTAGACTCAAGGTGCTTAATCTTTTAGTTTTCAGATTCTCCCTGGGTGTATTTTTCCATGTTCTCTTCAAAGCTACAGCTTATTGCAGGAACAACATTCTTGTTTTTTTTTCCCCTTCCTACTGGGCTCTTTCATTAGTTAGCTGACATAAATATCAGCTGGTTTGCAATTGTTTTACCAAAAAGAAAAATAAGATGGTTGTGAGTGCTCTCATTAATGGTGTTAAGGCCTACTCTTCAACCTTTCCTCTTCCCTATGGATGTCATAGTACCAAAGGATATATTGGTAGGTCTTTCAGATGATAAGTTTGGAATAGCACTCTTAGAGCAGAAATTTAAAGCAGCATGTAACAGATGCCTTCCATCCTTCCACAGTGTTTTCCCTTTTCCTTCCATTTAACGACTGAGAAGAGAAGGAAAAGATATAGACCCAGTAGATTAGTCTAGGAGACTTAAAGTTTTGGTTTACTTGATTAAAACTTTTAACTTTGCTTTTCTAATTGTCTAAATATTGCATTATTGCAGGCTGAAATCAGAAGTTTAAATGCTGAAGAATGCAGGCTTGATGATTTAATCAGGTGTTGTATTGTTGTGGCTTTCCCATCCATTGTAGTATGGGGGAAAAATTAGAAATTATATGAGTACTTGCACAGATATTGTTAACATTTTTACATAAGTTTTGGATGTGTAAAGCAGGGTCCTCAACCCCGCTAATAAAAAATTTTAGATCTGCCAATGGTTTTAATTTTTATTCACTGGAATGTTACTCTTGCCATAATTCCTCTTCAGGATAAAGCAGGAACAATTGAGGTTACTTGAAGAAGGTGAAAACACTAAAAGGTAAATTGTTCTTGATTCTTTTATTGGCTCAGGGATAAGACTCCTCCTCCTAATACGTGGTTTAAAATTTTGAACTAAAAGGTACCTGTTTTTGACTGAGCAAGATATATTGGGCCTACCTTGCTTCCAGGTCAGTATTGATTACATTAGTATACCTTTCTTGGCCTTTCAGCTAAGATCAATCATTAATTTCGTTAATATTTGATTGATCACCCCTATAGAGAATTGATTAATATTTCATCAGCTCGTTATGCCATAACTTTTTCAGAATCAAACAGTTATTGCGATAAAAGCTCCTCATGCTAGTTATATCGAAGTTCCAGATCCTGATGAGGTAAGCGTGTGCAATGAATGCAATAATAAACATTAAAATTGTATAACAGGTTCTGATGTGGTTGCTTAATGACATGGGCAGGATACTAGTTTTTCCCAGAGGCAGTATAAAATGATCATTAAAAGTACTACAGGACCTATCGATCTATATCTCTTGAGGTATGGTTACTATTTTTGTTTAAGAGGCGTGCGTTTGGAGACTTTGGTGTTGTGTGGCTCTTTAGAGCTTGTTACCTGGGATATTTGCCCAGGCTTCCCTGCCATTCTTCATGTGCCTAGTCTTTTCCCTGTATGACATACGCATAATCATAATAATTGTAGCAAATATGGAAGCCCTGCTGGGGGTGTAGGTGTCAGGCGGGCTGAATCAGATCAATCTTTGAATGGTTCCCGGTCAGATGTGGAAAACTCTCCGCAGTCTTTGGAAGATGAAAGTGATTTGTTGAGTTCATCCAAATCATTCGGGTCACACCACTCTGTCTCTGGGGCATCTGGGGTGCAGAGGATAGTTCCTGCAATGTGTCATGTGAGTATAACTTTTTCCTTGGAGGAAGGAATTGATCCTCTCCTTTCTGACATCCGACTCCAAGGTAGCCTCGTATACATAAGCTGGCTGCTGCATAAAATCTGACGGACATGTTTGAATGTGTCACTGCAGATTGAAGATGATTATTGGTTCCAAGCAGATCCAGCAGTCAGCATCACAGACTTGTGGGATTAACTTTCTGAAATAAACTCACAGTTCAACGGTCCCTGACGGTTGAAGTCCGCCTAAGATATTGCTTGCTAGGCAATTGGGAAACCTGTACATTACTAACGAATTCACTATCTAACAAGCAGCAAAGGGAGAGGATAACATTGTTGAAACGCGTAGCTTAGGTTACGAGCCCTCACTGCCTCAGCCTCCTTGCTCAGCATCGCTTTGACTGTAAATCGTACTTCAGTGTTGGGTCTAACTCTATCATTGGTAAACCGATTTTTTTTCGTAGCCGTATGTTGCATATTTTAGCCACAGGACGTTCCATTCATAAGTTGAGAAGCATTTTTCCCTTAAAAAAGGGGCGAAAAGGTTAGTTGCTTGCGCCCGCAAACCATGGTCTCAAATTTCGCACGGTGTGAAATATCGTGGGCTACGGGTGTGTGATATATAAGTTTTCGGATTTTTAGGCAAAATATCACTGTATATCATGTACCTATTTTTAGGGGTTTTTTTAATTTACCTAGGTTTACCATGGATTAATTTTATTTTATTTTTTGCATTTGAAATCAATGTATTAAATTCATACGTATATGAAAAACACATTTTGAAAGAAACATTTATGGTATTGCATTTTTTTGATTTAAAAACATAATTTAATTGATAAATGATTTTAATATGATTGAGATTTGGACATTTTTAGTAGTTGTTTTCTTCCGGTTTATTTTATATTAAAGAAATAATTATGAAAATAACTAGAATACACAAAAAAAATGTGTTAAAAAATTATACTTGATGTAGTTTTATTTTAATGTATATTATTTTATAAAAGGAAAAAATTACAAATCCCCCAAAGATTTGACAAAACCTATGATTGTATTCTTGTTGTTCCAAAAATCTATGCTTGCCTCTATGCTACGTTAACTCCGTTGTTCACTATTAAGACAAAAAATAGGAAAAACTCTCTTATACTCTCCTAATCTTTTATGCACAATAACTTTGCCCCAAACCCAAACTTCTTCCTTTTCCCTTTAACCCATTATCCACCTGGTAAACTTCACACTAACTAAACTCGACACTAATTGCTCTCCTCATCTATCCTATACCAAGGGATCTTTGTCGATAACCGGCTCTGGACTTCCCCACCCACCATGCTGCGAACAAGGACAAGACCATCGACGTCGAGCCCATTGCCATGGGAGTTGAATTTCGTCCGAATGGGAAGATCAAGAGAACGCCTCTCCCATGTGGCCAATGCGTCCTCCTGTAAGCCCTGCGGCAGTGCTCCGTTGATCGTTGGCGAACTGGGGAGGCTGATTTGGTGAGGCGAACTGTAGAGCCAGTGAATCGAAGCCAACGAACCCGACGAAACCGATGAAGTCGATGAACCCAATGAACTAGTCAATCAAGTCTCTCTCTGGCGATCTTGTTCGCGATGAGCGGCGGATTCAAAGTCTCCAGGTGTGATAGGCGGTGGCGGCGATATGTGTGATGGGTTGTGACAGGCGACACCTTGTCCGCGATTCCCTGTCGTTCGCCCTATCGATTCCTTGTCCATTCGAAGTCGATCCCTGGGATCGGGGTGGCCTTTCCATCGCCATTCGAAGTCCCCGAGAACGAGGCCTAGGGCTAGGCCTATGGTGGCGAGGGCTAGGTTTTCCCCGATTGAAGCAATCATTTTTTTTTTTATTTTTTTTCAGATTTATTTGTTTTATTTGAATGGGTTTTAATGATTACGGGGCAAAGTTTTCAAGCAATAATGTTACGAAGGCAAACTCAGTCAGTTTCCACTTTTTGCATTAACAGTGTATGACAAGGTTAACTTAAGATGGTAATAATAGTTATTTGAAACAGAGAGAAATATAATAAAGTTAGGGATGAATATATATATAACATAACATGTAATAAATATTTATAAATGAGATTAAAGATATATTACATATATAATTAATTGTATGCACGAGTCAATCATTCTAATTTTTTCACCAAATCAGAATGTATTAAGCCTGAAATTAAATCATGTTATATATATTTGTAGAGTCTATAGAAGAAAGTCTTAAATTACCTTCATTATATTGGAGAAGAAAATGTTAATGTAGCGAAAATACATTACTTGCATAACTAGAGATCTATACAAGTAAGATAATAAATATATAAAAATCCAACATATAAAGAAAGTAAGACACATGTACAAATTGCATGACATATATGTACAAATTGTAAGAGACAACCAAAAGAACATTATGTACACATATACCTATTTATTATTTTCCATTTGTACATATAAGCATACCTAAAAAACATTAGAGATTAATTTTGAAAAAATAAATTAGAAGATGAGGGACAAATAAAAGATTTGACCCAAACAATTTGTTTTTATATTTCTCTGTTGCTGAAACTCTTCGCTGGTTGAATGACCCTCATCTCTGCTAACACCACCACTACCTCTAATCACTACTCCACCACTGCCTACCTAGATCATCCCGCCTCATTCTTGTCTCATGTTGTTAAGCATTGTCAACCAACGGTAATGCCAAATCGTCCATACGATTAATCTCTGCTTTTTTCCATCCCAAATCCACTGTTGGCTCATTTGAGGTCCTTGACGTCATTCCATCGTGACCTAGCCCACTGCCAACTCTGCTCGTTGCTACCATTGTGAATTAATGAGACGAGGATAAGTTAACAAAAAAGTCGACAAGATAAAGAAGAAATGGATACACTATGAATTTTCAACTCTTAACAAAGATATTTCTAAAACTATAAGGGTATGAAACACAAAGAGTCAGATGCATATGAAACACGCACCACCGTATCAATTAATATTAAGCATATGATCTTAATGATATGACTCTAAAGTGTCATTGCATATGTGTGAACTTATAGTATGCGGTAGTTTATGCAAGTATAGTCCAGGTACATACAATTTTTTGTTTTTAAGGAAAGCAAGATTTACCATAAAAAAAGAATAAGTTAAAATTAATAAAAACAGTACAGTGATGCGTGGATAGTAAGATTCTTAGCCTTAAGCGAGTTGAGCCTCTGGAGAATTAGATCATGTGAATTACTCGTGGCATTTAATTATTTGGTTTCTAAAATCATACTAACCCATCTAATCATTCATACAATTATAGATAAGTTTGCATACAAACAATATGTTATCCTAATGTCACTTTTATGTTATTACTATATTACTATGTAATATTAATAACACAAATATTTGTTCATCCTACTGCAAATAGATGATCACACTCGCAAATAGAGTCGTTCACAAAGTGAAGATATAGCATAAATATTTCAACCAATGTCTGAACAATTATCACCTGGACCCGATCCTTTTCACCGGTAACCGGGTCTTCGAAAGTAAGGATAAAAAGGAAATTTAGAAAAGAGAACGACAGATCCAAGAAAGACATCAGCCCTTCGCCGTTCTTCCTGCATTCACCCACGAGTCTTCTCCTCTGTCGATTGGATCCAGAGAACGCAAAACCCTTGTTTCTCCTGGCTGATTCTGCAGACACCGACAAAACTTATTGTTCGCCTCATCCAGGTATGGAGATTTCTATCAGAATTTCATTTCTCAAATGCGGTTTAAGTTCGTCTCTTCTAGGTTTCCCATAGCCTCTTGTGATTCTCTGGATTCATCGCGGTCATATGAGTTTGGTTCGCTTCTTCTGGTGTCTGCTTTGTTGTTTTCTTTTGTAAAATTGGGTTTATGTTCTGGGATTTAACAGAAGGTTGAACGAGCCCACTTTTAGTTGATATTTGCATCGTGAATTTAGCTGTTAGGTTCCCTTGGTTGGTCGTCTACCGTTGGGTATTCGAATGACTGGAAAAGAATACAAATGCAGCTTTATCCTTTATGTTCATGATGAATTGACCACTTGCACAGTCGAAGCTGGAATTTAAATGCCTTCCCTGAGCCAGAAGATTGGACCTAAAAGCAGCTCCTCATTATGAACGGAGAAAGGAGGATGAGAAGATGAATAAGAAACCGTGAAGCATATCATATATAATGTATAGCTATAACCGCAAATGGCATGTGTAATCTTATGAATCAAAAATTGAAATGGATTGGCTGATTGTTCTTTCTTTGACTTGTACTCTGCAGTTGTAAATGGACAATGAGCCCAATCAGCCTAAGCAGGAACGCTCCAGAACAAGGTGGACTGCATCTCTTGACAAGATATTTGCTGACTTGGTTCTCAAGCACATTCAGCAGGGAAACAGACCCAATGATGTTTTTGACAAGAAAACATGGAACCATATACGTGATGAGTTCAACAGACAAACTGATCTCAGCTTCAATAATAATCAATTGAGGAAGCATCTAGATGTTCTTCGAACACGCTTTTATAATCTGAAATCCTCTTATGATCAGAATGACTTTGCTGGTTTGGAGGATACTTGTTGCATTGGTTTTGAGTTATGGGAAGATGCTGGGGTACAATTTGATGAGTCTGCACTGCTTATTGTTTCTTTTACTTCATTGTTTGATTTTCTTGTGTGTTCCTGATGGATTTTATTTGCAGGCACAACCTCGTACTGACCCAGCGAAAGTCAGGGACTGTCCCATATACGAGCAGCTCTGTGCTATATTTACTGATACATCTGCCAACGGGAAATATGCCCAGTCAAGTCATTTTGAGGGATTGGACAAATCTGTGACTGCTAGGAATGAGTCTGCTGGCATGACTTCATACCTTGACACTGGAGCATGTTCGGAGAATCCATCAGCCTCAGATATGGGGCATAATGCTTTAGTATGTGACAAACCTGGCAAGAATACTGTTCAGAGGAAAAGAAAGCGACCCTCTGAAGTCCATCATCCTTCAGAGCAGAGCAAAAAGGAGGAAGAGGTGGGTGAGGCTATGGCAGAAGCCATGCTGGAGATGGTTGCTTCTTGGAAGTCAAGGACAGTTGCGCTAGCTCAAACCGATGATAGGTTTAGTATAACCAATTGCATTAGAGCGCTGGATGAGCTGCAGGGTGTGGAGGATTCGCTCTATTTTGTAGCTCTGGACCTTTTTGAGGACCCTAACTTAAGGGAGACATTTCTGTCTCTAAAATGTGATAAGATACGGCTAACTTGGTTGCTCGGGAAATGTGGTAAGCCCCCTCATGCGGCGTTTTGATTTATTGGATGATCACACTCTTGTGGAAGCGTAAAGAATGATAGGTTAGTATCATTATTAGATCTAGGTGGTCAGCTTGTTCATATGATAGCCCCCTCATGCAGCATTTTGATTTATTGGATGATCACACTCTTGTGGAAGTGTAAAGAATGATAGGTTAGTATCATTATTAGATCTAGGTGGTCAGCTTGTTCATATGATAGCTATAAATCTCTGATAGGTTAGTTATTTTCTTTGCTATGTCAATGACATGCTTAACCATGTCATCTTGGAAATACCCAAATAGTGGTATTTGACAGTAGCATATTTTCGTATCTTTAGACTTGGATTACATCAGAATACAGGATACGGATAGAGAAAAAAAATTTTGCAGGAAAATAAACAGTGTTTGTACAAAACGAAACGACTCATAATGTGATTAGTTGCTGGTGCCGCTGCAAGGTCATTTGGCCAGGCTTTATCATGTGACATCAGTCATCATCTTTGAATTCTCTGCTCAAAGCAAAACCAAGAGTCAGGGCATCAGAAAATGCAGAGCTTCATGAAGATTTAGCAAGGACAAAAATGGCTAATGAATCAGCATTGTACCTGCGGTCAAGATATCGTGGTTGAATCCCACTGCCTTGGCAGGTGGTGCATGTCAAAGAACCAGCGCCATCACAGTTGATGCATTTGGATATTTCTCTATCATCTCCTCCAAGCTCTGCCGTTATGTTTCCGGTTCCCATGCAGAACCTGCATCTCTCTGGGCCAGCCAGCACACTGCTCTCAGGTAAATGGAGAAGGCAAGATACGAATGCAAAGTTGTCACACAATAAAGCCATCACTTACGGGCACCAGTGCCATTGCAAGGGAAGCAGGGTTGGGTGTTTTCTCGCTTAGCCTGTCAGAGAAGAATATAACTGTAATCAATAATGCCGTTGGTAAAAAGCAAATCCACATGGGAATGGAAGATTTGGAAGAAGTTACAGCATTGTCGATTTGTGTCTCGTAAAAGACGGGAATGCCGATTCCAACTGCGACACTGACCAGCCCTACTGATATTGCGACAACCTGCGAAGAAGAGTCTTAAGAAAGCAGCTGGAAAAGAAATGGGAACGACGGAGGTGTGAGAGAGAGAACCGTGTTCTGGTCAAGATCAATGGCTCTGATGCAAGGGTAGGAGCGTTGGTATCTGGAGGAGGAGGATGAGGCAGAAAGGGATGAAAGCTTGAGAGGGCGGCTGCAGAGAAACCTAGATTGGAGACGAGAAATAGAAGGAGCTGCTAACATCTCTCGGCTGTCCTTGGAAGCGAATTGGAGAAGGAAATGATTGAGTTAAGAGGGGTGGGAGTGGCGGAGGCTGAGCTAGCTCCATGGGAACAGATCCGGGGCTTATTTGATGGCAACTCTGTGGGGCCGGAAGCGATTCTAGCCAGACGATATGGGTGCGCTCCCACGTATCACAAATCCAATGTGTTTTCTAGTTAAGGCCCAATTGACCCCCAACGGTGAAGTTGGCCTCTCTTCTGTCTAATACCCAAAACAGGATCCAAGTGTCAAAGCCTTATTGCTACTTACACCTGACTATTCAAATCACGGATATGGGCCATCATTCCTTTGCACTTCGCGATAGAAAACCGAAAAAGAACAAGAAAGCGGACTTGCTATTTAGCTTGGTAGGGTGGCAAAGCACCGTTAAGACTTTTCTTGGCGTGGAGGCCCGGATTTGGTGAATTGCATTGCACAATTAAACTGTACTTTAATTTCTAGGAGGTAGTCTTGGAATTATTAGTGAATTGTAATTCAATAAATCGTAATGTAATATAAGCAAGTAAATAAGCACTCCCATCCCATAGCAGCTCACGAAAGCAAAAGGTGTAATATAATCAATACACGTATTATGTATGTTACGGAGAGGCCTCAGGTGGAATCCAATCCAATCCAAGGCGCTGGAAACGGTTGATTGATTGCATGAGGTGGGAGTGGTTCCCTTTTTCTATCCTGGTGTCTGGTCTTCACAGTTGGGGCCTTGGCTTGGCTGACCCCCCCCTCTTTTGGGTGCCTCCTTTTGGGGTTGCTTCCATTACACACCAAAATCCACCATCATGAAACTGCACAAGGTTACGACAATGCCTTTGTTGGTTGGTGCATCACATGGGGCCTTTTCTCCCATCTCATCCTCATGTCAGTCCAAATCCCCCAACCCCCCCTGCTTCCTTTTTTTTTCCCCTCATTAATATCATCATATGCTCATCACCATCCAAAACTGTTGCTCCAAATTTTCCCATTCATTACCCCCTTTCCCTTTGTTGTAATTATTATATGCTTTAGTATTCTATAACATGTGTTTGGGTAATACTCCTACCATTAATATGATGATCTACTCTCATCACCTTCACACTGCATGCAAATATAATAAGCAATTCCAACCTAGACATGAAAGCGATTAAATGTACTTAATTGCTTCATTCTTTTATATAAAAGGGTAAATACAAAACCAAGAATCTAATTTGCTAATTGTAAAATTCTCTACCCTGACTTGACCTAAACCTCAAAATGGTAAAACACACACCTCTTCAACCACTCTGTCAAGTTTCATTTGAATGGATACTCATCTCGTCATTTCAAGCCCAAAGTAAGTAAACACTCTTCCTGATAATTCCTAACTAATTACCTTCTTTTTAGTATAAGATTGGAGATTTCAACCTTAATACTCACCTAGTATAGTAAAATATAACATTTTTAATTCTTCGCAAAGTTTAAGAAAATTTAATTTTTAGTGAATTTGTAAAAAAGATAAATGAGTAATAATTGTGAGTTTCATTTTTTTAAGGAAAAGTGACGGTAATTTTGAGGCTTTCAAAAAAAAATTAAAGGGCCAAGACAGAAGAAATATAACGATTTTAGACTCTATGTAAGTTTCCTTAAGTAGTAATAATTGTCAGTTTCCCTTTTCACGAAAGAGTAACCGGTAATTTGGACTTCCAAAAACAGAATTTAAGGGGCAGGACAGAAGAAATATAAAGATTTTAGACTCTATGGTTAATTACAGTTCACCCCTAATGTTTGATACTAACTACACTTATTCCACTAGGTTTGAAAACAGACCTTTAGCCCTAATTCTTTTGTGCTATCTAATCTCAATCTACAGAGTTCTAATTTAAACTGTTTAATAACTATCTTACAATAAACTAAATGGTTGAATATTTTTTTCAATGATTAATCTAGCATTAAAATTATTAATTTTCCCTTATTTAAATGTAAGATTGTCTGGCCTCCACCTGGCACTCGCACTTGTACAGGAAAAGGTATGGAGTAAGAGTAAGTTTCCAAAACTTGAGGGTGAAAGCGTAATAAGCAAAAAGAGCCCCGGGGGGTGGGGGACATTGGCCCTAGATTTTAACAACTTAGCTCAGCTTTACACATTACATACGTTATTATCACTGGCCTCCCATCACATTATAAAGTGAAACATCCCAAAACCATTGCAATGAATGAGGTCAGCACGAAACGATACTCTAGGATTGAAAATGTTGTTACTCGATTTTTATTATTGTTGACCACTAGAGTAGCTAATCTAAAGAGCATAATTCTACCTAATCGCTCAATAGATCTTAAAACAATGGCCAAGATTGTTGCATGAATATAATTACGTGGATTGGAGTCATTAAAAAAAATAAACTCTCCCAACTAATATATAATAAATTATTCAACCAACGAAGTAGATATGCATTTGGCCCTCCGATGAAAAAATAATTATGGACGACTGAAAGTGAGAGTAAATAGAAAGCAAAGAAGTCGGAGGGGATGGGACAAAGAAAAGGATGAGTAAAAGGAAGTCCATTGAATATGGTTATCCAAATTTGAATCTAATTTAACCTTTAAAATTATGAAAAGGGTATAAATTTAACTTATTTTATTTAATTCACATATAGGCGGATACTATTTGAAGCTGATTATTTGAGGGGAGGGTTTGAAATTAATTATACTTTACCCAAATCCTACACATTAACATCCTTAGTTTGAAGGGATAAAAATATAATATTTTAAAATACTTGAGTGGATTAATTGATCTCCCCGTTTTCTGGCCCCACCTCGCAATTTTAAGTTCGTTGAAGGGCTTCTAAATTATTAGTTACGTACCAATGATTTATGATTTTCCTCCTTTATCCTTAACGGATCATCTACATGATTTAAAACTTACTCGATAATCGGGATTCAGAATTTCGGATTCCGGGCGTCTAGGCGATTTACAAATTTGCCACGGCACATTCTCAAGATTGCCGTATACTACAAGGGTATAATTGTAAATTAGACAGGATTATCAAGATTTCGACAAATCCAGTGAAGCACGTGAACCGTACGATGCAAATCTACGTTAACTGTTTAAGAAAGGATCACGTAAGTCCCGTGCTCCCTGCTACAGAAATATATTTCTCCTCAAATTACGAAACTTGAGAAACTCGGTGCTATTTCTGCGAGCGTGATTATACACCTTTTAGAGAATTTGAAAAAAAAAACCAGAACTAACACAGTACTAGCTCTCTCTCTCTCTCTCTCTCTCTCACCCCCGTCTCTTCGCCGCCGCCTTCGTAACGGTTCGCGGTCGCATTCCGGCGGCGTTTATTCGCCTTCGCATCGCTTCTGAAGGGTTTCTCATTCTTCCGATTAACGATAGTCATTACCAGGTACCATTTTCGTTATGCATAAACTTAGTGAAATAATGTCGTTTTTATTTATTAATGGTTTCTTCTCTTTAAATCCTTGTGTTTACTTAGATTAATTATCATAGATCCTCTCTCTATTATTTTTTCAAATTATTTAAGTACCACATTTTGTCACTTGCATTCGAACTCTGTCTAACGTAGCCTACATATAGGTGGTTGATGTGGAGTTCAATCTGATAATTCTTTTCAATCTGATAATTCTTCTGTCCGTTGCTTGCTTTTTTTATTTTTGGATGTCGATGCTTCTAAAACTTAGCGATTCGTGTTTGAGAATCTTGCATTCATTTTAATTTAAAGCTGATCAAGTAATGGCGAGCACTCCCTTGGATCGTATCTTGATGATTTCTGCCGCCATTCCTTAAACCTGACTTCTGATTCTGAAGTTGTAAGTGATGCTGATCTTCTGTTTGGCAGCCGATAAAATAAGGGAGGGCGTGCATATTCACTGTAATCTAAGAAGGTTGCTACAGTGTAGCAGCATTGATCTAGTTGTTGTCGTTTAGTTCTTCTCAGAAGAATATATGATCAATTATATTTTCGCTGAAATGGCTGAATGTTATCTTGAAAATATTGTTAAATCACTTTCGAAAGCTCTTTTAACATGTTTAGAGTGGTGCCTAATGGATAAAGATCGGGAATAAGCAGGTAGAGAAACGGCCAAAGGGGCTGGTCTAATTTTTTGGTTGACATGGTGATTAAGACTTGCTTGTGTCAGTGTGCGAATCAGTAAATGAGTTTGAGCATCACTTCCAAATGTGCGTGTCTGTGTGTAATTATGTTTGTTTGGGTTTGTTTTCTCCTTAGTTTTCACTTTGTTTATCAGATGTGATCTCTAACATCAATTAATTCTTCACTTGCCCCCAGTTAAACAGAATGATTGGATCCTTCCTTACAAGGGGACTTGTGTATGCCACTTGACAACCCATTTCCTTTTATATTTTTAGGTTTGCTATTTTGAAATGGCATTGACATCAACCTTTTAAATAACTTTTAACTATCCACAGGCTGGTTTTTGGCTATGCTTATCCAGCATATGAATGCTACAAAACCGTTGAGAAGAATAAGCCTGAAATTGAGCATCTTCTCTTTTGGTGCCAGTATTGGTATGTTAAGATGGTGTGATCTTCTTTGCCAAATTTTGCTACTTATTTCAAGTTTTCATATGGCAATGCTCCTTTTCCAGGATTTTGGTGGCAGTTTTGACGGTTTGTGAGAGAGTTGGTGATGCTTTTATTTCATGGTAAGAGCTACTAAATTGTTGAGGTTTTTAATTAATCTCCAGTTCTGATTTTTTCTTCTTATTTTGTTTCTCCTGCTTGCTGTCATGTAGGGTTCCAATGTACAGTGAAGCGAAGTTGGCATTCTTCATATATCTTTGGTACCCTAAAACAAGGGTATGTATTTGTACGAGTCTTTCCCCATTCTGAAAGAAGAAATGTGTTTCTCGGTTGCTTTTTACAAGGTTATTTTTGGTCTGATTATCCCCTTGTTTTTAACCGTCTCAGGGAACTACATATGTCTATGATTCCTTCTTTAGACCTTATGTCTCAAAGCATGAGAATGAAATTGATCGTAATTTGTCAGAACTAAGAACTCTAGCTGGTGACATGATTGTCCTATACTGGCAGAGAGCTGCAAGTTATGGCCAGACAAGAGTTTTTGAGATTCTGCATTATATTGTGGCACAGCCAGCTACAGGACCAGCATGTGCCGCACAGTCAAAACAAGCGCCTGCACCTCATCCTGCTCAGGTAAAAGTACTAGTGAAGTGCTATTACTGTTGGTGAAGTTCTAGTACAGTATATGCATTTAACGAACACTATGAAGAATGAAGAAAATGTTAGTAGCAATATTATGAGAAGAAAGAAGATTGGCAGTGTGTATAAGCAAAAATTGCATTGTGTGGCCACACGTGTTTTTATTTTTAGGACACTTTTTCTTAAGTATACAGGCATATTGAGGGTAGCATGTTTACTTGAAGTGGTGTTTTGTGTCTTTTGTTTGTGGTCTCTAGTGTAGTATTGAATGTTTCAACCTGGTTATTTGGTTTGAAAATGGGCAATCACAGCAGCATGATTGTTTTGAGTCTTGGCTTTAAATGTCTGGACATATTACATAATGTATGCTTATTATGCCATTTATGCGGATATTATGCCCATGGCAGTCAAATGCTCTCTATGCTTATGGTTTTCAAACTAATTTATGTGTCATCTGCTTGCATATATTCAGTGAATTTCGTAAGTTTATGACAATGCTGATGTCTTTCTGCCATCTTTAAGTTTTTTCTTTGTTCTCTGAAATGTCAGAATTCACAACAACAACATGCCAAGGCTCGTCAGCCCTCACAAGCTGCTATTCGGCGACCAGCTGCAAAGAAAAAACCACCAGAGACCAAAGAGCCACCATCCCCTGCATCCAGCACAGCCTCAATTCAGCACCAGAAGGAAGTGGAAGAAGAGGTTGGGCCTTCACAGGTGTCTAAACAGGCTGCCCCTACAGCAACGTCCAAAATTGAAACTGCAAATTCCACATCTGAAGAACCTAGCGAGCTTAGAGAACCTGAGGCAGAGGTAATGCAGATTGAGCCAGTACCACCTGCAGCAGATGGAAAAACAAACCCTGCCCCCAAAGAGACTGTTATGGAAGAAACCTTTCGGGTCACACGTGCTAGATTGAGCAAAGCCCGTTCTGGTGGAAGCCGCTGAAAGAACATCTGTTATACATCATTAGGCACAAAACTGCACTATATTGGTACATGGTGTTAGCAGATGGTTATTGCACTATTGCTGTTGATGTGACAAAAATGTAAATTTGTTGACTTGTAGTTGATATACATACCGTTGGTTGCTTATGATGAGTTGTATTTTTGAGCTGGTTTAGTGCAATATATTCAATTGTCAAACATGAAGCAGCTATCTAGTTTGATATGCTTCGTTAGCACAGACTCAGCCGAAGTCCCTTGGCCAAAGCTTTTATGATCCCAAACCTGATTATACATCTTTGGGAACTTAACCATGGAAACAAGAACGGTTATATCCCTGTGTGATATTTGAAACGTTGTGTTGTTACTCCGAAGTCCTGATGGTTGGAGGGAAGCAGTTTACGTCGCAATAGAAACTTTCTACTGGTGTTTTTGCATCGTTTTAACTTGTAAGTGGCAATGCGAGCAACTATCCCTTGACCGGTGCATCTTCAAACGTAAGGCAATGTCTTCCTTTTTCTTTTTTACTGGCAATATTGACCAGAATCTTTGTCTCCTGCCTGCCCATTCGGCAAAATTTGTCATTACCCGCCGAAAGGCCAAAACATGCTAGTATCACGATTCCTGAATTTGACAGACATCAGTTCAAATGGTCAATGAATTTATTTTGTGACTGAAAATCAAATGAATGGAAATCGTTTACCAATCCATGTTTACAATTACATATCAGCGACACTTCGAGGAACTTTCGGTTTTACCATTCAACTAAAAAATTCTACTGCTATTTACTTTTAAACGGAATATCGATGTGGTAGACCGTAGATCCCCTAGTATAAAAAACGCAAATACCTGGGAACAAAACACAGTCTCCAATTCATTTCACTTCCATTACCCCAAAAGCCACGTCTGTTCCGGTTAATCCGGCCACGAACTTAAAGGAAAATGGCAGTCGTGAAGTCGGCCAAATTGTGCCAAACAACCATAATCAAGCAGATCCTCAGGAGTTGCTTGAGCTTGGGCAAGAAACAGAGCAGCTATGACTACGTCCCCGTAGGCCATTTTGTCGTGTACGTGGGAGGAAAACGGAGCAGATTCATCGTGCCCATTTCATTCTTGACCCGACCCGAGTTCCAGACCTTGCTCCTCCAAGCAGAGGAAGAGTTCGGGTTCTACCACGACATGGGTCTCACCATTCCATGTGAAGAGGACGTTTTCCGGTCTCTGACGTCGGCATGGCGTTGAGATGAGATGAGAAAGGCGAAATGAGCGGATAATGACTCTCCCTCGCCTATCCTTTCCTCAATCCCTTTTTACTTTACTAATTGAAGGAAAATCAGAGAAGCTGCTTTTCTTGCTTGATTTTCTCTTCTCACATAGCAAAGCTTAGTCCTTTTCTTCGGGCCTCGAAATGATTATTGACTGGAGAGCTCACGACTATGTTCGTTTCTGGGTTTAGATTTACAAATCTGTAAAAATGTAGATGAATCATTTGCTTCACAGATTTAGCTGTATAATTGTGGCCTGTAACTGTTACAGAATTGACGTCTCCCCTTTTTTTCCCATTTGTTTTTATAATTTGTCCGTGACTTTTACCCTTCCACACTGTAAGAATTCTGGATGATCTAACTTTCGGAAGCTTGCTGCGACTTTCTTGGCCGAGATCAAAATTGGGTGTGTTCGAAATGGCCGAGTCGTCAACATGGAGAAGCATGTACAGAAAAACCCTCTGGTGTGGGCCAAAAAACATGCAACAAACCGGCTGGAAATACAGTACTGCTAGAAAAATCGTACCTTGCTGAATATGTAATTTAATGCCCAAACTTGAATAAATGGAATAAAATCAGCAGTAATATAAAAACCATACAATTTAATTAAGTGCTTCAGCAAACCCTAGAGGGACTACCAAATTACAAGATCAACGCTCATCTTCAAGTTCCAACACAGAATCCTGTTATTCAAACTAGAACGAACACAAACCATATGTTTGTCAGGAAATGAAACCTATTACATTCTTCATGTATTGAGCTATTCCAAGCTCGCCAGGACAAATTGCAATGCCATGTAGATACAAGTTACAAGACACAGGTGTAGAGAGAGACCATATACAGTAGGTAGTTACAAGACTAGCACGCAGGGATTCCTAAGCAGAGACTAGAATAGTCAGCTTCCAAAAGTTTTGATGAACCCCAAGACAATTGCGATGAGGTTTTGAGTTTCGATGAGCTGCAGGTTAGTTACCAGTCTTTCCTTTGGAGGAAAAGAATCGGCTAAGCCCTCGAGAGGAAGATGAAGAGGTTGACTTGGTGGCCCTATGCTTTGGATTCTCTAGATCTATCGATGAACTCAAAAGATTTGATTTTGTGTTGGATGGGCTATGCAGTGAGTTGTCTACGTCCATGGCAGACTCTAAACCTGTTTGTTGCATGATAGTAGAAGCAGTAGCATCCTTCTCAGCATGATCTGATTCTTCTTGCAGCTTAGTGCTGCTTCTAGTTTGTTCTTCAGGAACACAGTCACCCTTTTGGCTTCTCTCACTGTATGAGGATCCAGTAAAATCTGACTGAGGACTCAGATATTTCAATTGCTTCCCGAGAAGAAATATGGTTTCTTGACACTCTGCCAGCTTCTCAGCAGCAGCTGCTAACTCTCTTTCCTGTAAGGATAGAAAGTAATCAATCACAGAACGAACTATCAATTTTCTAAACAAAGTCCATTAACATCCGTACACAGAAAACAAGTTTTCATAAGTTTGAAGCTACCTGCTTTGTCTTGATGTCATTATCTGTCATCGAAGGACAAACCGAGCAGCTCTCATTCCTAAACGTAGTGAAACATTCTTTGGTTAGAAGTTAGAGACCAACATAGACGCGGAGGTGATGAGGTAAACTAATTATATGGAATGCTGACCTCTGCATTTGATCCTCAAGCTCCCTACATTTTGCCAGAGTGTCATAGTTGCTTCTCTTCTCATTTTCAAGTTCAGTTTCCAATGTTTCTATTTTTGCTTGCCGAATGCCCCCCTCAGTTTCCAATTCCTGAACACGTGTTTCAAGTGATCTGTAAGACTCTGCCATACATCTGAGTTGTGTCTCAGTCAAGCTGCTTGATTTTTCAGAAGCAGCCAGCTGTGCTTTAGCTTCTGCTTTAGCTTCTGCAAGTAGCTGTTCAGTTTCAAGTAACTGAGACTTGGTCAACTCCAGATTCTCCGTGCATCGAACAAGACTTGTTTCTAGGTTAACTTTCTCCAGTTTCAATTCCCCAAGCACCTGCAAAGGTATTTCACTTGTTCCATATTCATAATCTGACACCAGAACTCCGTCATCAGGATTTTGAGGATTTGAAATGCGAGAACAGCCATCTTCATATGTCTGCTTTGATTCATCTTTTTGAAAAAGCATGTTCTCCTGTAAAGCCACCTTATCGATACAATCAGGACTACTGATTTCCACCTCATCACCCTTGTAGCCCAGCATCTTGAAATTTGATTCACTGACTTCAGGCAATACATTGGAAAGCTCTAAAATAAAATCAGCCAAACTTCCATTGTTGTATAGGACCTTATTATAGGTGAAGGTAAATTGTTCAATTTTTTGGCATGATCGAGCAACATTTGAACATGGATCCACAACTGCCCTTGATGCTTTTCCCAGAGTCAATACAAATTCATGAATATATGAAAGACCAGCACCCAGTTCCTGGCCTATAACCTGCATATTTTCTGAACTGCCCTTGCTGTCCTGGGATGAACATATTTCCTTTTCTACAGTTGAAACACCTCCATCAGAATTAGCACTCCCATTGCATGTGACCTCAGAACAATGAAACTCATGATCTGGGACATCGTGAGCATCATGTTCAATGAGTCTCAGATCCTCCAAAACCTTCTGCATGTCAACATTATTAGATATTGATTCAAGCAGCAAAGAAATCCTTGACCGGAGCTTCATTATTGGAAGTTTTTCTGTATCAGATTCAGATTCTATTGGTCCCTTAGGCTGATACATAGTGGAAGATACATGATTTTCTGTCACATCCATATAATCCTGCTTAACAGGATGGGGATGTCTGCCACAAGTGACCTCTCCTGAAGCAACTCCATCAGCAGTTCTGATGGTCTCATTATTTGCAACAATTGTACTGAGGTCACTCTTTACACTTGCATCATCTGATAAACCAGCCAACCTCTCCATCTCCAGGAAATCATCCATAAGCTCCAAATGTTTGACATTTTCTTTGTTATTCAACTTATCAATATTATTTTCCTTGTTAACCAGGGAAAGGTCAGAGGTGAACCCTGTTGCCCATGAATCAGCACAGCTTCCAACATCATCATGTCCATCCTCAGAAACAGAAACTACACTAGAGCGTCTATGGTGACCAATAACCTCCATTTCCAAACCTTGAAGCTTATTTTCTGTCTTAGCACACAAATTCCTTGATGCCTGCAATTCACTGTTACGTTTTGCCAGGGCTTCCTTCAGCATCTTTGTTTCTTCCTCCATTGCAAATAAACGCTCTCTCAGGAAATCATGATCTTTCTGGAATTTAAGTGCATTGCCACGGGAAAGATCAGTAACTGGTGACATATGTGGACTAGAAGGCTTGATTGTGGACCTCTTGGGTCGAGTATCTGCATAGTAATGAGCCAGACCCTCAACTTCTAGCTTCATTTGGGCGAGTGCAGCTGGACCAGGCAACTTCTTCCTCACCAGACCACGCAATCTCTGGCACTCTGCTTCCAGTTTAGCTATCTTTTTCACACTTTCCAAACGCTGTTTGTTAGCTGCTTCTGCAGACCTCATACTCATGTTTTTTTCTTCATTACGGATTTCAAGTTCTTTAGAAACCACATGAAGTTCATACTTAAGCGAATTCACTTCCCTTTCATAGGACTCAATATTACTGTTCAAAAGCTCAATCTTGGCCTCTGCTTGTGATTTCTCTTCAGTAATTTTAATCAGCATGTTGGAACGCTCTTGCAAAGACCGAGAAAGTGCGGCATTTTCAGCTTCAGACTTCAGAAATTCTTGGCCCAAATCAGCTATCCGTGCTTCAAGCTCGAGCTTTATTCTCTCACACTGCTTGTTTTTGGTAAGAACAACATCTTGCAACCTTTGTTCATGTTCTTCCTTCAGATTCCTTACCTGTCGCATGCACTCTTTGAGAGCATCATCTAAATGTGATGCTTTGTCTTCAGCAGTGATCTTCAAGAGGGTGACAGACTCCAGCTGATTTTTTAAAGCCAGGGCTTCCGCTTCTGCCTTTTCCCATCCTGTAGCAGAACAACAAGTTTCAAACGGTGTTAAAAAAAAAATGTTTCTTTTATCATTTGGTAACTAGTTTGGAGGAAAAGTATTTCATCTAAGACAAACAAGATTATGTATTTAGCAAATGGACTAACCCGAGACAGCTTCTTCTGCTACTTTATTATGCTGCTCGACGAGGCTTTCCTTTGTAGTAATCTCCAAAGTAGCTTCAGACAACTTTTCATTTAAGTCATTAATCCGATCCTCCAATGTTTGGACTTGCTCCTCATATTCCTTCACCTGCTTCTCTAAACTAGTTAGATGCGAGTGGGATTCAACAGAAATTTGAACAAATTTGGGTTTTTGGCCCCGTAAAACAAGAATGAACATAAAATAAGGTCAGTTAGCAAACACAACAAAGATTTCTACAGTGAGGGAACTTATTTTGTATATTTTTCCTTTAATGTAGCTTTCATTCTTTTATTCCAAAGATTAAGCAGGACCGATCAACTACAAGAAGGAGCGCCTTGCAACTAGCAAAACTAAGAATTGTCAAGTAAACTTTCAGGTTACACTATACACCAATGCAAAGGATGATCTCTGTCAAGATAACTGGAAAACCATAAATGAATTCAATTTAATTCCCTAATAGTTCACTCAACATGACAATGAGAATAACAGCCAACGGTTAGCCTATCAGTTAAGGCTTTATGGTAGTTAGAAGAAGTTTAAGGAAAAAATAAAAGGTATGAGTTTTAAATCATCAGCTCCTTGGGTATCATGCAAGAGCCTACCTGATCACCTTTTGCTCCTGAGGTAGCTGCTGAACCAGTAGCATCAGCAGCGCTCCCAGCCTTATAAGATGGTTTTTTCTTCCAAGGCCAACGATGATCCATTGCTCAACTTTCCTCCACTCTGGAGAGCATAACGTGTTAATTTAGATTTTGAAAGGCAAATGCAATAAAATCTGCCGCATGCAGTTGCATATGAGAGTGAAAAATCCTGAATTGATGACAGAAAATACCAATAAAGAAGAAGCCAAATATATAAACAACTAGAGTGAGCTACCATCTGCAGTTAAAGAAGAGATAAATGCAAATAATGAATACTCCATAATGGTGAACTGCTTTCCCAGGGGTTTTGTCATACAGCAGAAAAGACTAGAACAATTTCAGGAAAGGAAAATGAGCTGTTATGGCTTTCACTACAGAATAGCAGCTTAAAAAAGTATCATGTGAGCAGATCCCTCACATTTAGTAGGATAAAATTTACTGATAAAATAATGACAATTTTATTATGCTTCAATAGATAATAACCAAAAATGGGGAAGGCTATAACTTGGTGGGAGTTTTCCAATTCTGCAAATCCTGAACCAACTCAAACAAGTCCAACATGAATTCATGATCATAAGTCACTTTGCTTCCAAAAGCAGGAAGCCCCATTAAAAAAGAAAGAAATGAAAACCAGAAGAAAAAAGTTTTCCTGGCAACGAAACAGAACAAGAGAGAGAGCCAAACCCGCACCACTAACAGGCACTGTTAGTAAAAGAAATAGTAGTAATAAATTAAGGTAACTGCAACAAGAAGCTATTTTGGAAGCGATCATGAGAATTGGAAAAAGTAGCATTATGGTGGATGATCTCAAATCGGAACAGGAAATGCGTGCAACTGGCTGGCGTAGTATGTAAGGCAACGCAATATCTTTTCTCCTTTTTCTTCAAAAGAAGCCTACTAGCCACAAGCAATGTTTTAGATCAGATCATCAATATTTGAACTTTGAAGAGCTCCAGATGGATATAGTAAACATAAATGAGATGCATTTTTAACTTTTTAAGAAATTCATAAATTGTCGAACAAAACTCATTGAAACGATCTAAGTCTAGTCACAGAACGATATCCTGAAACCAGAATTAAATACACAGTAAATGATTTTGAAGAGGACAGAATAGCTTTCCCAGTCACTAGACTGAAGAAAGATCTTAGTGTTTACTGCCTTGCGATAATGAGAATTCTTTTGAGGGAAAAATTACAGGAAAACTAAAACCGGGAAACAGGAATCCACCGACAAAGGAAAACAGGACAGACAAAAGACAGAATCTGGAGGTCTGAGAAACGGAAGACTGAATCGACACGAAAGTCTTCTCTCTTTTTTTTCCTCCATCAAACACCAGAAACACAGAAACAAATAGCAGAAACCGCTTTCCTCAATCGAACCACTTGGCTAACAATTCTCACCGACAACATTCGCATTTCCGGAAAGAAGAAAAAAAAAGTTGAAAATCATTCTAGAAGAGAATCGAGGAAGAGGAAGCAGGAGAAGGCGCATTCTGCTGTGGAATGAAAGAATTCACTCACCGGGGAGAAATGTAGCTTGAAAACAGAGAAAAACAGAGCAGAAAGTGGGGAACGGCAATCAAAAAATGAAAGAATTTTAAGAAACTGCGTTGATTTTGTTGGAAAAGAGAGGGGGGGGGGGGGGGAGAGAATGGAGCGGGGTGGGGGTGGGGATGGGGGTGGAGTGCAGCTGAAAATATTCTGGACTGAGGTGTCACTTAAAAGCCAAGACCTTCTAAAGGAAGCCTTCAAACAGAATAGAATCACTTTTTCTGGCAATACTAAATTACTAGGATAAAATTTAAATTTGGTCTCTTAACTATTCAATTTATCCTAAAATGATCCCTTAACTATAAAGTTTCTATTGGGGTCCTAACTCATCAAACGTGTTTTATTTTGGTTCCTACCGTAAATTCAGGCATTAGTTTAGACAGAATTTGCCTATAGTCATTAGTTTGGAGGTAATTTGCCTATGTGGCATATACAATGCCACATGACATCCTTTTTAACCTGATAAAATCCAAATATAGTCTCCTTAATTTAACGGTTGTCATAAAGTGGTCCCTTACCTCCAAAAGTATCTCTTAAAGTCCCTTATCTCCTAATGCACGTCCTACCTAAGTTCCTTCCGTCAATTAATCTGATATCTCAAACAAAATTTGATGATGTGGCACTTCCTAGATCAATGGGGCATTCTATAGTGCCACATGGCATCCTACAAATGATTATATTAAAAGAAAAAGAAAATTTAGGCTAAAACTAACACAAGAACATACTTTTATGGGTTTAAAATATAGATTGACCCACAATCATCTTCTTCCCAAAACCATCTCTGCAAAAATGCCGACGAATCCGACCACCTTCGCCTTGATGTTCACTCCGCTCCGCCTCATGCCAATCCTCGCTTATTGGCTCCGATTCCGTCGCAACCCCAGCGAAGGCACCTCCTTAAGAAAAGGAGGACGTGAAGGTCTGATTCCGATTATAAGGGTTTCGATTCGTCGGAACTCCTCAGTTTTCGCTAGCAGGTTGGAGGTGGGGAAGGAGAGGTAAGGTGGGTGTTGAGAGGCGGAGGAAGGGCGACGAGCTGGAGGGAGAAATTGCCTCAATTCCGCAATTTTTGCCGGCGGGTTGGAGATGGAGGAAGAGTGACGAGTTGGAGGGAGGGCTGGCGGGAAGGAGGTCTAGCAAGAAAGTTGGTGGCGGAGAGGCGGAGGTGGGCAGCGGCTGGATGGTGGAGGTAGTTGAGGGTTGGGGATAAAGAATAATATTGGTTAATTACATTTTAAGTCCTTAATATTGTGGTTTTATCAATTTTAACCTCATATTTGTTCTTCTTCCATACCAGTCACATATTGCTGTGACATAGGATGTCATATGGCAAAGTTAGTGCCACATAAGCATTTTCCATTCAACATAACGGCTAAATTGAAGGAACGGGCCAAAATAGGACACATTAAGGGAAGTAGGGGACTTTAAGAGATACTTTTGAAGGTAAGGGACCACTTTAGAACAACCCTTAAAGTAAGGGGACCATATTTGGATTTTACCCCTCTTTAACTAAAAATAGATAATTGTATTGTACAAAAATGAAAATTCAAACCCAAATTGATACAAATAATAAAATCTTAGGGACTTGAAACACAAATAACCCAAATTCTATTATTTTCTCCAATTCTAAGGAGATCCGATTGGCATTCTCCTACGCCTCTGGTGCAATTACACTTTAGCCAGAGCAAGCCCAACAACTGCCGATAGTCCCTAGCTCACTTGAATCCATCAAATCCTTCTCTCTCGAAATCGAATCGCCACTTGAATCCCTCTCTCTCAAAACATTCTTTTTCGGCCTTTCCTAAAATCTTTCCTCTTTTCTCTTTCTCCACTCAAATCCCTCCCTCAAAACTTCTAATTCATGCTTCCCCAAAATCCTTCTCTTCACACTCTTACACGATCTTTTTAGAATCCTTTGTAATATTTCTGTCGGTCAAAGCAGTTGATAGAGATGGTGGGAAGAGGGGATGGAGGAGACAAAAAAAGGCATGAAGAAGGTCGAGAGAGGCAATCGAGACGGAAGGGAGCAGCAGTGACGGAGGTCAAGAAGGGCGATTGAAACAAAAAAGAGCAGTTTTGGTGGTAAGGCAACAGCAAGTTAGTGACGGCACTCATTGAGGAAAGAAGATTAGGAAAGATTGGGTTAATTACATTTTAAGTCCTTAATATTATTTTTTTTGTCAATTCTACCTTAGGATTTGTTATTCTCCCAATCTTATCACTTATAATCATGAAAAAATATGTCACGTAGTATTGTGGGACCAAGTAGGGGGTATTAAGTGTCATATATGTATTTTTTATCAGAAACAAAGCCTGAAATAATGAATAAGACTCAAATTAGGCGTGTTGTTTGAGTTAGGAAACCTTAATAGTCACTTTTAAAGTTGAGGAACTATTATAAGACAAACTGAATAGTTAAGGGAGCAAATTTGAATTTTACCCTAAATTACAAATCACTTCTCTTTTTCAAACAAATTGTAAATAAAATGCTATTATTAATGTTACTTTTTTCATGGAAAGGCAAATTTCATTAATTAGAACACAAAACAACAAATAGCCAATCTGAAAAAGCAATTCCCAAGACATTCTACCTAAAGAACAAATGTCCCTTCTAGCTAAGGTATGAGCAAATTTATTAGAATACCGAGTAAAAGAATCTCCTAAGACTCTAGCATCATCTAAAAGAACACCAAAATAAAATAATGTAGGGGACTTCCCCTTCTGAAGTTCGAAGATCAATTGAAGACAATCTGACTCCAAAACCAATGATATAACCCCAAAGTATAGCTAACACTTCTAAGCATAGGGCATCTTGATCATCATAAAGAAAACAATAAGCAATAGCTAAGGAGACCTTATCTGATGCATCCCGACTTACCATGCCAATACTGTCTCGCCTTTCTATTAAAGACAATGTCATATCAACATTCACTTTAATTATACCTTCAGTCGATGGCACATACACCAACAGATCCAGCCTAAACACAATAGAAACACTTTGAGATCGCACTAACTAGGCAAGCTTTGCAGTCAATTGGCAGCCTGCATCATGCACTACACAATTACAGTTGTTCCATATAAACAATGCATACACCAATATTAAGAGAGCCACTTGCTCATCTTTCTTCAAGAAAGACTGAAGGCCCTCCTGCCAATGATCCGTTAAAAAAAGGAAGCTTTACTCCGAGGGTGCACAAAACTTGAACCGAGAAAAGGCAATTAAACATGAGGTGAACTGCATTTTCCTTAGTTTGTTCGCACACTAGGCAGCCAAGGGGAACAACCAACCCTCTTGGCAGGAGTTTATCTTGTGTTGGCAAGATTTTGGCACAAATGCGCCATATGAAGAGCTGGGCGCGAGGCTGGAGTGAAAGGCTTCAAAGCCATGACTAGAAATCGGAATGAGACAAAAGGTCCTTACCTAAAGAAAGAGCATAGGCTACATAGTAGGCCGACTGAACAGGATTTACCACAACTTAATTACTACTAATTAGATTCGATATGGCTATTAAATATCGAGGATTTTCTAAACAGGAAAAAAAATTATCACATTTTTTTGCTAAAAAATATTTTAAACAAATAAGGATTTATTTAAATTTGAGCAAACTTTTTCGAATAATTATATGTCTAACTATTATAAGCCACATTATAATTTTATGAAGTGTGAACAACTTAGCGTGCTTAACATTAGATGCAAGGACACTGGGAGAGTGGGTTGGTTGGATTAGTTCACCTGCAGGAGAGTGAGGCCAATAATTGATAACGTCAGAAAATTCCTAATTTCTTAAGTGACAAACATGTAAAATACTTTTCGCCAAAAATTAAGAAGCAGCAGCGTTAAATAGCACCACTAAGTCCTTAAATACGCCGGCTACTGCAAACTGGCATCGGTTTGCACAAGTTGTCATTTTTTTTTTTTATCCCTAGTAGGTACCCCAACCCCAACTAGAAAACATAAAAAAGTATATATTTTATATTTTACCGTATTTTATTTTCTGAAAAATATTAAATGAAAAATAGTTTATGTGGAAGAAGATTATTTTGTAGTATAACAAGTTGTTCTCACAATCTTAAATATTCTTTTCTCCGTCTCAAAAGTTTTGCTTCAATTGTATTTTGTAATTAATCTATAATTTTTTATTTTTAATATTTTAATATATAAATAAAAAAATCTTTATATATGAATGATAATTCAAGATATGTGGTTTCTAAATATATATTTTTTTATTTTTTCTAACAAACAATAATATGAATAAAATTAAGTTAAAATATAATAAAAAAGTTAAATGTATCAAAATTTCTGGAACTGAGAGAATATAAAACTAAATAATTGGTATAAGAACAAAAAAAATTTAAAATTCTAATAAGTAAATCACTTTTGTAATATTTTTATATTCATCTAAGTTTATTCATTTCTTTCTCCTCACAAAATCGTAACATATTTTAACCGTTTTACAGATACTTTCGTCAAACTAACGGACGGACAGAAGAACTATTTGGTGCAAATGACAGAGTGGAAATGGACCACTTTTCAAAATCTTTTAGCTCATGGACAACATTACAACAGGGGCTATAATATAGGGATTAACGTTGTAGTTTAACAACGTGTATGTGTGTGTGTACTTTGAAGAACATATATGCATGCTCTTGAAGCCATATTTTAGTCTAACTTATGTATGTGTCATATTACCCCAGGCTAGGCAAGGTGTAGGGTTTAATTATTGAGAAACTTGCTATTAAAGTTTAAATTGCATTTTGAAAGAAATAAGAGATTAAATGTAGGTTTTTTAAAATAATAAGTAAGAAGTGTGGATTATGTCAAATCACATGAATTTTTATAAAATTTTCCCAAATTTTTATTTTTTTTTCTGAGGCAAATGCCCATCTTGATTTGTCTTACTATCGAATTCGAATCAATTTGTAATTAATTCTCTATCAAACAGTACTATATACGCTGCGCGTTATTCGTGTTCAACTGAAACGCCAATGACAGAAGTTAGTGGCTTTTGCTTGGTGGACTGAAACATGAAGCCTTGAAGACTTTTGGTTTTGGACCACCCCCGGTCTCGCTCATCACGATCACAAGCGCACGTTTCTTTGTCTCGTTTCTCCACTATCTAATTTTCTTTTCTCGATAATCTCCCGGACAGGGACCGGCACCGGCGAAAGGCAGAGGGCGATTCAGAGGTCCGAATCGGATCGAGTTGAAATTAACAGAGTAGATGCTAGTTAGCACCAGTCTCCGGCCAGGCCATGCTTCACCGACAATTTTTTGGTGGTTTTTCATTAATGTGCATGCTGCCTGTCTGTCATGCCTTATACATTACAGCACACAAACCTTGACTAATTTGTTGCCCATCAGCTAGAAACGTACTGCTTATTAATTGATTCACTTCTGGCCAATATGACACCATCAGCCCCCGAATTCAATTGATCAGGACATTTAGTCTATGAACTCGATTGCCTTGGATACTTATCCCCTGAATTTCAACTCGAGACAACTCATCCCTTACACTTTATTTGCTTCAGTGGATCAGTCAATCTCTCTGACTGAGATGTGTGTCACATGGTAGAGGAGCTGCTAACGTCATGTGCGTCCGCCTTCTCCATCTACGCCTCCTCTCTCAGTATCTTCAACATCGGTTCCTCCACCGCAAAGAAAAACCAAAACAACTTCCAGAGTTGATTTTCCAACAATCTCAAATCTGTTTTGCAATTGGCTCGCTTCCACTTCATCAGATTTGTTGTGATTCCAATGGATTTGGACGATTTCCGGATGATCCTCGAGACCGCCGACATAGTGGTGCTCGTGGCATTGCTGGACCACGCAAGAAGCTGAAGCAGAGAGGGAGAGAGAGAATTTTGAGAGGTTTACGGGATTTCGACAGTTAATTGGTGTAGAAGCTGCAATCATGTGGAAAATATCTATGGGAACGATCTCATAGTTGAGGCGAAGAGAGAGAGAGCAACAGAGTCGTCGGTGGTAAGGGAGGTTGGTCACCGCCGATGCCGCCCTTTGCAGATAGAAACGATGATTACAAAAAAGTCGATCCACTTGGGGGATTGTTTGATGGCAAACCAAATAGTGTTCTTGAAATCAAGAAACTTCTTGAAGGATCATGATCAGGTTTGTGCGGACAATTTTATCAAGATTTTATTCTGGACCTGAAAATTGAACCGTTTGATTTATTTTCATTCCCTTTTGAAATTGGGTCTTTTTTTTTTTTGGAGGGGGGGGTTAAGTCATAAGATACTCTGGTTCATCTGCTACAAAGTTGGCCGACATGGGTACTACATTTTAAGCTTCGCAGGTTGTGATGGTATTAGAAAGTTCTTGGAAACAAATTGTGATTGTTTTGATTTTTTTCTTTTTGGTGCCGGCGGAACCGATGTTGAAGATATTGAGGGAGGGGGCGGAGATGGAGAAGACGGAAGCGAACGCCATTAGCGGCCCCTTTATCACGTGAATACGTGATGCACACGTCATCAGAGGGGTTGAGTGACCCACTTAAAGCTAGTTCAGTGATAAAGTTGTCCCGAGCTAGAGTTTATGGGAAAGTATCCAAGTGAACCAAGTTTAGGGGCTGAAGGTGTATTTTCACCTTCAATTTTCTTTTCTACGCTTTATTTTTTTTTTCTTTTACGAACGTTACAGGTTGAGAATTTAATAATAATTAAAGGTAAAAATCTCAAATTTGTCATTAATATTTTGGATTGGGTGCGAATCTGCTACTATAGTTTTTGTTCAGCCCAATCTCCTACCATTGTTTCAAAAATGACTCAAATATGTCACTAGCAGTTAAAAAATAACAGAAAAAGGTAAAAATAGTAAAATTTAAAACCTAGAGATTATTATGTATATTTCTAAAAATATCATGACCTTTAAGATTTTTGTCAAAAGATAGTTTGATCTCCACCATTAATGCCCTAACCTTGTCACCACCCTCCCTCTATCTCTGTTATCCAATCTCCCTATCAGCATTCGATCGAGAGAGAGAGAGAGAGTGAGTGAATCTAATTACAAAAGTTTTTTAAGTTTGTTAAAAATTGTATTATTATCTAAAATTTTAAAATTTGTTACTTTTAACATTTTGTGTTAGTTTTTTAACTATAGTGGTATATTCACTTCTAATTTGAAACTTTAATGGCATATCTAAGTCATTTTAAAAATTATTGGGAGATTGAAAAAAAAAAACTACAGTGATATATACACATTCAATCAAAAATATTAGTGACAAATTTAATATTTCTGTCATAATTAAATCGCATGATCGTTGCCTAAGCTACAGAAGGAAGTTTGTGTTGCGTTTTGGCAACCCAGACCTTTGTGTTGCGTTGCTTTTTGTATATATGCATGAACTGTCAAATTTACTTATGAGGATTTTATATATACAATGCTAATGGTACTTTTTGCCGTAATTGAATTTTAACATGTTCATGGAAACAACAACCCAAATTATGCTTTCTTTATCTCATTTTAATTATTTTCTTAAATTAGAGGAATCCTTCAATAAATCTGTGCATGATTTAGGGGTCAAAAATTCATTTATATGGTTTTGTATACTAATAACCGAATAGATCGAATTATATAAGAAAATCAAAATAGCTGCAAACTGAAATAACAAAAAAAATGGTTATTTGGTTTTCAATTAGGATAACAAAATTGTATTAACACATATTCTAAACTTCAAGCATCCATCATATATTGATCTAATTTAAATGTACATTCCAATCACATAGCAAATGTTCATAATCTATTCCAAATCCAAACATCACATATATACAAAATGTAAATATCCATCACATACTTAATTCTTTCCAAATCTCAAACATAAATACTAGTAGAATAAAAAATTAGTTATCCAATTAACTCAATTTTAATCAAAACAAACCAAAAACCGTATTATACTTGTATATCAATTTTCCTTTACAACTGAAAACTAAAATTACACATCAATCGTAAGTGTGTGGGCTAGCATCTTTTATGCAACTGAATGTCTCAGTCGCACAGACATCAATCTCATGGCTGTCACATCATTTAAAAAATATTATACTATTAGTAGCACGTTAGTCGCATAGCTTAAAATATCTTATTCTGTCAATAACATGTTAGTCGCACAGTTTAAAAAAATTATACTGGTAATAACGGTTTTTTCAAATTTGAAATTTAAATTGATGAGACTGACTGTGCCAATCGCATGAAAAGCGTGTAACTGACTGTCAGTCAAATAAAACCGTAATGTCAGTAGCATGAGAGATGTGTGACTGAAAAATAGTGACACCTTAGTTACACAAATTCCAACCCTCTATAAACTTTACCCATTCGGTCCAATTTGGTTTCATTCCAACAATCTCTTCTCAACTTCTTCCTCCTTCTTGCTCCTTGCTTCTTGCTTGTGCTCCTTACTCCTTGCTCCAGCCATCTGCCACACCATTTATTGATTTTAGTGTGAAAAGTCAACTTCTATTTTTTGTCAATTCTTTTTCTAAGTTCAATCTTAGTATTTCTCAAATTTTAGTGTTGATGAAATTTTTTGTGAAATTTTTCTGAAATTATACTTATAATATCATTCTAGGATTAATTTTAGTGTTAGTATTAGTGGTAAATTTTAGTGTATGTTAACTGTTAATTTTCACAAATTAATTTTAGTGTTAGTTTTAGTAGTTCTTTAAGTGTTAATTTTAATAATAAATATTGTTTTTTTATTTAAGTGTTATTTATGTATTTATTTTAGTATTTATTAATTTTAATAATTAGTCAATAAAAATTCTAATAATTCAAAAAAATTTAATAATTCTAGTAATTTTAAGGGTTAGTGTTAAATTTTTTTTCCCAATTATTGTTTTTATTATTACTTAATAACAATTTTAATAATTGAAATAATCATCATAGTAATTATAGTAATTAGATATTTTAATTATTAATTGTAATCCAATTTTGATAATTATACACATATTTGTAATTGGATATCCACTAGTTCATGCGACTGATAGTTAGTCGCACAATGTGAGTACTTTTATCAATCGCACAATTTGAATTGACCACTAATTAAGTGATTGAAACACTTAGTTGCATGTTAGTCAAATGACAGTAGCACAGCTCCTGCGACTAGGGTTTTTGCTAATGCATTTTCCTGTGGCATATCAGTAGCATGATGCAACTGAATGTCACTATTTGCTCAGTTGCATCAGCACATTTCTTTTATAGTATCCTATTATTCTAATTCTTAACAATATTAAAAGAATGACCTATTTCTTATTTTTATTAAAAGAAAAGAGGCACATTCTTTTGTTTGAGTAGAGATTATGAAAACTATGTGAGTCTACTAAAAAATTAAAGGTAGTCTAATTACCAAAATTATGTATCATTTAGTAATATTTTCTTAGAAAAGAAAAAATCCATGAACCCCTTTTTATACATGTATATACGCCTCTGCTAAAAGTAGTAATCAAAAATTGAAATTTTTTTTGTTATTAAGTTCTTTCATGTATAAATGAAAATTTACTCAACCCTACCATGATCCTTTGAAAAAGAAAAAGATTAAAATTTAATGGGGACGAGGAATCCCTAAAATCTACGTAGATCCGTTATTGGGAGCAAATGTGGTGATGTATTTGTCGTGCTTGTTAGCCACTTTTGTCGCTGAAATTTTAGACTCACATCACATGTGGTATGGACCATTTTGTACAAATTTCTGTGCAAACTTTTGTGCTTTATCCTGAAACTAATCAGATCAGCGATTCAGGGTCAAGCGTACCGGACCAGTTAAGCAGCGAGGCGCGAGCTGTCCACTTCTTTATTAGTACTAGCACTTTAGCAGGAGAACCTTCTTCAATATTGGGCTCCTCGGCCAACATTTGGACTTCATAAATAAATGTAGCAGTAATTTTAGTATTCCAAGCCCAAAGAAACTGTTCTTGCTCCAGATCAATATTGTGCTGAATCTGGGCTTTAGGTATTCTGTACCCAAACACCGAAATAAACAGGCTAGCAATCAGATAGCATGCAAGAAATTTTGCAAGCAAAACATGTAGGGTAGGGTAGCTCATTTATTTTACATTCACCTGCAATATCCATACCTCCTGATAACAAACGAGTACTAATCTTTTGAGTCGATCTTTTCCGTACACAAGACCCTTGCCTTGATTGATTGAACTCAGTATCTCTTATTTGAGGTCTGTAAGCTTCTTCCACTTAAACCAACTCAAATGAGCATACGTAGCTCAATATCTACCAGGCAGGGAGAGTGGGGGTTGAGCAAAGGAAAGTTGTGTCTTTGTCCACTGAGGGGCATCACTGGCTGGCTGATGTGATGAGCTGGTGAATTTCCGTAAGAGTAGTGTATGAACTACTAATAATTTTTTTACTAAAATCTTTCAAAATCATGTCCAGTGTTTGTTTAGTTGTTAGTAGAAAGTGTAAATGAGGATTGTTCCTTTTTATGCATCTAATTAATTTCTACCGTAGAACTTTATAAAATTTTTAGTAAAATTGTTTGTTCATTTAATAAATATTTCCCGTAACCTAGACATTCCAGATCATACAGGTGGTGGGGTCTTGTTTTTTCCCAATTTCTGTATGTTTCGAACTCTAATTTCAAAACTGTGGGCGTCAAACTGATAATGAGCTAGCATGATGAGCCGTCGGGTTATGTTATTTTTATCTTAATATCTTATGTTCGATCCACTAGTGTCGTATGATTGAGGCCCCAATCATACAAAGTTCAATGTTTTGACCTCCTCCCCACAATTGACAGATTCTATCTACTAGTTCTATTTTTTTTTTTTATCAAATTTCTACACGTTCTAAATTCATTTATAAAAATCTTATTAAATTCTTATTTTCAATATGAAATACTCTATAGTATAATTAGCATTTATGGAAAATTTAAAATAGGTGAGATTCAAATCCCTCACCTCCAAATTTATTATGTCCCTCAGTCTCAACTACTAGGATTTAGCATTTAGGTCTCCAAATTCACAATATAATTAGATGTTAGAAAAGTTAATTAGTTTCCATTTATATTTTTAGTAACAACTAAACTGTATTAAATATTCCATCTGTAATATATTCTTTGCTCCAAATTTCTTTAGGATCATCATGAATTCTTTGCATTGCTTCCTCTTCCTGTAAATTTTATCAAATAAAATGACAGTTATACCTTTATTTCACTTCGACTTTGGAATAGCAGCATGGGTCAATTTTTCTCCAAAATCTCATCCAATTATTTGTCATTGTCCAAGTCTCATTTGATTCTGTCCTCATCCAGATCTCATCCGGAACATGCAAAGCCCATACCTTCTCTTGTCGTTCTGAAGCCTTGTTGCTGCCGTTTAATTTGCTTTGACTCTAAGTGGCCGATGCAACCGATGATCCCATCACTGGAGGAGTTGGAACTGGTAGCGGCTACGATGCATTCAAGACGCAACATCACATGGAGAGGTGTGTTACTCGGACAACAAGTATATGGTTGTCGAACTCATAATAAAACCGGTGAGTCCAAATTGTGTTTACAGGGATCAAATGCTAAAAGAAACTAAGTTACTTATAAGAATTATAAGTTAAAAAACAAAACTAACAAAAATTAAGTGTTTAAACTAAATAAAAAGTGATAGATGATCAGCCCAATTAACTACTTGCAACTATTAAAAATTTGTAATTAAATTCTAGAAAAAACTAACACCAACTACTTACAAGTAGTTAATTAAGTTTGCAAGTAGTTAGTGTTAGTTTAATATCCTCTTGGAATCCACTTTAACCTTGTTTAATATCCTCCTAGACAGTTTACCAATTTATTATAGATGAAATTACCTTATAACAAATTTTCTCTCCCAATATTAATTTATTTAACCCCTCAAATATTGAATGACATTTCCTTGTTCACCTAAAATTAAAGAATTTTAAGCTTTATGTGGTCTATGCATCTCTTAGAGATTTGAGGCTTTTACTCTTCAAATGATTCTAGCCTAATTTAGCTCTTTCTTTTAACACAAATTTTCTTCTCCTAAAAATAAATTTACATCAAGAAATAAACTTATGGTCAAGAGTCTCAACAATTAAGCATGAGAGCAAACCAAACAATAAATTCAATAAATTATTCTAGGGCTCAAGCAAACAATTATCAAAGCATCATCCAAAATTCACAATTACTCTTAAAAATTTAAAAATCTAGTCTAAAAACATATTTGAAACAAAACCAATAAATAATCCAAAACTGATGTTCAGAAACTAAAGAAGAAAAATTAGGAAGATATCAAAGAGCTCTTGAATTAAAGCTTTAAAAAATGCACGATTTGCTCTTGTCCCTTTTGTGATTTTTTTCTCTTCTCTTTTCTTCTCCAGCCACTGTTCTTCTCTCCCTTTAATCCCTTGGACGTCTGCTGCTGCCCTTTTGTTTTTATATGCTGCTGTCGACAATCCCCCCTGGTACGTTTGCTTCTTTTGTGTTCCCCCTTTTACACGCCGCGTTTGCCCTTTTTATCCTTCAATTGGTGCTACAACATTAGAAATTTGATGTTGTTGCACCACTGTAATTGCCAAAAGATCCTGCTTGCTATTCTTTGGTATGGTCGTACCAAAATCTTGGTGCTGTTGCACCAATTTCCAGCATCTACAAGCTTCTTTGATGAGATATTTTGTCATGCTTGAGTTCCAAGAATACCACCACTTGCAATTTTCTCCTCAAAACCACACAAATACATCAAAATAATGCTAGAAGACCATAAATCATTCCCTTTACCACTAATCATTTGTATCCAATAGTAACCTCCCAAATCAAAATCAAGTTGAGAATATTAACAAATTATTCACGGACTCTTTAGGCTCTATCTGGTCATTTGAATAGAGCAGATGTCATCAACACTTCAATATGTCAGATAAAGAACCTTCTGAATTCTCTACATCATTGCTTGATGATCGTGGTTCCAAGATCTAGAATTTCACTTGCTCATATTATTGTTACTTTTATACTTCCTTAGTCTGTTTTTCTATTTCTGGTTAAAAAAAAAAAAAACAGGGTTGAGTGACTGACATTTATCCTATCTTGTTGGGGAACATATACCACATTAATTTGTTGCGCTAATTAAAGCAAATCCGGATTTATGTATGCAACTGTGGTTATTCCGATACTCCTACTTTTTAATTCGTAATCTTCTATCAATACCAATATAAGTCTACCAATGTTTTCTATAAGTAAAACTTTAAATCACAACACACTAAAATTTTAATAGACTTGAGTACCAGATTAAATCACAAACTTTTAGTAAAGACAAATTGCAAACAGATTTTCATTAGAATAATAGAGTGATGTGAATCGCACAAATTAGTAGATCCCACTAAAATGGACGACCTAAATCGATTTGCCACTAACGGACCATCTAGTTGCTACAGTCCTTTAGAAAAAAAGAAAAAAGGCCCCATGTTGAATGATGTTCATAATTAATACAAGAATTTGAAATAATTTAAGGACCGTAAACAAACAAACAAACAAATAAACAAATAATTTGATCTTCAAGATCTGCAGCCCTCAATGTCAGAGGCAATCGAGTTTGATTACTGTCGATACAGTTGCAGTGGAAAAGGGTGGTGACTCGAGTCGATACAGTTTCAAGCTAGGGATTGATGAGAAAGAGGGCTAGAGATTTTGACAAGGCTCGTTTGATGAATCTATTATTCCATGGGGCACCGAGATTGACATTGTTAATTTTTAAGGGTATAATAGGGATTTCTTACTTGGGGGTTTAGTGGATAGATGATACAGTTTTATCTGTAATGGATACCAATGTCAGCCAACCACCTGTATCCATCAGACAAGATGTATTTTGTCATTCATGTCTGCCCCAGTTTATAAATTTCACCTATGATCCCTCAACAAATCATTGTCCCAGGATAAAAAAGAAAAAGGACCATGTGGTTGGTATATTATCTCTTTATCTTATAAAGAATAATGCATTTCTCTAGACATTAAGATTAAAGTGTCTATTGTTTATTATGTTTTTTTTCCCCATTTTTACTCCTGAAACTAAAGTTTTAAACAAAAATCTTTTTTAAGTTACATGTTTAGAAAGTTTAAACAATAATTAAAAAGAAAATTCTTTTTGAGGCTTTATGCAATAGGAGTTTTAATGAATATTAAAAAAAAATTATGTCGTGTTATAGGTGTTTAAATGAAGGTACTAATATAAGTTGAATTTTTTAAACTTCCTAAAAAAGAAAATGCTTTATCCTTTTTTAGATAACTAGATCAGAAATATGTTGCATCATTTATGAACAGGGTGAGTAAAAAAATATTAGATCTCGCAGCTAAAATCTTTACAGATTCCAATCAATCAATCACCATAAATCACAGAATTTACAAATTTTGATTGTTAACAAACAACTCTTAGTTCGTAATTTCCCCTATCCAATCCAACCATTCAGTTTCCAGTTGGTAAATCTCCTCTGTGGCTTGCCGCTGACTCGAACCCGGGACGACACGATGGCTAACTTTACCATCCTTCGCCATCTCCAAGCACTATTAGCTCTTTGTCCAATGCAAAAAATTGGAACAAAATCCCCCACTCAATGATTAGCATTTCCCGACTCGTCCAACTCAGACCGAGGCAAACCCCGGATCAGAATCAAAGCGTTCCCGAGTAAGCTGTCAAAATATGTAGCATTAATATTTCTGACGAGACGAGTCAGTTACCAGATCGTCTTCTCAGCTAACCTAGGAAGCAGCGGCTCAGATTCGCTCCAGAAACGGCCAAGCTTATTCCGGGCGCCCTTGTGGAAGCTCGATTTGATGTCGTCGAGGAGATAGCTCGGGCGACCAGACTCCGAACGCGAAATGAACAGTATCACTTCCTCGAAGAAAGACTCGTCGCAGGGGATCGCCAGCGGTCCTTGGTTGGAGAAACCGTACTCTTCCTCGGCTTGGCTCAGAAGCTTCTGGAAAGCGGGATGGTTCAGGTAGGTGGTGCGCACCACGAATCTCCTGCAACTCGTGCCGACACAGACAGCCACGTGTCCGGCAGGCACATCCGACGGTGTTCGAGAGGCGGAAATTCGGGCTTTGTTCCGCCACCGCCGAATCATCTGTCGGAGCTTCACAATTTGGCCGATTCTGCTGGATTTCCCTAGTACAGCTGACATTTTTTTCCCGGGAAAAGGCACGAACAGTAGCAGAGCCGTCGAGTGAACTCTGTTTTTGGTTTCGGTTTAGTTTGTTTTCTGGGGGCGCTTTCGGGGAGGACTAGATGTATGCCTGTAACGATCATTTTATAAAGATTAGTTCCCCAAACTGCCCTTCATTTTAGGGATAATTGCGAGCCTGTGCCTGTTATGCTGTCCGTGTTTAGTCACTGTTTTTACACTTTTTTTGGACCCCGAATTTTTTCTTTTACCTTTTTTAATGAAAATATCATATAAATTTTTAGGACTCGAGCAGTGTGGCTATAGAAGGCGTGAGCATGGTGTGGTAAGCGTACATAGTGTATAGTAAGAGTAGAAGTGAGCCCACCCTATCATCGAATAGTTCGAGTTAGAAGTTGTTTTATTAGTTATCAGGTTAAGCCTAATGAGTTTTAAACTATATTTTAAGTTCAAACTTTTAACGAGTTGAATTTCAAGTTTGATATTATTCAGCTTAATTTTTTATCAAGCCTAATGAGTCTAATATTTTTTTAATATAAAAATAATATTAATTTTACTTTTAATATACTAAAATCCAAAAAATTTAATTTATATTCCTTAAATCGAGCTTGAACCTAAAATCAAGCTCAAAGATTGAATTGAGTTTGAATCAAGCTCAAACATTGAATCAAACTTCAAATCTATCAAGCCAATGAGTTGAGCCCGAACCTTTTAGAGTTGCACTTTGAGCCCTGTTTTTCGTGCTCATTAAGCTTAAGCTCAAGCCTAAGTAGAGTCAATTCTTAACAAGCCTAAGATGTTCAGGTTCAACTTGGTTTGTTCCCACCCTAAGTGTATAGCATTGTTTGTGACGAATTGGTTGTGCTCATGTGCAGGCAAATGAATTTGAACTAGGGTGGAGATGTTTGGGAATTTTGTCTCAAATTCTTTACATGAAGGACTTGTTTGTCATTAAACCAATTTTCTTTACAAAATTGGAAGTTCGGCTTGAATCAATTTGGATGGATTGGGAGGAAATTGCTTTATTTTGTTTGGCATTTTTTTGTGAGATTCAGCTAAATATAATTTATTGATGAACAAGGGTGATTTTATTTCCAAATTTAATGTAAATTATGATTTTGAGGTATAGCCTATTTATAGGCACATATTTTAGTGGAAGAACTCAGGCTTAGAGAATAATTTATGGAGAGACAAAATGTGAAGCGGTGCCTAAGAATGGCTTGTTCAGGGTAGGGGGAAGACACATGAGTGCTATAAGTAAGAGCACTAATTGGTGTGAGAGTATTCGTGAGACCCTTGTATCCTCATTGTTTTGTATGTGTCTAATCTATCATCCTTAATGGTGTAGTGATTTGCTCAAATAGATCATCGATGCAAGCATTTTTTGGTGAAGCTGAGCCACATAAAAATACTAATGTGCTGATTTATGTGTTTTTCCATTATGTGGGTATGAGAATGGTACCAAAGCGTATAGAATTAGCGCGAGTACAGTACTAATCCTCTACAATTTTGACAGATACGTAGCTAGGATGAGCATTTATGTGTAACATTAAAGGAGACTAGAGTGTGGAGATGGTGGCGTGGCAGGTGCTTTTTTGTTGAAGGGTTAATGCCAATTTTAGCACTCCCAGTTATGTACTTATATTAGGTTGTCTGCTATGGTTTGGAAGGTGGCAGTCACATCTGATTTAAGATGAAGACACTTGTCCTGGTTTTGCTGTCCTAAATCCTAATTCAGATGGGAGCCTTACATATGTGGCTCTTTTGCATTAGGCCATTGATACCTTACGTGTTGGAATGATATCCCTGTTTTTTTATCGCTTTTTTTTTTTGGAGGAGTTTGTGGGTGTTAATATTGTAGATTAAGAGCTTAATTATGTTAATTGAAAGTTGTTTATTATTGTGTTGTTGTTTTGGATTTGACATGAATTTACCTGTAATGGAGAAAAATAGAGGGAATGATGAGACTTTGCAAATGTGTTTATTGGGTTAAATCCAAATGAAGGTATTCATAAGTTTATTTGGTTGCAATGGAGGCTTCCGGTGTTCAAACTTTACAGTTGCTATAATAGACAATGTTGAGTGGAAGTTGCAGAAAAGAGCGACGTCCCCGACAAGCTTCAATAATCTCATCTACAGCATTAAGATCCGCTGGAAAATCAAGCTTTCCTTCCATCTTTCCTTAGTGCTGCAGGTTGGAGCCCCCACTACACTCGATGCTCAGTGCCAGTATGGTTGAAGTCTGATTCGCAATACCAGCTAGTAGCTAGCCGGCAGGCTGCTGATTGCAATGGGAAGTAAATTAAAAATATGGCTTGGCTTTGGATGCGCCAACTTAATTAAGAAAATAAAACCCTGCACATGCGAAGTTGGAGCAGAAGGGTTTGCTTCGATAGAAGTGGTTGTGTCCTGAAATGAAGCTGCTTTTGTTGGTTAATTAATTAAGACGACATGTATTAAAAACACCCAGGAGCAAAGATTTTGTGTTCTTCGTATGTGGCCAGGCCTCCATGTGCATCGATGCTCTCCCCTTTTCTCATTTTAAACTCCCCAAAGCAAACTGCCAAATCGCCCTCTCCTAGTTTATCAATACATGTTTTCTCATTCTTCATCAAAAAACAAATTCCATTCATCTTCTCCACAACAAACTCTTCAACCTTTCGACACCTGGCCTGCACTTAATCATCCAATTAGCCTTAATTTTCGGAACAAGATCATTAATCAATCATCTTTAATTCTATCGATCGGCATCTTTATTAATTATTTTTTCTTCTTTGAACTCCTGTATTCATACACGCATATATATATATATTATTCTTTCTTCTAATTCGAATGAGAACTTTAATTAAAAAATGACGTTCATGAATGATCATCGATCGATCTTAGACGCCATTGGATTCATGGGTCCACGTGCATGGCAAGGTCACCTCATTAATTATATGCCTTTACACAATAGTCCCGCCGAATACACAAATACTAACGAATGTTAGCAAAATTCCAAGAAAATCAAAATAGGGTGAGAGAAAATCCATTCCATGTCAAATTCCAAGTTTACAAAAATCTCTTCCCTTGTTTCCATTAAGACAGGTTTTGTGCATGAAGATATGGGGAATATTATTTCTATAGGCAGGATTAGGAAATGGAAAATGGAAATGTCGAAATTAGAGGACAAGGCCAGGGCTTTTTAGTCAGTCTAATTGCTTTATTTCTACCCTTGTACGTATGAGAATGAAGATGTATATAAACAATATTGGTCTAATTCGTTTCAATTTATTAAGTTTAATTAGTCCAAAATAAATTATTTTTTATTTTTATAAATTTTTGTTTAAAACAAATGCAATTTGAAAGCTAATAATTCATAGATATAATAAAACATTCAATAATATTTTTATAATGTAATCAAATTTTTATGAATTTTTTACTTATTCAATTGAAAAAATAGAAATTAGACAATTAATAACATTTGAAAAAAATTATTCAACTGATTATTAAACTTATATTTTATTCTCTTTCAATCCCATATTTTTTTGAAATATTTGACTAGTTTAACTTGAATTTATTCATGTTATTTTTTATTAGAAAAATATATTTAGAAATTATAGATCTTTATTTATCATTTATATATAAATTTTTTTTATTTATATACTAAAATATTTAAAATAAAAAACTATAAACTAATTGCTAAATAATGAATGTTGATAAGAACTTGGAGCTGAGAAAGTATTTAAATAATATTTTTTTTTTTTAAAAACGAACTGTAAAAATATAAATAAATCAATTTAAATCACTCCAACTTAACTATAAACCTGATATATTTGTAAAAATACCCGTGAATACCATTAAAAAAACTACCCATAAAGTTAGTGCACGGAAAAGTATAAAGTGGAGTATTTTGGGTTGGTCCATGCTGCTTAAAGCGTAGCACAGTGATCAAGGACTGCCGTTATTAACCACGTCAGATCAAATGGCTGACATGGCACCGACCTACTGTTGTTTAGGCCTGTGGTAACGCTATGGGACCCACTCTCTCCAGAGCAACCAATGGGAGGAGAGATTGAGAAATCGGCCGGACAGTTGGCAATATTTGTTGGGGAATGTGGAGATTAAAAGTTGCGGCCGCCTACGCTTCCATTCCACCAATCGGAAAAAGCAAAACGGAAAAAGAAAGTTGGTAAGAAGGAGATGTTTTTTCATCATAGCCCGTGGGCGTAGCCGCTTCTTTGTGCTTATACAGTTGTACTGAAACGTGCCACTGGCCTTCCGGACCCACGGCCCATCCCTTTCCTCTTGTACGGTCTGTCGCAATGTTTGTTGCGAAAATAAAGAAGGTAAAAAGGGTAAAATGCCACTTACGTTAGGCGATAAGAATAACTTGCCCACTAATATTTTTTCATGCGCGAATATGCCACCAAAGTTTTAGTGTTCAGAGAATAAGCAATTGCCATTAAAATAGATCCAAGTACGTGACATTCTTTTAATACCCAGAAGCAAGTAAAAATTCAGGCTCTTAGAGGACATTTAAGAAAAATTGGGAAAATCTGTCCATTTCTTTACATTTGGAACACTTTAAGCCACAAATGGTAATAGTCGTGTCTTATTACATCCCCTGAATTCAAATGTTGCTTCGGCCTGAGGATATCCAAGATGCAACCATTTGGTTGACATTGGTGCATACTATGTGCCAATTTGAACTATGTTCTTTATGTGTTTTACACTTGTTATCATCTTCAGCTTATTCTTTGTGGTTAGTAAATTGAATAAAAAAGAGAACATAAAATCCAAAGAATTTTTTTTTATAAGTGGCAAAAATACATAAGAATGGTTGAGAACAGGTGATTCTAGGACATGCAAAACTCAAAAATCAATGGAAATTAAAAACGATGAAGATACGCTTGGTAAACTTTGAACCATCAACAGCTATTAAACTGGCCACCGAACAATCACTATAAGTTCGAAGGGTACATCAAAAGGGAAAATCCCCTTCTCTCTACCGCCATTGGATGGTTATTTTCTCACAGAACCATTCTGGTTCTTCGACACTGCTCGGTTTTTTGGTGGTGGAATTGACAAGGCCAGTCCCCTAATTATTCCATCCAAGTCAAATGCCATTTTCATGACATGTCAAGCCATTTTGTATAGAACAAGACACGTCAGCATCACTGACATGGAATATTCTTTAATTATGTAAACAAAATATTCTGTCGGTTAGCCTCCTAACTGGGCTATTTGCGCCTAAAACATAAGTGAAAATTGCCTATTTTGAAAACATCGGTGGATTATTTACTCGTAAAGGTAAAATAGTGGGTGATTTGTCTTCATGAGTTAAGATGGGTGGCATATTTGCCCCCTTTTAGCCCAGAAAGAACATTAAGACTTTCAATTATGAAAGGCTTTACTATAGTTATCCTATAATTCTTTGAAAAAATGTTAGTTTTGTTAGCCCTAATTCGAAAGCCAGTCTAGCCAGCGGAGGAAGATCTATATGTTGGGTAAACAAAACAAAGACGTTTAATTAGGATGGGGGTTGTTTAATGGAAGACAAGATAGAGAGATGGATGATGATGAAAGGGGAACACCGACGCGTGCGAGGAAGGAGAGGACATGGGAATGGATTTGGAAATTGGATGAGACAAAGCACGAGGACTGAGGGCTGCAAAACCAACGTCTTGTTGTCGCTCCGCCGAGTAACCCACAGATTTAATTAGGAAATTACAGATTTAATTACCAGAGGAAGAAGGAAAAGAAAGACAGGATTAACTTGGGCGGCCGGCGCTGAGCTAAGCTAGCACATGGGATGGGTACGTGGGAGAGAAGCAGTAGTACTAATTAGTGTTTGGTTGTTGATGAAATGATGCAGGAAGTTGGTTAAGTAAGGGGGTTTAATTTGTCCTGGTTTAGGGTTTGGATTTTTGGTGCACCCACTTTTGGCGTCATCTAGTTCAGCACGCATTACATAAACATTGGGGGAGCTCCCCTTTCCACGTGGGCTGGACTGGACCTCAGTTTAAGTTCAGAGGTACTGTTCCGTTCCTGCTGGTGGCGCCGATGCCTGCCTGATTCAGATAATGTTACCCAAAGGGTATCTGCCAGTATGGCGATCCCAGCTCAGCATCCAATTCCTTCCATTTACTGGCTAATTCCATATATTCCTTTCTTTACGGGTTTATAAATTTCTTTAATTTTGCTCTTAAATATAACCATGATTAAGGGGGAAAAAAACAAACAAAAGCAAGAAATTGAATACCCTTAAGATACAGACATATAAAACTCTTAACTACTACCGTTTCCCCTCTCGTCTCCCCTTTTATTAATTTTTTTTGTTTTTAAATATCGATTCCTACATACTCCAGCTTAACACCGCAACGAAACTACTAAATCCAAGATAGACAGCAGCTAGCTAGCCCCACGAATTAAAATCTGATATGTAGCTATAGCGCCCAATCATGCATATGTTGGAGAATATCTTATTAACTTGCTTATCAATCACCTTGAAATTAAGAATTCACCCAGCTTATATATATATATATATATATATTATATATATATATATATATATATATATGTTGATGCTTAGTTTCGCAAACGTTATACGAATACAAGTCCCCGGTCACCATCATCATCAGAGTCACAGCTAGCTAGCGCTTCTCAGTTTTGTTGCTTTGCTGCAACGAATTTAATTAACTAATTAATTTTTTACTTTTTTGCAAATAATTAATATTTTGCAAACTTAAACATTATTAGATATGTTTATCCAATATTATTTCTTACCAACTAATGAAATTACAAATTACAATAATTGGCATTTAAACTTTATATAATGAGAAATATGTATGCATGCATGCATGCATGCATGTGTGTGTGTATGTATGTATGTATGTATGTGTGTATATATATGTGTATGTGCGTATGCGTGTAATTGATAAAAATTCAAAAACACCAAAAATAAAAAAGAAAGTAAATGGCCAAATTCTCTACTTAACTTTTCATAATAGTGGACATCACCAATTATAATTTTTTTGCAATTAAATAACTAACTCACATTTTTGATCAAATGAAATTTAAAGTAATTATTTTGAATGTAAGCAAGTTAGCTACTTACAAAAGTAACAGAGAAAATAATTCATTTTTTAAGAATATTCCTATTTTGTTTAGAATAAAAAAATCACATAATTATTATCCTTCTAAATATATTGCAGCATTTAATCTGGAACTATTTTAATTGATGAATATAGGCCCTCGAACTCAAAATAGTGACACTTGAACTTTGATAGTCACCCGCAACGGAGGAACAGAACCAATCTCCTCTTTCAAATAGGCACCGATGTAACGAGGGACCCCATGCATGGTCTTCTGGTTCAACCAACAGTTTCCCAACCCCGCTGGTTTCATTATTTCCCTTCTCATGTGAAAGCCACCATGCCCTAATTTCAATCCTATGCCATCGCGTTGCCCAAATTTGACAGAAGAGCGGTGTACCTACACTAAACATTGAGCAGAAATTCCCCTGCCTCTACTCTGACAATTCCAGCTTTTGATCACTCCTTAAAACCCTTCACCCGTAAATTAATGGAGTAACTTGTATTTTGCCTCTATTTCTACTCCAGCCATCAACTTCTGTTCTATTTCCGAGCAAGTCTTCACCGGCGTTCCATGGCGAGGCAGCTCCGGAACTTGACTTATCTCAGACGCTCCCTCCTTGCTCCGGAGGTCACTATGACTATCGACTGACTTTGTTTGTTTTCATTCAATTCTGTTTGCTTTTTTTGGGAAGGTTTTGGCATGTGGATTGTCTATGCTTTATTGGCCGTCATTTCTTCTGGGTAATTGTGGATGTGATCGAGTCTGGCTAACAGGGAGAGGGAGATGGTAGCTAAATCATTAAATGCAAAAATATATGGATTTTATATTTTTGCACAAAAATTTATGAGTTAAGTTTGGTGTTTTTTTTTCTTTTTTACTTTTGCACATAAATTTGTCATGTATATATGTAATATTTGTTGTCACATCATTAAAACACATCAAATCATCAAACAGTTAGACAAAAAACACTGTAGTGGCCAATATCCACCGATAATATAATATTAATGGACAATTTAATTATTAAAAAGACTATAATAAATGATCTACCTATATTAAAAAAAAACTGAAAGAGATTTGTCCCTACCTAAAAAAGAACGATGGCATTAGAATTAGCAGTTACTAGGGGTGAGCACGGGTCGGGTAAAACCATGGGTTTACCCAACCCAATAGGATTGGGTTGGGTAAAAATTGTTCATGGTTCGTGGGTTGGTTCCATCTGTCAAAAAACCATTGGTTTTTGGGTTGGTTTCGGTTCCATGTGGAGCCAAACCGAAGGGGAACCGAACCGAGCTTAATTATACGTTAGTTTACATGTATATTATATATTATGTAGAATGTAAGGGTAAATATGAAAGTTTAGAAAGTATAGGGGTTTGAATATCCTTTTAAACAAAAATAAATGGTCCACATTGGGTGTTACCATTTTTTAATTCAATATCGTCTGATCTGTCACTCCATTTCCATTTCTCAGCTACCGATTCCGCGATTCGTCTCTCTTCAGCTGTTCTTCAAAGTTCGAAACAGAGAAAGGGTTAGGGTTTCAAGTAGAGTGCCAAATTCTTCAAGAGATAGATGAAAAAGATGAGGCAATGAGAAAGATTGTAAAGTTCTTACTGTATATGTTGATTTGTTGTATCAGAGTCTTACTCATTCTTGCTGTATATGTTGATCTGTTGAGTTGGAAGAAATCTGGTGTGGAACCGTCAGACCCGAGGACCCAGAACCATGGTTCTGGTTCTGGTTCTGGTTCTGGTTCTGGTCAATTCTCGGTTCTCGGGTTGGTTCGCATTTTTACAGAACCGAAGGATTTTCGGTTTGGTGCGGTTCCGCTACTAACCCGCACCAAACCGAACCATGCTCAGCCGTAGCAGTTACCGAAGTTATTGGTTTGTAGCAATTGAAACAGGCACAGTCGGAACATCGGAACATACTTTAATTCAAGACGAGGTTCGAGTCGTTCGACTCCTTTCACATCAAGAGATTTTATCTGAATTGCAATTAAATTAGCAATATACGTTCTATATTAATTAGGTTGCTCTACCCTTTTAAACAATGAGTGAAGCTGAACATGCAAATGACTTTAAAAATTAACTTGAACTTAACCTGATTCCCATTAAATTTAATGGCGTGTCACGAAATTAATTTATAGGATAATTTATATTAATATCTTTGTCAATTTATTTAACTTCGTTAAGTTCATGGAATGCCGGCGTTGGAGGCAGATAGATGAAGACACGCAAACTGACAGGACCGCCATTTGTACGTGCAAAGACATGATGATGCATCATGAGGACAACACCTTTATCGTTTTTGTTTTTAAAATTTATAAATTTTTACAATGTACTCCATCTCCATGGTATCTCATTTTATTTAAATTATTTTTTTAACACAAGGATTAAGTTCATTTCAGGTTTAAGCAATCTAGTTAACACGTTTTCACATTTTTTGTGGGGGCTTTTATACAACCAAGCTTGCAAAAAATGAAATAATGCCTATCCTCACCCTCTGCCTTATACCATATATGGTGAAGTACGGTGTCCTGGCAAATCCTTCCTACTTACATCTACTTTTGCAATTGACCAAGCTAAGCCAACCCATATACCAACATATCTCTTCCACACCACTAGACCAGGCTAAGGGTTTGCCTCTTGAGGGATTCTTCCACACAACCATAGTCAAGGGTTCCTGATGACCTCAAGTCAATTTCAATTCTCACAACTATGAGTCCAATCTTTACCTCGCCACCAAACAGTGAAAGCTTCATCAATTGCAAGAGCAGAGGAAGATATTCATCGATTGCAAGACCAGTACAGTTGAAATGTTCCTCAGGACCACTTTTGAGGGCTACTGGTCGTGGAAGAGATGGGCCTTCATGGATTCCAAAGCAGATGAAAGTGAAAGCTGGGCATCTAGATTGTTGGTCTTGGATTTTAACTAGGGGATGAAAACGAGTCGAACCTCTTATTGAATAATTCAAGCCCAAACTCAATTTTTTTTGTTATCGAACTGATCTTAATGAGTCTCAAGCCAAGTTGCAAGCTACATTTTGAGTTTGAGCTTTTAATAATGCGAGCTTTGAGTTGGTACTATTTGGCATGAACTTTTATCGAGCCTAATGAGTCTAATATTTTTAATATACCTAAATCTAAAATTTCTAATTTTTATTCCCCAAATTGGGCTCGAACCTTGAATCAAGCTCGAGCCTTAAATCAAGTTGCAAGCCTATCAAGCCACTAAACTGAACCCGAACCTTGTCAAGTCAATCTCCAAGCCCCATTTTTCAAGCTCATCAATTTTGGAACTGAGCCCGAGCTCGAGCCAAGCCAATCCTTAACAAGTTGAGCTTCGATCCTTAGGTGTTGGGGCTTGGCGCATTTCCACTCCTAACTTAATCAGTTTTTAGCAAAGACTTGGTAGGGTAGTTGCGTGGACATGACAATGACAATGAGATATGCGGCAATTTCTCGTAGAAGAGCTAACCAATGACTATTCAATTGTTGCTCGACAAATTTTGGCTTAGATAGGTACAGAAAAGGGCTCACCAGAGGCTGTATGGGGCATGGATCTAGTTTACTGAAGCAAAGGCAACAGTAGGCAGTGGTCAATAGGATGGCAAGAAGCTTAAGTGGCAAATATTGTAATTTTTTGAAATTTGAATCCCAAATACATTTAGCTAGGAAATGGGTTTAATTTGATGATTTTATAGCATGTTGACATGGGTCTGTTATCCTAAATGGATAGATGAGATGTAATAAGAGTTTAAAAGTGAATGATAATATAAATCAAGTGTTAAAAAATTTTCTAAAAAGAAAAGGTTGTTCAGCTTTTTTTTGACAGTTAAATAAAATAAAAAAACTATATATTTTTTGGTAATCTTATTTTTTTTTAATACGGAGGGCGTGTAATATTGGACGGCTTGCTCACAATTAGTTGTGTCACATAAATTTTTGGATGGAAAATTTACAAAAGTTTCAGTAGAGTTAACAAAATCCTCTATCTTTAATGTTGTTGTAACTCTGCAAATGTGAAGCACCACACGTAGAGGTAGGCAACAGCAACATTATGAGCATCAGCGAGCCTAAAAAGCTGAAGACAGTACAGATTGGAGTGCACTACCGCGTACGTCCACCAAATACAAATTCTCTTATCTCCTGCTAAAATTTTTAATTTATTTAATCCTCCCTGCTCTGCCTCTGCTCATGCTCCTTTATTAAAATAAGTAAAGCAGCATCAACTTTTTGCCTTAATTTCTTTGGTTGCCCCCCACCCTCCCCCCTACAGCCGAATCCCAAAATGCTCTTCGGCTTTCCTCCAACATCACTCAACTCACAATCTCACCCTAAAATCTTTACCAGATGTTGTCATTCAACCCGCAACCCACAATGTCCTTGTTTAGAATAAGCCTACAAGCCCTTGTCGAGGCCATACAGCATAAATAAGGCCCAATACGCATACCTTATACAGGGAGAGACCTACTCCTAGGACATCAGTTAACCTATGCCGTTGTCGCTTACATTCAGGCAGCAAAATGATCAATTGCCCTTTTAAATCAAGAAGTTTGATTTTAACTGAAATAACAGATTAATTAATATTTTTTTCAGATTTTGGTAACTGAATAGAAAAAAAAGAAGTTTTAATTTTAATTAATAACCGATTTAATATTTTGATTCGGTTATTGTTTTCAGTCATTAAAAATTTGGTGACATAATAAACCGAATTATTATAAGCAAAATAATGTTATTCTAATATATTTCCTCTAAGTCATCTCTGTTTCTCTCATTCAGCATAACTCTCAGTCTCCTCTATTCTCACTTTCACTTTAGCTAGGGTTTATTCTTTCCTCGCTCTCTATGCTTCAATTTTCTAAATCCCTGCTTCCCTCAACGCTACCGGCCGTCCTTGACTCACCTATGTTGCTAATTTTTGTGATCCCTCCCTTTATGTCGCTTGATTGAGGTAATTTCTCCCTCTGCTTCCCTCATTGTTGTCGAATGTCCTCGACCGTTGTGCGTGCCTATCTTATTTTTTCACATTACTAAATGCTTGCTTTTTCCTTTGTTGTTCATTCTCAGGTTGCAATTTGTAGGCCTCCTTCTCCTTGTCTCATTAGAGGTTTTTCCTCCATAAGGGTTTCTACCACTCGCCTCTTTTGTTCATTTTTGTTTAAGGTTCCTGTATTGTTGAATCTTGACTTTATGCAGTTTTTGCTTGTGTTAAAGTTCGTATAGTGATGTGGATAAGAAATTACACGGATAAAAAATTGCACTGGTTTTACTTACCTGAACAAGTCAATAATTTAGATAACAAATAATTGTAAACTAGGTTTGTGAATTTCCTCTCAAAAGTTGAACTGAAACAGTTTAATAAAAAAAACAAAATTCAAAGTCCAAGTCACAATAATCTTTTATTTTGAAAAAGAAACAAGGAAAAGAAGAAAGCTCAGATTTGACCCGTAGGGCTATATGTGCAATTATGATTATCTCTCTGGTCCTAGCTAGCTAGCTAGTTTGGTTGAGTGCTATATGATTTTCCTTTGACTGTAAATAAAGAGAGAAAGAAAACCTACGATGAAGACCTGGCCATCCTCTAACGAATTTTAGTTGTTCAGGTAAAAAACCGAAAACTAAACGGTTAATTCGGTTTTTCATTTTTCTTTTCAGCAAAATTTCTGTCTATTCGATTATTAATGTTTAACATAAAAAACAGAAAATTTTGATATTGGTTATAACAAAATACACCATATGATCATTCTCAGCTAACTTGATCATCGGAAGACCTACATTGAACCCACAATTTTAGGGTCGTTTAACAATTATCCTCTTTTCAAATAATTTCAACTATCTAGTGCACTCATTTGAGTCGTCTCATATTCCTCTTGTACACAACACCATCCTAAAACACTTGGGCTATCAATGTCTTCTTGTTATCGGATATTTTAGCTTAGAGTAGTTTGCACAAAGTTTGCACTGACAGTAGTGTGTTATTGGCGCATGACTCCGCTTTGTAGGGTTTATCGTTGTAAGATGAACTCTTGCCTCTTTGTTATTTTCACTATATAGTATATGTCTCCTTCTTCCAAAAAAATACTACCTCCATCCCATTTTACTTAAAATATTTCTTTAAGCATGAAAATTAAAGTGTATGTAATTTATATTTTTTTTATAGTGAGAGCTTAAATAATGATTATATTTTTTTTGTTTTTTGTTCAGTAAGAAATTGATTGGAGACTAAAAAAAATTATTTATTGGGTTTTGTGTATTGAAAGTTTAAATGTGGGTAAAAAATAAATAAATAATTTAAATTTTTATAAAAAAATGAAATGTTTCAATTTTTTTAGATATAAAAAATATACATTTCATGTAAAATAAGATAGAGGGAGTAAAAAATAAAAGAGTTTGCACTAACGGACAATGGACAAACAAGAGTAGGATTTGTTAAAGTATAGGCATGCAATTCTGTACTTTGACGAGAAACAAAAAATAACGATTGACCAGTCTAACCTTACTAGCCCCGTAATCCTTTAGTAATTCATTACAATATGAGAAAAGAAAATAATAGCAGTTAATTTCACACGTCTCTATGAGGCATATAAGTATTTTGATGTGATTTAAATAATGAATTAGATGCACATACACTTGACTTAAATGGCTAAATAATTAAATATTTTACGTTCATCAAATTTGAACTATTAGAATTGTACAAATCAGGCTTCTGATCAGGTCTTAAATAGAATATTTCTCAAATTGTTAGTAACAAATAGGACTTTGAACGACCGATTGCAGGTGCACTTCTAGTGAAACTTATTAAGACTAAGTACAAAATTATCTTAATTCCACAGCGCCCCAATTGTCAGTTTTCAGATGAAAATTTAAGGTCGTGTTTTGTGGTGGAAATTTTTCTATTTTTCTTTTCAAAATTTTCTTTTAATAAAAGTGTGACCATATAACATGTTTTAAGAATGTGAAAAATATTATTTTCTTAATTTTAGAAAACTTATGTTATAAAATAGAAAATCTCATTTTAAATATTTTCCATCTAATGTATGGGTTCTCCAAATTTTAGGAAACAATGCTTTTCACATCTTTTAACACCATTTATGAACTCAAACTTATATCAAAGAAAATAAAGAAAAAAAATGAGAAAATTTTTAACATCCAAACACCATCTAAGTGTAGTTTTTTTTTTAATTTACTCAAAATTAGTATTATAAGAGATAGGGTTCAAAGAGACACAACTATAGTAAAAAAATGTTAACTTATTTGAGACCACAAAGACTACCAAACCTAATATTAAGGTATTGTGGGAATTTAGGGAGGGAATGCGGATTTTATCCCCAATTATGGAGAGGGATTAGTGTCCCATTTGCCAACTAGACAACGCTGGTGGAACAAAATTTAAGTGTTGAGATTATAAGTAGCACAAATATGAAGCTACTTTATCGGATCTCGTTTGAAAGATGCTGCAGTTTTACAAATTTTCATGCCACTGTTGCAAAAACAGAAATGAAAATATCCTTATTATTTATGTACTGCTTCCCCAGAGGCAGTGAGTTTCATATTCACAAAAAATGTACGATTTGGCGTGAAGTTTGAATTAAAAATTTGATTTAATTAGACACCAAATAGTAGCTCCATGGGCATAATTCAAGGTCAGATGGGTTTGGCCGAAAACAAGAAAACGTCAGATGGGCGAAAGACAGCTACTACTCATAAACGAATCACATTTTTTTTTTATTTGAAATTTTTTTGAAATGAATGAAACTAACATATATTTGTAAAGTAACTCTGTACATGTGCTATTGAGAAAAGCAAACAGTTCACACCTCGAAATAGTGACAACCATTTGATTTTGTGAAAATGAGACAAAAGTCGTTATCACAAATTTATTCATTGCGCTGCTTTAAATCTTAAAGTTGTTTACACTTGGTTGCTGTCATAAAACAAAAGGATCCAAACTACCACTCTAAAGTCTGACCACCATCCTAATCTAGGCCTCTCAAGCCGAATTCCTAATATAACAAATCACGATTAAACTCAATTAATTAACCAGTGATCATCATAGATTTGGAGAACCTCCGAATGTTATTGTGAGCAAAACACAATAAGACTGGGACTAATGTAGGATGGTAATGGAATGGTGGTCATAGTCAAATCGTTGTCCAGCTACAACAGCACCCAATAATGCAAACTACAACTTCAATTAATTTCTTTATTATTTTTCAATAATATTCTTTACATTATTCCAAAAAAAATTAATTTCTTATTATTAGAATCAAATGATTGGAAATGATTGTTATTGTGCTCTATACCATCTCACTAACAAAATCACCAGGCTCGAATATATATAATATAAGAACATGTATCAATATTTCAAATTATTCCACATCAACTAAATTTCGTAAAAGGAATGAAAAACAACGAAAGACAGGAACCTGTACCAACCTAAAGATAAAAATGAGTGCTTTACCAAACAAAGATTCGAATCGAGGCTTACCTGCTTGTCCTTTTCTCACACTGTAGTTGAATAATGCAATGGCTGCTTGCCTCCCGCGCCTAAAGGTCAGGAACTCGGTCACTTAATGGGCACAATCTTAATGGGTTGATAAATGGGTCAAAACGAAGTTGAACGGGCTGGGCTGAAGAGCAAAGAAAACATGAAAGTTGGATGGCGGGCCAAAACCATGAAAGTTGGACAGCCATTTCAGGATTTTAGAAGAAGGAAAATACAACGTTCTTTCCAGTTTCAACCATCTTATACTTCCATAAAAAAATCCCATAACATAACACTCAACTGTTTTCTTTTGTGGAATATAGCAATCACTAGAGTGTAGGTCCACAATTCATCGTGAGTCAACAAATCAAAAAGAAAAAAAAACAGTCTCTACCACTTTAATCCAATGGCTAAAGTATTGAAAATATTATAAAAAAGTTAAGGGTTCAAACCTGACTTCCTCATTCTTTTTCCCAAAAATAACACACAAAGATAGTTTGATTATTTTCCAGGTCCCAAAAAAGCTGGCACTTCTCTTTTCTTACTTAGAATACTAATATTTCTTCCCTTGTATATTTATAAGCATGTTTTTTAATACCAAAAAATAGAAAAAATAGTTCTTGTCTTGAAAATAATTCTTGGCCCACAAGGAAGAAAATGAACTGAAGCCCAAATCATGTCACTTTAGCAGAAGTGTTGCTGTTCAGAAGGGGAGGGAGGAGCTCCATAAACCAACGAGTAATTTAAACTTCACGAAAAAATAATTTAGTTTATATACCTAAAAACAGAAACTTTGGACAGAAAAAATGAAACATGTTTGATGAAAGTTTTGTAGGTTAGTAGTACCTCCATGGCACAGATAAATGGCATCATTGATCCCAAATCTTTCCTTATGATTATAAATTGGTCATCAACCTCCATTTTGCTGCAAATTAGTCCTAAGCCTTAGTAATTCATTAAATATTAGTCTACAGCCTAAGCAAGCATAGAAATCTGATTTACAGAGATGAAAAACTAAAAATTTAAATGGTCCAAAAACTGTTAAAAAATTTTACAACAGTTTGAATTTATAGAAAGAAAATTATTGAACAATTTAAATTAGAATTTTAAAACTTGCTATTAGATAATGAAACTTAATGAACTCAAACTTTTAGGTAACTACTTTTTAATAAATTCACATAATGCCATAATTTTTTGAAAATTAATGAACTATTTAAACGATTAATATTTCCTCTCTGTAAATCAGATTTCTGTTCCTTTATTTAAATGAACAAACATAAACAAATCTATGTTCCTTCATTTATATTCCCTAACAATTCAACATTGTTCACTCATTTGGTCATTGTCTAATTGCTTATTTATTAATTTGCTACTTATATTATTTTATATGTTCATTTATATCTAGATAGACCAACAATTATTCATATTGTTATATGTTTACATACATTAATGTTTCTTTATGTTTGTTTACATCATTCATTAACTTGTTCGTATATATCAGTAGCAAACACATTCATTTATCGTTGTTCACAAAAACGCTTGTTCACCTGGGTCATTTAGTTTACAACAATCCTATGACTAATGAGCGAAAATATACATCATTTTTTTTCACAAAATGAACTAACAAACATGAATAGAGTTTGTTCATGTTCGTGTTTGTTAAAAACCTAAATAAATAAACACGAACATAATTTGTTCATGTTCCTTCAATTCATTTACATACTTACTACGCAGAGGAATATCTTGAGCAAGATTTTCTAAACAAATGCCCCCATAATTCATGATAAGGGAGTAAGGAACCAGAGATAAGAAACAATCCAAATATACAACTTGCCAAATGCAACAGCTTGACAGTTAAACAAGGATTTCCGGATGTAACATATAAATCTGAAATAGCCTGCCCTCAAGTGCTGCCCAAAAACTGATTGACAAAGCTACACACAGCCGGATGTCACGCACTTGCTGTTCCTCGTTGGATTCATAATCATGCATATATAAAAGCAGTTACGGCTTACGGGAGTTTCTGCTAACCACATCAGGAAAAGCAATGCGTAGGGCACCGAGACATGTAACTGGAGCAGGGGATATAAATCTTTCAATGAGATTTCTTATCAACAGCACTAAATAAAACATTCTTTCTAGTTATCAAAATAACATTTATAGAAGGTGTAATCGGGTTGCTACCTGGGAATTCTGAAGCTCATATCTCAAATCTTCTGAGCCCATCATAAGTGCCCTTCCTCTGTTCGATGTCTCTTTGACTTCTTAACTTTCTCGTTACCACTCAATGGGGTAGCTGTGTCATCTACAATTCCATGCTTTGGTTCAATGCCATCTGTTGCTAAACTCCTACAGATTTTTACACAGCTATAGAATTGATATATCTAAACAAAAATGTTGCAGGAACGCTGAATTGGTACAAAAGGAGCAATATAAACAGTCAATTATTTGAAGTTGGACAGAACCTTTTCATTAGCTTGTGATCATTTGAATTTCCGTGTAGCCAATGAATGCTTCCTGTGTCAACTCGTATTAGTGATCCATAAATGTGCATATTTTCTTCATCCAAACTGCAATGATAATCAATGTCAAATTTCATATTGTTGCGGGTGAATGCTCATGTCATTTGAGTTAAACCAACAACGTCCAGAATCCTAGAACAAAATAGCAAAATCCAGTTTGGTGACAATCCCCACTCAACCTAATGATAGAAACGTTTTTGTGGACCTTTAACGTAGTTGGTGATGATTTCAAACTTTAGAAAATTATCTACATTCCGAATAGGATTCAGTATGCAGCCACAAACACCACCACCTTCTAAGCGTAACCTTTATCACATACATGTAAACATGTTGGGCGAGTGCGACACACAAGTACTTGAACAACACTTCAAATTGTCTACTTCAAGATGAATAAAAGCAGCAAAGATACATGCGATGGGAGCATGACAAACTTAATGTTTAAGGTGGTAGGCATGGCATTTTCTACAAGAAAAAGTTACCTTTTGACAGAGAAACGTATTACAGTGCCCACTCTTATGACATGATGCTTGTTCAACTTGCTAACAAAACGCCCTCTATTCAACTGTTCAAGGATGGACAATCTAAAGTCATTAATCAGAAATGCTTTTCGCAAAAACATACCTAATTCAGACAATCAGTTTTCTCCTGTATTTTCCCTACCAGATTGTCATCTTCATCTTTGCTTCCCTGAAAAAATATTGAGTAATTAATACCATCTTTGAAATGGAATAACATGAAGGAAATAAGTAACTCTAGTTAAAACACAACGAAACATTGTAACCTCAGTACTCACCATTCTATATTCAAATTCTTCACGAATGTTTTCAGCTGTTATCACAGCAGATGAAAAACCAAGAATAATGACATGAATAGATTCTTGAGTAAGCTTCACTGCCTTTCCCTCTGAAAAAAGGGCAAAAAGAAAAATGGCAACTGAGGAGAGCCTATTTTGGGCCTCTTACAAGATAGCTTGTTAGCAGCAAAAACTGCGCAACTTACCTAAAAGCATATCTGGTTTTGGGGAAAACAACAAGAGATTTGCTCTTATCTTAACACCAAAATAAGGATGAATGCCGGAAAGAATTTTCGGATCCTTATCAAGCATATCAATACCATATGCCAATAACATACCATCAAAGGTTTCATTGAACCTGAAATGGCAAGTAAATTGGAGTTAACAACAAAACACCAGTTCTTCCGCCAATATTGGCATTATCAGAATATAATCAGCTGCAAACAACTCCTCGCATAAACCGCACCTAGTTCAACTAAGACAAACGTCCAATCTATTGCTCGTTTGAAACAGAACTACAACTAACAACTACCAGCACAGCCAATTCCTTTCGTTGACATGTGTCGACGACTAGAAAATAGGGTTTCTACTAATTGTCTTCCCAAAGCAGGAAAAAAATAAGGGAGAGAGGGAAATGAGAAGAGTTAAACGAACTTGAAAAGTAAAGAGCTAAGCTCATGAATAATAGCCTGAGGAACCCTTTTGCTCTGCGATGGATGAACGTATACAACCAAATCAGCGTCTGCTGCCCTCAATCCCTCCATTAGTGCAAGTATAAACCTTGACGATGAACTTGAGGGTTTTTGAGGCAAAGTGAACAATGAAGACCTGAGACTGAGAGGTTTGGGTCAGACAACAAAAGCTCCAATATCCTTATGTGGGCCTTTCAATCTTCTGGATCTGGGCCCAACCATATAAAAATAAGACCCGTTTTGCACCTGCAAATGACAGATTGGAAAATGCTAGGGCAATAAATCCGTTCGCCAAAAAGCTGGTTCTTTTACCTTTTTTTTTTTTTACTAAAATTTAACTTTAATATATTTATATTAATTTTTATTATAAAAAATTCTTAAAAATTATATTTATAAACTAGAGTCTTTAAGGTACTATTTTCATATAAAAAGTTTATTCTATAAGAAATCTTAGATGAAAGAAAATCATAAATTAATTACTGTGAATAGTAGATGAGGCAAGTTTTGTGCAACAAAGAGAGTAATATTTACATTAATTCAGTTTTAACCAAGCAATAAAAACCTACGAGTTTTTTTTTTAATCAGAAGAACAAAAACCTACTTGTTAGTACCCATAAAGCAGACTTGAGTTTTGGGCCACTTGGCCCAAGGACCATTGAAAATCTGAGACCAAAAGGTAATGCAAAAGTAGCGTTAAAATCAAAAGATAGTCCAAGCTGCTTTGTTCTATTTTGAACTTAATCCAACAAGCTGTAAAAATGCCGTGTTCGACCCAAACAAATAAAAAATAATTGGCATCAGCATATTATTACTCAGAATTAATGACAATGTGCTTTTTATTTTCAATTTGGTGTTTCTTTATGCTTTATTCCCCATCACCTGCACTTATGGGGTTATGCGTTTTTTGGTTAAACAAATTTTAAAATTCTTGTAGAGTATAATTTATTTAAAGAAAATCCTAGCAAAATAACATTTTTTGGAAAATAACAATTCACGATTTTCAAAATATAAAAAAAAATTGAATATAAATTATAGGAACAAATTCAAAGAATATTATGTTTGGTTAGATTATTTTCAAAATTTTTAAAATTCTTATACCCGAAGAGATGTTGCATTTATAGTTTGTTATAAAATCATTTTCCTCCTTGTGAAGCTGGATAAGTTATTTTTGGAAAATTGTAAATGAATGACCTCTACTACAAAGTGAAAATTCAAGAAATCGTTCTCTTAATCCAATACAGTATTGTTCAGATTGTTTTTCCTACAATTACTACTCAATCATTTTATGGTTTAAAATTTGCGAATTATTACTTTCCAATATATTACAACCCTATAATTCAACTTTTTAATGATTTTGAAAATTCTTGAAAAAACAACTCCCAAGTCTCCCACAAAGTTATTTCTGTTCGTAAATTATTTCTTTGATAGATCATAAACTAAGATGACATGCTAAGAAGTATTAAATGAACATTTAATACTTCTTGAAAAGGTGAAATGATATTAATTAAATTTAAATATCTTTTTATATCCAAATTATCCTTCTCAAATTAACTCATCGCTTTAATTTTTGTTGGTTCCTAACTATCAAAAGTAAATGAATATTTCTTTTTTCTTTTGCCACACAGATGTTTATATTACATTTCTTTTACAGTCAATAATTATTTATCTATTTACCCGTTGATTTTGATACTTTCGTTTAACATGGGGGTTATGCTTTTTTTTTTCATTCTGTTGGAAGTGCCGTAAATATATAATTTATTAATTTAAACAAATCCAATAATAACAGACATATTATGCGAGTTGTCATCATGATGTTAGTACAATCTATGGAAAAAAAATGGGAACAAGAATTCTTTCATATCATCTAGACATAAAATCTTTTTTTTCTCTGAAATTTTAGAAATGTGATGGTTGAATTTTGATTTTGAAACAGAATTACTAAATCATTTATTACCTTTAGAACTCTTATTTTCGTGTGATATTTTTTTTCTTGTATAGTGTCCAAAATAATGAATTATAGTTAGTTGACATGCAATACAAAAGTTTTCTGTTGGATGTTCTTTCCCATGAAAACAAAAGAAAAATGGCAGTAAAATTAGGGGGACAGAGAACAAATGGAGCCAAAGAGATTTGTAATTATGTCAACTAAATCTAGTAAGGGTAATTTGAGACAATAAGAGATTCAACCTTAATTAAAATTATTTTACTTTTCTAATAATAATTAAGTGTTCATTTAATAGTTCTTAACATACCCTTAGGGCACATGATAGACAAACCCTTTGTAAATTATAGGAATCGAGGAGCTCTAAATTATCTGTCTCATATTATACGTGCCTCACAAATTAATTACAGTCGCCTGTACGGTAGATATTCATATTGTTAGTCAACAGCAAAAATAAAAATAAAAATAAAAAACTTACCTTATTAGTTAACGCTTATAATTATGGTAAAAATACCAAATTTACCACTAATATTTTATGTTAAGAGCGGATATGCCACTATAGTTTATTTTTTGCCCAATCTCTTACTAATGTTTTAAAATGGGCCAAATATGCCACTGCAGTTTCAAATTAAGAGTGGATATGTCATTGGTCATTAAAAATCAAACAAAAAATGTTAAAAAAGATAACAAAAAAGGTTAAAAATGATAAGTTTTAAAATTTTAGGGTAATAATGTAAATTTTAACAAACTTTAAAGACTTTTTGTAATTAGATACTCTCCCCCTCTCTCTCTCAGATGATGGTTGGGAGATTAGATAGCAGAGACAGAAGGAGGTCAGTGATAGGGTTAAGGTGCTGACGATAGAGATAATAACATAAATTAAACTCTCTTTTGACAAAAATATCAAAAGTCCTGCTATTTTTTGAAAAGTATATAATAATCCAAATATTTCAAAAGGTGTTATTTTTACCATTTTTCTTTATTTTCTAACTGGTAGTAGCATATTCAACCCAATTTAAAATATTAGTCGAAGATTGGGTAAATATATATATATAATGGCATATTCACTCTCTACTCAAAACATTAATAAGAAATTTGATATTTCTACCCATAATTATTATTGGGAACTTTAATGTTCAATTTCTATTGGTCAGTTGACTTCCTCCTGTACATTGAAAGGAACATATTTATTAGTCACATAGTACGATGAATTTTAATGTTATCTACATGCATACATATAATAATTTTGCCGAGACTAATCCATATACATGCACACTAGATTAAAACTCTACTAAACGCTAACCATTATTTCTTTTATCCCATATTATTTAACGCATTAATTTGAGTTTGGACCGGTGATTAAGTTTTTTTTTATAAAAAAAAAATTGCTTTTATTGCCAGTTTTACGTATAAATTAAGGAAGACAGAAAAAAAATGAGTGCTAAAACGATAGTTATATGAATAATATGGTAAATAACTTATCAAATATAGGAATAATACACAATAACCTAAAAAACATTAAATACTAGTAGAAAAGAAAATATGAAAGAAAGGGAGTATAAAATAAGCAGGAGCAATGGGACTAAAATCATAGGGGGATCCGGGAGTGTGTAATCTCTTAACTCTATCATGCAATGGCAAAGCAATGCAGCAGAAGGCTGAGAAGAGAGATGGCAGGCAATGTCTCCTTACACCCCTACACAACACACCCATCCCTGCTTTCGTGTTTCCCTCGAACCACGCCAATTCCTTTCTCCTGACATTGTCTACGTGGTCCCCACTCAACCGTCCCCTTTATACGTACGTATTCCCTCTTATTCTACGGTCCGCTGTACATTTTCCCCAACTTATTAACTTTTTTAAGTCCTAATTTAAATTAAGCTATTTATCTTTTTAATAAACTCGAACTGTATAGATATTCTAGTGAGTGACTTAAAACTGTCAAGTTTTCCTCAATCTAAAAGTAAATATCATTTTCCCTGGTATTAATGTTAATAGCGGGACAATATCGGTAGTAAATTGTAAGTTTTTAAAATAAAACCTGGCAGATTGTTTTTTACTAAAATATCAGAAAATTTTTGAAATTTACCCTACATTTTTACCATCATACATGAAAAATATTTTTTAAAAAAACATGGCAACGCTTAGCATAACATAATATACCGTTATACTAGTATAAAGTTAACGTGGCCATTGATGAAGGGTATCGCTCTCAATTACTTGGAAATGTCTGGCTTCTGATTAAAAAAAATTACTTGTCAATGATGTTGAGCTCAACATAGCCATATATATATATATATATATAAGGAGAGAGAGGGAGAGAGAGAGGGAGAGAGAGAGAGCTACAAAAAAACTCCCTTGTGGTTTGATTAAACCTACACTTTACCCTATCTATTTTCAAAAACTTACATTTTACCCTTTTATTTCTTTTATAGTGTCCGGCAATAACTTTTGAAATCTTAATTTAAACTATCTGATAATCATGTTATAGTAACTTCAAGATTTTTGATATTTTTTTCATAACTAATTGATCTTTAAAAAATACTAATATGCATTTACAAGAGGAAAATACATTTATAGAAAGAAAAAATTGATAATTTAAAATGTATATTAATTGTAAAAAGCATTAAAGATATTAAAATTACTGAAAAATAACTATCATATAATTTCAGAAGTTGTTATTAAGTAGTGTAAAAAATATAAGGGCAAAGTGTAGGTTTTAAAAATAGAATGGGCAAACTGTAAGTTATGGTATGTCTCAGGAGGTAACTGTAAGTTTCCCAAAATATAAAGTTAATCTATTATATCCATCTATATATCACAATCTGCATAATCATAATTTGAACCATTTTCCTTGTTGCCTGTTCTTTAAGCCTATAGATTATCTTCAATAGCTTCATTATTTTATAGGATTTTTTTGTTTGGGATATATTGATTTTATAGATTTTCTCTATTTAGGGGATATTGAGTATTTTTGCACCCCAATAATTTTTTAATCTCGTTTTCTACTATTAGCAGAAACTCTAAAATTTATTATTTTCCCTCCTCTCTCACCCCAATTAACTATTTTTTCCCTCTTTCTCTCTATGCTTTAACTTTTCTCAAATGTCCTCAATAATATAAACTATTATTATTTTAAATATAGAATATTTAATTATTATAATAATTAAATTAGCCATTATTTTGAATTTACTTTAAATGCATATCATTTTATTGTTGCACAATAAATGTAAAATTATGTAAAATGAGAAAACTGTTAAAGTTGGAATAAAAAAATTATAAAAATTTTAATTTTCACTTTTATATTTTACATAAATTATAAAAAAGCTATTGAAGATGCTCTTACACAATAATTGCCTTGCCGTCTCCTCCTCTCATTCCTTTCTACTTCTTTTTTCTTTTCTAAGTAATTACCTAGCCAATTTATCAGGTATTGGTCCTTATGAAACTAATGGTTCAACTCCTTTACAGTTCATTTCAGGAACCAGTCCAGTCTCTTATTACCAATTCTGTCCACTTCACTAAAATCTTTTATTGACGTATTTTATTATGCGTAATCCACTAGTACAACCACACTGTAAAAAGAAAAAAGAAAGAAGAAAAACTAACTCTTATAACAAAGCCATAATATAAAATAATACTCCGTACAGATCTGAAAAAGAACAAGAAAATTTATCCCATTGTCATCCACGCATTTGGGCCGAATCCTCCATCGGACATTTTAGATTTGACATGATCCAAATTCGCGAATACATTGCCACCCATTGGTTTGTTCACTATCAGAAAATGGAATCATCCAGCAGGGACAATTTTCAGGCATAGTATTTTTTTTTTTAATTTATCTACATTTTTACTAGATAGTAATTTGTGGTTTGGGGGGGGAGTGTAAAAATTAAACCTGAGTAGGGTTTTGGCAGGGCCTTAGTGATCTAATCAGGTAAATAAAATTTCTTTTTTTTTTCTTTATATATTAAAACTATTAAAGAAAATTGTAACTACTATCTAACTTACTAAACACACACGCGCTTATATCTTACACAAAACCACCAAGTACTAAACGTAAAGAGAAGAAACCTCTTGTATAAGTTATACTTAAACCCCCGACTTTTGAGAAGTGCTTGTGATGCTAATTAGATGAAAGGGCAATCGGCATAATGAGCAAAACTTTGATAGGTCAAAACAGCTAAAGAATGAAGTGGATACGGTACGTGAATACTATAACTTTTTAGGTGGGTGGATAACCCTTTTAATGATTGTAACTTTGCATTTATTTTTATTTTCAGATATGCATGTGGATCATTACGCATGCACTCTCCAACTCATTGACATTTATATATCAATGCGGAATTAATTCACGGATAATGATATGATCCAACTAATTCATAAATTTATTCCTATGTAGTTAGTTTCATAAATTTTTATAAATTTGTATGCTTATATACCCGTTTTAAAATATTGGTCATTTTAAAACTTTTTTGTGTCCGTGAAGCACTAATTACATTTACACACTATCTCAAAATTTATGAAAAAACACATATGATTTAATGATGTCACATAACACCCTTAATTTTTTCTTAAAAAATGTAATTAATTATTTTGAGATGAGAGAATATAAATTCTGTTTTTTTACTGTCATCATCGCACAGATTTTTAAAGTTTTTGCTCTTGTCAAAAGAAAATTTCATATAGAATGCTTTGACAATTAATCTGGGAGAAAATGACTGGTGAAGTGGTCGGGTCCCCTTATAATCCTTTTTTCGGGCCACTTTTTCCACCTCCACGTCTATCCTTTTACTAGGACTCAGTACTCAATAGTATCACCGTCGACTAGCCAGCAGTGGCTGGAGCTATCGCCAGGTCTACTGGACCACTCAGCCAAATTCATATCTTTTCTTTTGATTTTTTTAGATTCTCTCCATTTTGTACGACCTTTTAAATGCTTTTTTGGTATATTATATATCAATATATCGATCATGACGTCCTTTCCTTCATCCTTCTTTTCTTTTCAGAGTCAGTAATTTCCGCTAATAAATTTCTTTTCACTAAACACAGTCTCATCAAATATATTACTAGTACTCCGTTTTGATAAAGTTGACCTATTTTTCCGTTTTGAGTTTTAAAATTTTTTATTTTTTTAAATAAGTCATATAACTTTGTCGAATTATTAATAGTTAGTCATAATTTTACTGAAATATAGTTACTGAGAAAATACGATTTATAATGAGAAAAATTGTTCATTTAAATAATGCATTGACTGTCAAAAAAATTATTTTATACTCCCTCCGTCCCATTTATTTTGATACATTTGGGTTTGTACGAAGTTTTAGGCAAATTTACTATTTTTACGTGTTTTTCGAATTTACTCTTCCCTTTTCTTTTTCCCTCGTTAATCTCCCCAACCCGTCGCCGCCGTCACATCTCCGGTGACACCACCGGCCATCCGTCTCAGTCTCCCACACTACGTCTCCGCCCTGCCTCCGCCGCCATCCCCTTCCCTTCAGATCCTCAATCGGCCTCTATCGTCACTCGGCCTTTGTCGTCGATCGGCCTTCATTGTCGACGATCGCACGTTCGTCCTCGATCGGCCTCCGTCATCGATCCTCCGTTCGTCCTCGCTCGGCCTCCGTCATCGATCGCCCGTTTGTCCTCGCTCGGCCTCCGTCATCGATCGCTGGGCCTTCATCGTTCTCGGTCGGCCTCCGTCATCGATCGCTGGGCCTTCATCGTTCTCGCTCGGCCTCCATTGTCAATCACTCAACCTTAGTCCTCGATCAGCCTCTATCGTCAATCGGCCTTTGTCGTCGATCGGCCTTCATTGTCGATCGGCCTTAATTTGTCGTCGATCGGCCTTCATCGTCGATCGGCCTTTGTTAGATTCGCCGTGCAAATCTCGCCGGAGGGGGAGAGAGAGAGAGCTGAGATGGTGGAACGCAAGACAAAGAAAAGGAGTGGAACTGTTGTCAGGGATTGATTATATTATGGGTATAGTTGTAAATGGAGTGTAAAAAAATTACTTAAAAAGGAAATTGTGTAAGAGTTTTGGGACTACCCAAAAAGGAAAATGGTGCAAAATATATGAGACGAAGGGAGTAGTTTGAATTTCCTGAATTCTAGTTACTGAATATTTTCAATTAAAATTTTAAAAAAGTAGATGTCAGAAAAATAAATACTATTAAAACTAATTGTTTATACAATTACAAAGTTTTAGGACATTTTTAGAAAATTAAAAGACTTTAGAGCTAATTATTTACACATTCAAAGTTTTAACCCTTATTTTGAAGAGTTGAAAAGGTATCCTAAAAATCAGTTTTCCTGTTCGAAGTTATTTGTTCTATTTCAGTTTTTTATTTAAATTTAACTTAAATTTATTAATATTATTATTATTTTATATTTTTAAAAATTTATATTTAAAAATAATAAATCTTATAGTTTCTAAAAATATTTTTTTTGAAAATTTTATATTAAATAATAATATAAAAGATTCCAGTGAAACTTAAATTAAAAAAAAATGAAATGGAATAGAGAAGTTGAGATAAAATTGGATAAATTAAACCGGTAAATCGTTTCATAATGACGGGTCACCTTGAGCATCTAAAACCTTATGCGTGGGGCCATATATTCATAATGGTTGTGATATGACTTCCCTTGACAATTACTTTGATCGCGATCTGTAACTACATGAGACTCATTCTTCCATGGCAAACGTTATCGTAGTATTCCTCTGCATGTGCCCTTTTAATTTCTCCTGCAACCACAATTAATGGACCTCATTTTTCTGCTCTACAATAAATTAAAGAAAGTAATAATTCGGATTAATTGAAACTGTGATTAAAGTTTCGGCTTATTCCTAAATTTAATGTTGGACTATGATGAGATTACCTTCTACTAATCTATTTCTATGATTTGTATTCCTATTTTTTCTTTGGTATTCGCCTTTCTGGATGATAGTGCCATTGTAACGAACTTTATTTCAACCTAGGTCACACGAAGTTCCCTGAAAAATGAGAGTGGGGAACAAAAGAGGAAAAAACATCATTTTTCTTATTAAATTTAAGTAAATAAAAATGTTATAAAAATAAAAACAAAGACAATTGTTGAGAGCAGAAGCAACAATCCAAAATAAATGGATTACATGACCTAAATTTCAACTATTTTAAACATTTTATCTTGTGAATGAGTCATGATTTAAATTCATTAGTTTGTTAACCTTCAATGTTTCATGCGTAAAACTAAGCGGGAGCTTGATACAAAATAGGTAATGGTGATTACTATTCGATTCAAACTGAAAAAAACTAAAAAATTAAAATAATTTGATAATTCAGTTCGGTCAATTTGGTAATTTGATTCGGTTTCAGTTGAAAATAAATAACAAAAAAATTGGTTTCTGTTTTTTATATATATTGATTCAATAATTGAATTAACCAAAATTTTTATTATTAGATTTTTCAATTTTTTTCATAGATAATAAAACTACAAACCAACCCAAATTAGCTTGGATTATTGTTTTCTTTCTTTCTATAGACAATAAATATTTTATATTAAATGAAATTTGAAAGAAAAAACAATGTCTCTTTCTCATTCCCTCTCCCATAGAATCTCACTCCCATTTTTTTTCAGTTAATTCTGTTCAGATCGAACCAAAATCAAACGAAATTCAGTTCAGTTTGAGTTCAATTTAAGAGGCTAATTCGGCCTATTCGATTTTTACCATTTAAAATAGAAAACAGAATAAATAGGCTAATTCGGTTCAATTTAAACCAAATAATCACCCCTACAAATAGGCAGACCATAAATCAGTACATAGATCATTTTCATCCGACAACAGTATTTTCTAAATATTTCGATGGCCAAGAGCACTTTCTAACTCAAATATAACTATCTCTACTTCATTTTTTTTTTGCTCTGTTTTAGTTTTTTTATTTAAATTTAAATTATTTAAATTATTATTTGATATAATTTTTTTTATAAATATAAATAAATTTAACCCAAAAAATTAAAATGTAATAAACAATTCAAGACAGATGGAGTAATATCTTTGGGTAAACCCTTAAGTGAAAGTCGACCTCTTTCATATTGTCTCATTTACCATCCTTATTCCATTCCAAGTAGCTCGTTTTTTGGATAAACAAATACTCCATTCATTTTATATTAGTGAATTATTTTAATTTTTCACATAATTTTATGAGAACTTGTTTTTTAATTCATTTACAAAAAGGATAAATAGTAATACCTAACAGTTTATTTTTATTTTTATACAAAAGATAATTAAGTATTTTAAATCTTTTTTTCAAGACATAGGGATGAAGTAATTTGAACAAGTATAGTACCATTAATACCGCGGAAAATTAGGAATGAGCAGGGCTGGCCAGTCGCCAGGTTGTGAGAGTTTAGTGGGAAATGGGAATTAGCATCGGCGACTGCGAGTTCCAAAGTTTTCGAATAGAGTGCTGGAATTGGATATGCCAATCACTGTTTCGCCTGCTTCCGATTCCAGCGACCAATCTCCACCGTCCTTTTCTCTTTGATCCTCCGCATAGACTCATGTCCACCAAACGTGCCTCCTAAACCCTCCATCATGTCCGGGGCAATTTATTTATTTTACCGGTTAAGTCCTAACTCAATTGATATGCACTTTACCGTATCATATGACTGGTGAAGGAAGAGTTGACAAGATCCCGCAACACTACTATTCAATATCATAAAATCTTGTTAGAAAGTAATATGATCAGTAATATCGTAGAATTGAGTAGAATCCTGATTAAGATTTTAAGATCGGTAGGATTTTTCAATCATATCAATCCTACTTGGTACTCCATCTGTTTTGTTTTAATTGCTTCATTTCATTCTGCACGCAAATCAAGGCTAGGCTAAAATTCCTCCTCATTTTCAATTTTACCTCCTAGTTTTATATTCCATTCTACAACATTTTGTTTGTCGTTTGCATTTTTGTGGGCGATGTGGACTTGTACCACTATAGTGGCGGTGCTGATTTGTAGCAGTGGTGGATTTGGGAACAATGGTGGCAACTTACAGGTGGGCGAACGATTTACAGAAGGTGGATTTGGGAATAGCGACAGTGACTTATAGCGGTGGATTTGGCACTTGCTTGACACATTTGGCTTGCTTAAAGGTCGAATTACCTTCTTTGTCACCTTATTTTGCACAAATCTCCCCATTCATTGTTCATCACCGCTGGTTAATATCAGATTTCATCCATGACTTGTTGTTCGATGGTGGTGATTTACCAATTAAGCCATTTTATCTTTGAATCGTGAATGAATTTTGCCAGTAAAATTCAATCCGGAAGGATGATGACTAAGGATATAAGTGGAAGGAGATAGGATATGAGGGAAATAAGAGACACATGCGAGACATAATAGGGGCAAAATAGGAAATTAGACATAAAAGAGTTACTAATTATTGAGTACTTTAAAATTTTACATAATTTAATTACATTATAAATTAAAATTTTGTTCTATAAATTATTTTTTGTTGGTCAAACCATAAATTATTCTATGAAACATTTGCACCTTTCTGTTTCACACATAAACCAAGAAAAACACACTGTTTACACCATCTTCCAACACTGCACTCTGTCTTCAATCTTGTCCCATCGGTCTTCGTCCTCCGTCCTCGATCTCATCCAATTGCTCCTCATCCTTCATCCTCGATCTCTTTTCGTCACTCCTTGTCATCCATTATCAATCACCTCTTTGATTGCCTCTATTGTTGTTCCTCAATTACCCCGTCATCAATCGCCGCTCCTTGTCCTTTGCTATTGTTCCTTAATCGCCCTGTCGTCGATCGCCATTCCTTGGCGTTGATCACCGCTCCTTGTTTTTTGTCGTTGTTCTTTGATCACCCCGTCATCAATCGCTGCTCCTTGTGTTCCATCATCGTTCCTCGATCGCCCCGTCATCGATCGCCACTCCTCATCCTACATCGTTGTTCCTCAATTGCTCAATCGTTGACCACCGCTCCTTGTCCTCCATTGTTATTAGTTGATTGCCCAATCTTCTACGAGCTAGGGATGATCTTCTACGAGTTAGGGATGATGAAATTAGGGATATGATAAATTTTAAAATAAAAGGTAGAATAAGTGGTATATGGTAAATTTAATGTAAAAATTTCCTAAAATGGAAAATGGTGCAATAGTTTCAGGGCATAAAAAAATAGTGCAAAAGTTTTTGGACCGAAGGAGTATTAAATTTAAAATAACATTCATTTCATATAAAAAAAAATACTCCCAATAAACATGAAAACAAACTATTTTTATTAATCTGATTTAATGTAAAATAAGCTGCCCCAAATTTATGTTTTGACGTCGTAGTAATAGAAAAACATTCCTAAAAAAAAAAAGACTAATGTGATTTTTTTAAAAAAAGTTAATCGAAGACTTCAATTTAGACGAATTGTCACATCTTTCATGTTTTAGCGAAGGCATGCAATGGTTTTCTCTTAGTCTAGGAGTATGTTTGATATTAAATTTTTAAGTTGACTATATATGTTGCTTTTCGTTTTCTTTTATAAGATATCTAGTTTAATTAAATTAGATGAACAAATTAGAATTAAACCGTATTAAACTCAATTAAGGACGAAGCGATCTTTCAATGTCATTTAAGTTAAATGTTGTTTCGTTGTTCTTTAACATTATTGTTCAAGTTTCTAACATCGTAATGGTTTTTTGAGAAAATAAATTTTGTTCCATTTAATTATAAGTTAAGTACATAGCATCTAGAATAAAAAAATATAAATATTCTTAAACCCTTATATTTAGTAGAAATTGTTTCTGATTGAAAAAAAATTACAAAGAACAACCGAGACCTAGCTAGTAGGTCATTCAATAAACCGTCAATGACATCTCTATAAGTAGAATATACGAAATATATATAGAACCTGTTTCATCTAAATTATGATGTACTTAAAAGATAGAATTTAGAATAAAGTCAGTCAGTCTTTATTTTTTTTTTAGGTTTTATAGCTATTTTTTTATTTTTATAAATAGTATTATTCACGTCTTTAATACCTAGTTGGTTTTAGCATTGTTTGGTTATTGTTGGCTTGATTTGGGATTTGTTCCATTTATTTGTGAATTTTGTACTCTATATTTATTTTGATTTACCCAAAAGGTTTGACTTAATCTAATTTTTTTTTATTAGTGTCATAGGAATAAGTAATCATTTTGTGGTCAATTTTATGTTCTTATTATCTATTAGAATTTTATGCTGTCATTTGTTTATAAAATACCGTTTGACTCACTTTTAATGGGAATAAAATATTTTTATAAAAAAAAAGATATAATTTAGAATTAACTGTAACAAAGTCATTATGAGAGTCATTTAGGGGAGGTAATCGATTCTTCTAGATAGACTCAAAGCGGTGAAGTATCATTCTTTGATTAATAAAACTATAACAAAAACTAACTCTTGAGCTCAAACCTACTTTTTTTTATGCTAGAAAATTGCAGCTGGTTCGATCTGTACTTTACAGTATTATTCAAACCTACTTGTATCTATTTTGTCTTGCCTACATCTGTGACAGACAAGTTGAAACCTAGTGAAGGTTACTTTTGTTGGGGGAAAAGGTGTCCTTAATTTCTTGGGATAAACTGATTATGGCTAAGGAGGATGGAGGTCTTGGGTCTGAAATAACTCATAATTTGGAACCAGGCCTTAATAATAATAAGAGATTCACTCTGGATAAAAAATGGATTAATAGCCACTACTTGTAGCAAACTGATTTTCTGGGCTATCAAAAAGTCAGCAAATGATCGGTGGGTTTGGCAGAGCTTATGGAGGCTAAGAGATGATATTTGTCATCTTAAGATGGGCAGTGCCTTTTCTCAGGAATTCCTGAGGTCTTATCAATGATGAAAGGGAAGTGCAGCCTGTCACTTCACTTACGAGCTTCTTCGAGATAAAACCAATAAGAAAAGATATGGTAGCGTCAGTGTTGGGAATTTCTAGCTGTTCCTAGACCAGAATCATATTAAGGGGAAACTCATGATTAATAGACTAAGGTATACTCTCCGATATGCTGGCTGTTGTGTCTACTTACTATGTATGCCAATGGCACGACAGAAACCAAAGATGTTTTGTGGCAAAGTGAGGCCTGCGGAACAAGATTAAAAGATCTTTGTATTAGAATGCTGAAACTGTACAAAGTAAAGACCTCAATTTGTTTCTCATCTTCAGTCATTGGAAAACGTTTTTATGTAAATCCCTGGAATGTCCAGTATATTTTGCATTCTTAATGAAATGAAATCATTTTACCATTTACAATAAATAAATAAATGAATGAATAATAAATAAAGTTGCATGGCATTGGCATGCAATGGAAGTGTAAGTGTAATCTAGTTTGTGATCCAAGCACCGAAAAGGTGGGGTTAAGTTAAGACTTAAGAAAAGAAAAGGCGTAGTTAGGTTTGATGAAAGAAGGACAAAAGTCGAATGGGCCCAAAAGAGAGAAAAAGTTGGGACAAAGGGGGCGGTATTTTGGAAGCGTACATTTTGATCCGTCACTTTCTTCAGCGTCGTGGGTTTAGGTTGTTGGCGTGGCGATACAAAACAATGCGATCCCCGAGATTGGCCCACCACCAAGAAAAGGGGGGGCAAGTAAAAGCGACAAAGAAAAAGGGACGATCCGAATCACCGATCCGGAGGAAGCCGCTTCTATTGCGAGAGGTAAGCGTAACTTTTACTGGTATTGGTATTGGTTCGATTGACGTGCATCGGTTGGGGATGCGTGCGCCACGCCTTTCTATTTCATGCGTCTCCACCTTCACCGCAAGGGGCAAGCCTCTCGACTGCTCCTCCTCATGCCTCCAATCCAATCAATTCCCATCATAATAGAATTGGATCACCCCACTTTCCCCACCTTTTCTTCTTTTACAACCAATGTTAAATTTCGGACCTTTTTTTTCATGGAAAAATGGTTTCCACTTATCTAAACTCCTTAACTTTATTTCAAAAACGTGGGAATATTATCCTCTACTGTTTCAAACATGTATATTGAGGTTAATTTAATTGATAAAGCTCCATGCATTATATCTTTAGTTGCTGAGATAATGAAACAACAAAGTTTGAAGACCAATACATTTTGTATTAATTTTAATTTTATTCTTATCTAAAGTGATTATTTTGCCCAAATTTATGATTTATTGAGACCTTACATTTTCAGAAATCTACAAAAGTAATTTAAGATATTCTAATAAAATAGGGTTTTTTTATTAATTTTTTAACCTAACCAAACATAAAAATAATACTCAATAAAATATTTGAGCTCAAGTTTGGCTAGACCAATGACAAGGGCAGCCTATTTTACAAAAATATTTTTCAAATTACCTATTCGACTTTTTTAGAGTGTGTGATTTCAATAAGTGGGTAATACATAAAAGGGCAAAAGAGATAATTTTGTCCCTAAAGTGTATGTGAAAAGGTAATTTTTTCACTGAACTTTTTTTAGACAAATTTATTATTAATATTTTTGTTGTTGGCAATTTTGCTATCAATTGTTAAATGGTAGGAATATTCCGTTTATTTAAAGAATATTCTATTACATAACTCTTAAACTAATCCATAAAAGTTTTCTCATTAACTCCTAGCTATCCCGAATCTTTCATAAAACCCAAATGAGTCAAAACCTTGTGTTTGGCCACACACCTCTATTGTTGAGTCTTCTTGTTTTCACTTTTCTTGTTGTCACCAAGCAACCCTTTACCACCACTGGCATCAATCATTTATTCTAGAACTATAAGACCTTTAGATTTAGTCCATGTTTAATTGAACCTTGTTTGATTAGGGTTTATTCGAAGGGGGCATTGTCTTAATATGTGGATAGGGGTGAGTAAAATCTCAGTTATATTCGAAATAACTGAATAACTGAATTTTTTTTTGGTTTTTTGTTATCACTTTTAGGTGAAATTTCAATTTTTTGGTTATAACCGAAAACCAATATATAAATTTGGTTCAATTTTTAGTTTCCTTCTATTAAAATTCGGTTAACCAAAATAACCGAATTTTTATTCCACTAGTATTTATACTTGAGATTTTGAAACGATTATATATATGATAGATTTTTGCTATGTGTGTGATATTTGAACTTGGAATGAATTATAGATGTTTGTTAGGTGATTGAAATGGTGTTTAGATTGAGATATGTGATGAATGTTTGAGGTTTGAAATATGTATACATAAAATTCGATTATTTCGGTTAAAAACCGAATAATCGAAACTTTTTCAGTTTTCTGTTATTTCGGTTTTCTCTTATATTTCGGTTTATTCGATTATTAGTACATAAAAATGGAAAAGAAAATAAATTTAGTTATTTGGCTTTGGTTAAAATTGAAATAGCCGATTGAGCACCCCTATGTGTGGTAGAGTGAAGATAGTACCAGTGGTGGAAATATTGAAGGGTGGTGAAGGGTGTAGGCTTTATAGGGGGTTGCTAAAGCAAAGACAATTGTCAAATGATAGATTCAGAAACTTTAGAAGCAATGTGTTAGGTAAAGAAAACTTATAATTGAAACTTGAATTTTTCTTTCTTTTTCATATTTGCTGGGTTAAGCAATTTTAACACTTTGTTGTAGATTTGTTCCAAACACGTACAAAACATTAGTCACAAATTTGTACATTTAGAAGAGATTAATAACAAATTTATTTGTAAAAAAGGTTCAATAGAAAAATTGCTTTATCCTATAAACTTTATTGATAAATTTGCTCATTTTACGTTTTTACAAGTAATCGCTGGGGATGAGAATAATACTTAAGTCAAAGATGATGCAAGCTTGGGCTAAAACTCACATGAGGGTCCATTAACTAGTTAAAATTCATAAACCATCTCTCTCCGTCCTATATTCTTTGCATAATTTACTTTTTATCAATTAATATATAATTTTTTATTTTCTACATTTTAGTATATAAATGAAGAATTTTTATATAAAAATGATAAATCAAAACATATAGTTTCTAAATATATTTAAATTTTTATTTGAACAAATACTAATATGAATAAATTCAAGTCAAATTAAGTGAAAAAATCAAATCGTGTAAAGAATATGGGATGAAAGAAGTATCAAATTCTTTAAGTTTGTGCATTATGTTTGTATTGAAAAAGGTACTCCAAACTCAACTTATTTTGTTTTTGCTTTTTTATAGACACTCATCAACTCAGATAAATATTTTCGTGGGGAAGTTTATAAACAGAGTTGAGTGCTTTCCCTGCTTGTTAGATAACTTAGCGACGTCTTGAATCATCCAAGAGATTTTTTCCTCTTTCTCTTTGTTTGTAGTAAATGGACAAGAGTCTAAGCGTGAGGGACACTTCCAAAGAAAATGCAATCAAATGCATCTATTTTTGTTATTGCCTAGTTTGTAAATTTTCCAAGCATAACATCGATACCATCAGCAAACCATTATTCCATCGTAAATTGAGGCCGCCTATAGATGCTCAAATCAAATGAGGAAACGTAAATCCTAAAAATTGTTATAGTTTAACATTTTAAATATCTATTAGAAAACAAAAAAAAAATAATGGGGTTTGAAATTCCATCGATTGATGGAGACAACACTCCTGGTGATTAAGTTATTTAAACATGCAAGGAACAAATGTAAATAGTATAATTCTTTACGAGATTTTTTTGATATATTGGTTATAATAAAATAGACTTTTTTTTTGCAACTTTATGTAGAAAAAGTATTAGCTACTTATTATGGAAGTTTTTGAATTTCTGATTGAGGTGATAGAAATTAATGTACAAAAAATGAGTGTGATCGCATCAGAATCAAATATAATAGTACAATTTTATTGAATTACATTAACATAATGGTACAATTGTTGAGAACCTATGTTTTATTTTTATTTTTAGGGAAACAAACAACTAACAAAACATCCTTCTAACAACTCCAAAACTTTTTCTCTTGTCAAACTTAATCCCACATATAGAGAATCAAAACTTTCAATAACAACCTAAGAAATCTGCTCAAATTTTAGCTTCCTCCATGATAACTCCCCAAACTTTTTCATATGTTACATTTGAGCCCCTACGCGATCAAAACTTGTAACCACAACCTTAAAATATCTAATTCAATTACAGTTTCTCCTCCCAACAACCACTCTTGTCACATTCAAGCCTCCTTACATTCAAACATGCAACCACAAATATAAAAAATCCAATTTAGTTATAACTTTCATTCTTAATAACCCCAAACTTATTTATTCCTCACACTCAAGCCATCACATAATCAAAACTTTCATCCACAATCTATAAATATGCAATCTAATTACAAATATCCGGACTTTTTTGCTATCACTACCGTTTTTTATTATCACATATTACGAGATAAATACTTATGTTCAACATACAAGTTTAATTTAGTTTGTTTTTCAACAAGTCCAAAATAGTTAAGATAACAAAATTTCAATATTTTAATGGCAGCGTAAAATTGTGTTTGAAGGTATAAAAATGAAGTTAAAAAAAAAGGCGGGAGAGACAGACATGAGTTGCAAATAGAAAATATTCGATTATACTACAGTAATTTTTAGCTGCAAACAGGATAACTCACTTGTCACAATATTGAAAGATGAAATAAAAACATGTGTATGTACCAAACAGTTAGCATAATTTTGTTGGGGAAAAAAATCTCATGACAATCAACAAAAAACCAAAACATTTTTTTTAAAGAAAAATTGCAGCAAGAGCGAAAACATGTCTAACAAATACATACAATATTTCATATTATTCAAATTTTTACTATTTATATTTATAGATGAGAGAAATCGATATATTCTGTTTTTGTTGGTGAATTGACCCAGACTCTATGCCAAATATTGAAATCGAGTGCTTTTATTTTTCATCTTTTTTATACTTGATTTCGACCCTTACAGCAGGCAGGAATACGTATTTATAAGCCACAAATCAAAACCAAATGATAGGCTTATTCTAAAATTATGACCATAAAATCAGAAATTACGGCATGAGCATGGATGTGGTCATGTTGGGACAGACCCAAGTTCAAATGGAAGTACTATCCAGTTGTTTCTTGTTACGTATACATAGTGATGAAGATTGTTTCTGTTGGTTTCTCATTTTGCAAGTTCGTGCTCGACAACAATATTCATAAATCACGCACCTATACGGACAGGAGTTAAAAAAGTGCAGATGAAGTACACTACTTTTCCTCCGAGCTCTACATTTTAAGTAATTCTTTTTTAGTAATGTCCAGAAAGGATTAATATATAGTCCGCTCCAAAGTGAAAAAAAAAGGGGGTTTTACAACTATTTTATAAACTTTAGGTGATATTATACTTATTTAATGGAATTTAAAAATCTACAATTATCCCCCTCTTTTTTTCACACCAACAATAAAATTACAGGAAATTACCTTGAATTTAGTCTGATTTATAATTATACAAAAAACTTGAAAAATTTTCAATTTTTCAAGATTTCTCTTCCCTTTCTCGTCTTCTAACTTCCATTCTCTTTTGCCACCACTTTGACCCCTTTCATCTTACTTGACCATGCCTTTTTGCTTCATTACCTTCTTCCTTGACCTCGTTCTTAAAATCACCTGTCTTCCTCACCTCGACGATTTGGACTCATCTAAATTCGCCTTACTTGTTCTTCTATAAAGTGATGCAAATTGAAAGGGAGAAGAAGAAGGCTAACGCTTCAAAGTCTCTACTTTAATTTATTTATTTTTATCTAAAAACTATATAATTTAAATATCTAATTAATAATCATTTGAATAATATTTTTTTAGCCAACTAAGAAAAAGAAAAATCAAGGGAAAATACTGAGATTTTCCAAAAAAGTGTTAAAAAATACTTTTTCAACTTTTTAAATACAAAATTTCAATAGATATTATTCAAGTTGAGTGAACAATCTTTATATATCAAAATAATTACTAATAACTCATTTTTTAGAATCATTCTCAAACATGTAGTAATGTTGTTTTACCTTGTATTTTCAAAATAAATTGTTTTTCAACATTTCTCATTTTTATTTTTTATTTTTATTTTAGTTTGAATAAACTATATGAGGAACTAGCTTTTGAGATAAAGATAATTGGGCAAATAGCGCATTTGTCTCCAAAACCTATATTCAAAATTTGAGGCAAAAATTTAGAAACATATAATATATTTGTCACTAATTAATATACATTTGATACAAATAAAATGAATCAATTAAAAATGACTCCATAAACCCTATTCAAAATTAGAGGCAAATAATTGAAATTAAATATTATATTATCGATAATTAGAATATGATGGGGCAAATAAAAAATTAAATAAAAATTTATCTCTAATAATTAAGTTGAAATAATTAAAGGTTCATATTATATTTTCCATTATAGGCCGGAGTATTTTGCAAACTTCTAGATAATTTGATAAACTTTACAATTTTTTATATTAATATTATTATTATGTGTTTGTTTTATTGCTTTTATATATGAACAGATCTCTTTCCTAAAAAGACTTGGGAATATAATATATTTATATTTCTTGCTTCTATATGACTGAATAAGATAAGTGTGAATTCACAACTTCTTTATAAAAATTAATTATATTATGTATTAGCAAAATATAATAATAATAATAATTAGTATTGTTATTATTATTATTATAACGACCCAAGTCCAGAACCGGTCAACAGAACACCTGCCCACAAGACATGGGCTATCATTTAGAAAAGGATAAACGCTAGGTGTTTGTGTTCTAGAACTGGAGTTTATATATCTACATAAGGTTTCCCACAATTCACCCATATGGGATATGGGGGGTGTTACAAACTCCCCCCTTTATGTACCCAATGTCTTCGTCAGGGTCAGTTGGATTACTTTGTTCTCCGGACCAAGTAACTTTTCTAATTAGACTACTTAGCCCTTGACAAATTAGCCTCTCAAATCCAGGATCAGTTCCGGTAGACGATACATGTGCACACCCACTATGCCACACTATCGTGGTCCCGGATCAGCTCTGATACCATATTTAATGACCTAACTCCAGAACCAGTCATTAGAACAGCTGCCCACACCACATGGGCTATCTTTTTGGAAAATGATAAGTGCTAGGTGTGGGTAGGTGTTCTACTGTTATATTACAAATTTATTTATCCTGAGTTGTTAGTGATATCAAAATTATTTTTAGTGATTTCGACGACCGACCAAAGCTGCATAAGGAGGCGAGGTGGCAAAGGAAATGGATGAGTTGACGTGGAGGTGAAGGAGAATGGAAGTGCAGAGATGTGGAGAAGAAGGATAATATTGGAAAATTGTCAGTTTATAAGGTTTTAGGTATAATTGTAAACTAAATTAAATTAAAAGTGGCTGACTATAATTTTAACTGACGGCTAATTAACAATATTAATAAAATAGAAGGTAAGTATAGATTTTTAAACTTTAAAGGGATTGTAATATCGCTTAAAGCTGGGTAACTGAAAAAATCTCAAAAAAGTAATAAAGCCATAAAGGGCCGCGGCTCAGGCGCAGGCAGCAAGTGTCAGAGGTGGAAACGGCGTCGTATGCGAACACGTGGAGTGGTCACCTACCCTGGATTTTCTCTTCAAATCGTTTTGTCGTGAACCGCACGCGTGAATCGACGGGTCAAATATCAGGCGCAAAAGTTCCAGCCAACTCTCCGCTTTCTATCCCATTTATATTTTTTATTAACTTTAACAATTGTTTTTTCTCTTTCTGAAAAAATAATAAAACGAATATAGTACTGCCACCAGAGTACTTGTATTTTATTTTCTGCGTCTTCCCCCGTGAAAATCCAATAAAAAGAACCAGAAAATCATCGCTTCCTCAAGCTAAAATGCGCCAACCGTGCACACATTTCACTCTTCTCAGCAACTCCCTCCCTTTTTAAAACCATTCCCCTCTCTCTCTCTCTCTCTCTCTCTCCACTGAGCGACTGATTTCGTGTTCATATGGTCTTTCTCTGCCTTTTTTATAACATTTCCCCTTTATTAGTACTCCATTGGAAATAAAAAGCTTTTGTTCACAGTTTAAAGCTGCAACGGAATCACCCAATTACTGGAAGTCTGTGCGCAGGATAAGAGTGAGCACTCTTCCCCCGGTCCCAAGCAAGTGGAGAGAGAAATGAGAAAGTTTTCAATGTAAAGAAAGCTGTATTTTTTTTTCTTGGGTGTCAATTAAGTATTGTTTTTCATGGTGATCATGAGGAGTGGGGTTTTTCAACGAAAGGTCGATTTCTTTTTGGGAGATAAAACAAAAAAACAACTCTCGATGGTAGATCAAGAGAGGGAGACCGACTCTATGCTTTGGTCCGCGTGACTTGATGCTGCAAATCGATGACTTTTACTTATTCTTTCCAGTAAATTTTGGTTCCGGGGTTGCTCCAAAAGCCCCACCAGCAGAAAAAAGAAAGGCCGTCTTCCAGCGTCTGTGCCCATTTCTTTGCAGGTCTTGTTCCTTGATTTTGGACTCGAGCGAGTGTTTTCTGAGAGAGGAATGGAAGTTTCGAACTTTAGTTTATTTCGGGATTTTGGTTTAAAGATGTAAATTGGCTGCTCTGCTTTGGGATCTCCTGGAGTAAGACTGGCATAGGAGGTGAGCGGAAGGGAAGAAAACAGACGACATGATGGGCTCTGTTGTTGTTGAAGACAAGAGCAAAGCTGGAGGTTTCGTTGGTGGGTCGCACACAAACTTGCTCGAGGAGATGAAATTGTTGAAGGAAATGCAAGGCCACTCTGGTTTGTTTCCTTCCTCAAAACCTGGGTTTTCCATCTCTTTAGGAAGCTTTCGCCCTTTATTGACGACTCAATTTTGTTTTCTTCCGAGCTGGAATCAATAGCTTGACGGCTTTGGACTCTTGAAAAAGAAACATTTCAGTCAGCTTCTTTCAGATCAATCCGGTATTCTAGTAAAGAGTGTCGCAGCTTGTCGAAATGATGAAAAACAGAGCTAGAGAAATTTCACTTTGGATGATTAGAATAGTACGAAAATGGAAAAAGAAAAACTACTTCTGATTTCACTGCCTCTCGGAGCTTTTTAAAGCTTCTGAATTAACCCATCTGCATTATCTGTGAAATTTATTCTTGAAGGGAGTTATAATTTGAGGATCATGTGATGGATGATTTCAGGGATCCGGAAGGCAATAAATTCGGAGTTATGGCATGCCTGTGCTGGTCCACTCGTTTCCTTGCCGCAGGTTGGGAGTCTTGTGTATTACTTCCCTCAAGGCCATAGCGAGCAGGTTTGCATTTATTTCCTGCATTTGGAGGGACGATAAAGAAAACTTTTTATTACATACTTGCGGTTCCTTCTCTCTCAAATTTATTTTTCTTCTGTTGTTCCTTCTCCATCTACATGTTTGAAGGCGAACACAAGTTCAAGGCCTTCCTATTAATACCTTATTTGAAGTGGAAATACATAATAAATTTTATATTCTTCTGATCATCTTTAGATACCAATACTATGAGAATGAGGCTTCATTCAGGCCGAATAATGTCAATTTTGTCAGTAGTTTCGTACCTCTATTAATCTTGTAAGCATGGAAACTAAAGTAGACCTGTTTACTGATATTCAGATGTTTCACGTGGCATAGGAAACATGAAGTGTTTTATTTTCAGCCAATTGTTTTCTTGATCTACATTCTTCAGTGTGTTCTTTTGGTCAGGTGGCTGTTTCGACAAAGAGATCAGCAACATCACAAGTCCCCAACTACCCAAATTTAGCCTCTCAGTTAATGTGCCAAGTCCACAATGTTACTCTCCATGTATGTTCATCTGGTTTATGGAACTGTAATATCTGCTACTGCTTGATAGTTCTGATCGTATGTAATGTTTAACAGTTTCATTTTTCTTCTCCGGCAGGCAGACAAAGACACTGATGAAATATATGCGCAGATGAGTCTTCAGCCAGTGAATTCTGTAAGTTACATAGAATAGAGAATGCCTTCAGCTTTTGTTTGTATATGTTTTGCCTTTCCATTTTAAGATATGGTGTCACCTCAACCACTTATGCGTGCTATTGCCTTTAATCTTGCTTTTAATCAGGAAAAGGATATACTCCCAATGCCAAACGTTGGTTTAAAGCCCAGCAAGCATCCAACTGAGTTTTTCTGCAAGATTCTTACGGCAAGTGACACCAGCACGCATGGTGGCTTCTCTGTGCCACGCAGGGCAGCTGAGAAACTCTTTCCTCCACTGGTAGGACTCAGTTTGTTCAAAAAATTTGTATGCAGTAGTTGTTTGGAACCCGCTTTGGTGGATGCTTTCCTAATGCAAACTTCTTGGTTTATTCAGGACTATACAATGCAACCACCAACCCAGGAGCTTGTAGTTCGAGATTTACATGATAATACCTGGACTTTTCGGCATATATATCGAGGTGAGTGATTTAATAGTTATTCATCAGCAACATAATAATTAGCAGGATGATGTCCTTGTTTTGGAATATCATCCACTGAAGGCTGTGCCGTGTGGCTTCTTCTCTCCTTTTGGCCCTTTTATGGGCTGCAGTAGTATCATCTATTCGACTCAGATACACTTTTGCTCCACTGTGTGATGGATATACACAATGCCTTATTTATGTTATGTTTGCAGGGCAACCAAAGCGACATCTTCTCACAACTGGCTGGAGCTTGTTTGTTGGATCTAAAAGGCTCAGGGCAGGTGACTCTGTTCTCTTTATCAGGTATGCACTAATCACATTGACATAAAAAGTATTGTAAACATGATAAGGTAATGTCTATTGAAATTTCAAGCTAGTGGATAGGTTTGTATTATCTTAGAAATGTGCATCAGCATCTGATCCGATTGCTTGTTTATTATCTCAGAGATGAGAAGTCCCAACTGTTGGTGGGTGTGAGGCGTGCAAATCGTCAACAAACATCATTACCATCATCAGTTCTTTCTGCTGACAGTATGCACATCGGTGTCCTTGCTGCTGCAGCACATGCAGCTGCCAACCGGAGTCCATTCACAATCTTCTACAATCCAAGGTGTCTTTTGTTAATCATACTTGATAATTAAGTTTTACTTTGTACTTCAATATCATGTGCATTTTAGAATTTCAGAGCAATATGTTTATCTTGTGCCAATAACTCTGTTTGTTTCCATAGGGCCTGTCCTTCAGAGTTTGTCATTCCGTTAGCTAAATACAGGAAGGCTGTTTATGGCACTCAACTCTCTGCTGGTATGAGATTTGGGATGATGTTTGAAACGGAGGAGTCGGGAAAACGAAGGTAATGTTCCAGATAGTTTTTTCCATCGTTCTACTGTCTTTCATTCCAAGCAATAGCGAAGTCTGAAGTTCTGAGGAGGCATGTTTTATTAATAGCAATTCTTTGGACAGGTACATGGGGACAATAGTTGGGATCAGTGACTTAGATCCGTTAAGATGGCCTGGCTCAAAGTGGCGTAACCTTCAGGTTTTTATGCTCCTCTATTTTGTCTGTAGGGAAAATGGAAATAGGTATCTTCAAAGTTATTGAACTGAATCCGTTGTCCGGCATAACATAGATTTTTCCTGTTCTTTAAACAGGTTGAATGGGATGAACCGGGATGTAATGATAAACAAAAGAGGGTTAGTGCATGGGAAATTGAAACTCCTGAAAGCCTTTTTATTTTTCCTTCTCTGACTTCAGGTCTGAAACGGCCATTACATCCAGGATTATTTGGTAAGCACATATCCTTCACTGGGCTCCCATCTGACAAATTTTTTTAAATGTGCTGATTGTTTAGCTCAATATCCTACCAGGGGTTGATTCTCAGTGGGGAAGCTTGGTGAAAAGACCCTTGATCCAGATTCCTGATAATGGAAATGGCAATTTTCCTTATCCAGTTTCAAACTTTCCTGAACAATTTATGAAGATGCTGAAGCCTCAATTGCTTAACCATCCAGCAATATTTGCACCTGGGCTGCAACAAATTCCTTCCAAGGGATCTCCACTTGAAGAGGCGAAGAGTGTGCAACCTGCCATGAATCAGAAATCTCAGCATGTACAGCCAGAAAATGACTTGGTAGAGGGTGAAAATGTTGCACAGCTGGTCCCTGATAAACAAGATCCTAGAAACTCAAGTCTGCCTAAAGTAAATGGAACTGGGAACATATCTTCTGAACACAAGGTTCCAAGCAAAACTCAATCTGGAAGTACAGCTGAAAAGTTGAAGTCAGAGCCGGAGCATTCAACTGATCAGCTAAGCCAGCTGACAGTAGCATCTGAGGTGAGTGACAAAAAAGTTGCTGCGGATTCTACTAGTCAACCAACATTGCCAAACAATTTGGCCTTTAATAACCATCAGACTTATTGGCAATCACAACCAACTGTATTGCCCATACAGCCACAGTTGGAAGCAGCATCCTTACAAACTCATCAAACTCAGGCACCTCAGGTTGATGTGGGTGGCTTCCTCCCTTGCATTGACAATGATGAGTGGACATCCAGCCTCTCTTCTTGCCAAATTCTTCCGGGGATTTACAGATCTTCTGGAGTACCAAACTTTGGATTGCAAGATTCTTCAACTTTGTTTTCAGATCCAACTAATCCTTCAATGATGACAGTTGGTCAAAGTATGTGGGATCATCAATTTAATCATTCTAAGGTCCTATGCCAAGCAGGCCAACTTACTTCTTTTCCACAGCAAGACCCATGCATCCTTGATTCTAGTGGATTGAGAGATTTGTCTGATGACAGTAATAATCAAAGTGGAATCTATAGCTGTCTCCATGTCGATATTAGTAATGCGGGAAGTAGTGTTGTGGATCCTTCAGTTTCAAGTGCTGTTCTTGACGATTTCTGTGCTCTAAAGGATGCTGGCTTCCAGAACCCTTCAGACTGTCTAGTCAGCAACTTTAGTTCTAGTCAGGATGTCCAGTCGCAGATTACTTCTGCAAGCCTTGCAGACTCCCAGGCTTTCTCCCAGCACGACAACTCGGGGGGTGCTTCATCGAGCAATGCTAATGTGGAGATTGATGAGAGTGGTATTTTACGGAGTAACTCATGGCAGCAAGTAGCAACGCGCGTCAGAACCTATACAAAAGTAAGAGACTTACTTATTGTACTTCCTGTTATGTGAATGCCTGGTGTTCTCTGAAAGGATACAGCTTTGAAACCTTAGACTAGAAATTAGAAGATGGCTTGACCAGTTCGGAAACTCAATACTGAATTCAGTTGCCTTGTTATCTCCTTAACACGGTTTTTAACTTTGATTTGGTGATCCTAACTCACAGGTGCAAAAGGCAGGATCAGTTGGGAGATCAATTGATGTCACGAGCTTTAGGAATTATGCTGAACTAGTTTCTGCAATCGAATGTATGTTTGGACTCAAGGGACTACTCAATGACCCAAGAGGCTCGGCTTGGAAATTGGTGTATGTGGACTATGAGAATGATGTTCTGCTTGTTGGAGATGACCCTTGGGAGTAAGTAACTTCTTTTGTTCTTTTCCTTTCTTGGTGTCGGGATTTGGCTTGTTTTGGTGTCTGATTTTTTATTGCTTAACAAATGAAAACCCTTTGCAGAGAGTTTGTTGGCTGCGTACGCTGCATCAGAATTCTGTCACCTGCAGAGGTTCAGCAGATGAGTGAAGAAGGAATGAAGCTTCTCAACAGTGGCACTCTGCAGGGGATTGCGGGCTCGAGTTCAGAAGCTTGCCATGCTTAAGACGGAACGCCTCAAGCTGACTCTAGCATTACCTGAGCTGCAAGTTCATTTAAGCCTGCTCGAGTTGAAGGGTGCTTGATTAATTCCTCTCCACCGTCACTTGAATATCTGGCCGCCGCACCTACCAGTTCACCTGTGCCAGTTCTCTCTGTCGACATGCAATGTCATTTATGTATGTATTCGGGAAGCATATTTCAACAGGAAAATGAACCAATAGATTAACCCATTCCAGCTTACTGAACGTGCCATTCTCATGAAAGACTCGGATTATGTTAAACTATGTTAGATTCAGCCTCCTAAATGGTCCCGTTCACATGGTGCTGATGGATGGAGATTATTCCCATTGCTAGTACTTAGTACCTAAGGTGAGGAGGAAAGATGAGAGGCAAGAATCAAACCGAGCAATCTTGTTATATTAATGGTTCAGACTTTTGGCCTACAAAATTTCAACCACATGAAGGACAGCAACATGGTTTTACAACTCTCCAACGCACTCTAAATAGCTGTTATGATGGCTAACACACACAAGACACCAGGAAGTAGCTACTGCAAGATGTAGGATCTGTTAGACACTCCCCAGCATAAGAACTAGAAGCAGGGGAAATAATTGGGAGTAGGGTTAGATAAAAGAACTAACCATAGCGGGCACCAAGGAATCAAGGACAAGAATGAAAGCAATGAACCGTGAAGCATCAACTGTGTTAACCATAAAGGCACCACAGCGACAATGTTCAGATGAAATACCAACATTTTTCAATCTCATGGATTGCATCACTACATGGTCATTTCCAAAAAAATTTCATTCAGAAAAAGGATCACTGCATTGCTAAGAACATAGGATATCAAATATTTTGACAGATAAAAGAATACACAATGTGATCTCATTTCCTTTTCCTTTTCTGAGGAAATGTGATGTAATTTGCTAACTGAATAACTAGCGCAGATATCAAGCACTCAATAAGAATTTACGAGCGCCACCTTCTAGGCTACAGAGTAGATCTTGGTACTTTATGGCTCAGGCAGAAACAATCAGAGCATTTATTCCATCATGAAGCAAATCCATTCAGATGCCAGGGCAAGATTGCTCAATGACATGTCAGCAAGAGACAGATGAAGAGGGATCTAACACCTGAAGTTCCCAAGGAGATCTACCATCATACTCTCAGTGGTTTCTGCAGAACAGCAGACAGAAAAACTTCAGATTTGCCAGATCCAGCCGTATCTGGTTTGTCTCCTACAACCCATTTCAGCTTCTTGTACCCAAACCTTTCTATTAAACGTGTCAAATCTCTTTTCTTATCATCATTTGCACAATAGAAGTTGTCCAACCAAAACAAACCACCAGGCCTCAATATGCGATCCAAATCAAACATCAAGAACTCCAGCTTCTCTGGTTTGCCCCCAACATCCAACGCACTTGAGGCATGAACCAAATCGAACACGTTATCATAGAACGGGAACCTATGATCTAAACTGAGGAACAAAGGGAAAAGCCCTCTGGCAGCGATGAATTCGCTATATGGAGCATCTACATTCAAAGTGTTGGTAACCACAGTCACATTCCTCTCAGCCATTCTAGCAGCGAATGTGCCAGACCCGCCTCCTATGTCAAAGCCAATCCTAATTCCACCGCTCCCCATTGCCAACACATCATCAATGGGGAAGTCATTCTTCCCTCTAGCTCTAACATACTTCTGAGTCTCATACCCATTAACCAGATCAAAGCAACCAACACAGTCTCTACTCAACTTCTTACTATTCAAACACTCAAAATTCTTACAACCAAGGCCACTCCAGATCACGCTCTTATTGCTAACAGGTTTCCAAAGAGAATCAGGGAGAGAAATAAAACCAACCTTAGGAACAGTCTTCGCAAGGCACCTCCTCCGCGGCAAAGGCTCACAGCCGCGCAAGATCAGCTTCTGGGCTAAGCTCCAATCATCAGGGCACGGCCCTGAAACCTTGTAATTCATGTACTGAAACAACAAGTCGGCAGATTTCTCGCAAGAATGGCCCACAGAAGCCACCATCTCAGTGATCCCAGTTCTCGAATCCTTACCCAAAGGAAGCTGATGATGCTGGAGAAACGACTTGAGCTCACCGGGTAAATTGGGTCTGGAAAGATCAAAAGTCTCATACCCAAGAAGCTCCTTTTCCATCTTGGCAAGCTTCTTCTGAGAAGAATCGATCTCTCTGAGGATCAGAGAGACATGGTCGGAGATGAGAGAGATGTCCTGGTGAAGAAGGTGGTCTCGGTGTGGTTTTGAGGAGTAAGAGAAGGCGTAGAGGGCGAAAAGATTAGTGGTGATGACAGAGAAGAGCATCAGAAGATTGGCTGCCGAGGAGCAGAAAGTTGCCCTCTTGAATCTGGCCGTTCCATCTCCAACCTTCAGAGAAACTGAGCCCATGTTTCTCAGTGTCTTGTGCTTCAGAGTGAAGCAAGAGACTATGAACTTTGGACTCGGGTAGACAGACAGCCAGAGCTGAGAAGTGGAGCAGGTGGAGATTTTTTATTACCAGTAAAAAGGAAGATTAGGTTGTGATTAGTTTCGATTAGCACAGCGGTGCGTTATAAGACACTGTTTTTTGAGGACAAGAACTTTGTCGGTCTGGAGAAACTCCACCAATGGTTGCGCAGCTTATAGTATATGATCAGTTTAGTATTTGAACTATGATTACGATCGATTACAACACTTAACTAATGTTTTTTGGCCAGCCTTTTTGGTCCTTCCAATAGTTTTGGACACTTAGCTGGAGTAATAGCTACAGACTGTCTTGGTTTTCTACTCAGCTTTCAGAGTTAGATCCACCTTGACGCACGCTTGGGACTTGGGAGAAGATGGCTGCGAGATTCATTAAACACAAAATTAATTGCTTAACTTGATGACTTGAGTGCGCCAAAGGTCTTAAAAAAATACTCTACTACAGAAGTAGTCAGAAAAGGAAAACCCGGTGAATAAATGAAAAGATACCGAACTTGAGAGGTCAGATAAATAATCTTAAATAAGTTGGGTGAACCATGAAACATTTTCGCCCACTAATACAAAGTCACAGGGTAAATTGCATCTGTGGCCCCTAATCTTTTATTATTATCCTATTTTAGACCTTAACTTTAAAATATCACATGGAAAGCCCCTAATCTTAATTTTTTGTTTCATTTTAGATCATTGGAAGATGGAAATCGTTAAAATTGATGGAATTGACCACATGACGTGCCAATGTGAGGAAAATGAAAATATGGAAAAAGGTAATAATAAAAAAAAGAAACAAAACTTAAAAAAAAAAAAGGAAAACCCAAATCTGATCATTCCTCTCCAATGATCCGACAATGATCCGCCGGCGATTCTAGACTAGCCTTCTTTTCGCAGCACGATTCATCGATAATTCTGCAGCGTCGTTGCAGTATCTGATGATCTGGCCAATCTCTTCCAACAAGCTGATGATTCCATTGCGATATTTGCAACCCAAAGTCGCGATGATTCACAACCCAGAGCCAATGATTCATTGGCAATTCTCAAAAAGCCTTCATGTAGCAGGGCGACAGCTGGCATGAACAGAGAGCCAGAGGCACTAGGCAAATGAACATCGAAGGAGATTGTGATGGTGCTGTGCTGCGGGATGAAGGCTTGGTGGGAATCATCGGCAAATCATCGCTAGATGGTCAGAGGGGATTGGTTTGGCCCAGCCAGATCTGAGTTTTGCCTTTTTTTGGATTTTTCTTTCTTTTTTTTTTATTTCCTTTTTTCATATTTTCCTTTTTTATTACTTTTCTTTCTTCTTTTTCACATCATCACTTATAGTTGATTATTGTGCCACATAGAAAATGGCCCCATGCTGGCATGCCACATGACCAGTTCCGTCAATTTTAACGGTTCCCATCATCCAAAGGTCTAACATTGAATTAAAAATTGAGATTGAAGACTTTCTATTTGAGGTTTTGAGGTTAAGGTCCAAAATAGGACAACAATAAAAAGTTAGAGATCACGGGTGCAATTTACACAAAAGTCACATGTGAAGCTATTTTTGCTCGGAAAGCCACCGCATTGTTTTTTGAACATCACATGTCGTAGTCTCGTAGATCGCAACACTTAAATTTTTTTATCTAAATAATATAATTTATATAAAAAATTAATTATATTAAAAACTTAAATAATGTTTAAGTGTCACAATAATGATACAATATAAATAAAGTTGTTCAACTTTTAATAAAGTATACATAAACATAATCAACATATAATAGTCAACACAAATTTGGAAAAAATTCATAGAGAAACATATTGTTGATAAATAAAAGAGAATATAGTGTCCCTAAGTTTCAATTAACATTTTGTTTTAGTCCTGCTTTAGTCCCATATCTATTAAAATTGTTTTGTTTTGGTCCTCATTAGAAGAAATCCATTATCTCAAAATAACTATTTGAACAAGCTTTTAAAATTCTAATTTAAAATTTAAAAATTGTATTTTAGTAAATTTAAATTGTATAATAATTTTTTGACAGTCAGTAGATAATTTAAATTGGTTATTTTTTCCTCTCGAATGAAATAAGTTTAATTTACAGATACCAAATTTTGGTAAATCAAATTGTCTATTAACTATAAATAAATTGTTATACAAATAAAATCTACTATAAGATAGTAACCAAATCATTTAAATTATAATATAAAAAGTTGCTATCAGACAATTACTTTGAGTTAACAAATTTTGTGAAATTGTAGAAAAGAATAAAACATGTTTATTGTTTAATAGATTTTGGATCAAAATTGGATGTTTTTAATAGGTTTATGATCAAAACAGAACATTTAACATATTAGGGACTAAAACAAAACGGTACATAAAGGTTATGGACCCTGCAATGTAACCCTAAAAAATATCAATATATAAGTAGGATCATAGAATTGCACGAAACATTTCCAATATGAAAAATTCTATTGTTCTACACAAAGGAACGCATAACCTCCTCTTAGGGGGGGAAAAAGATATGGTGGGTGTTGGTCCAAGTCAACTCATCTTTTTTGTAGAAAGGATGAGATGCATCTCATTTGTGTATAAACCAAGGTTATTAAAGTCGGGATTCTATTTATAATCATTTTGGTTTTTTTATTGTCATAAAGTTGTAAAAAACATAAAGTCATAAAACTTTACTGAGAGCTCGATATCACTAGTTAATGAGTTTGTTAGCTCATCCCATAAGGACTAAGTAGGAGGAAAATTGGTAGTTTGAGACTATGTAAAAATAAGGAAGAATTGTTCAATTTTATGTTCACGTATTTCTCCCTTATTGCACATGGATGGGACAACAAGGGAATAAGGAGAGGAGGATCTTTAAAAGATGAGGCCTACCAAAGTGACTTGTTGAAGAAAAAGTCAAGTTGTTGCTTGTGTGTTTTCATCACACGAGGGTGAAGTACAAAGTAGGAATTTGAACTCAGTACATGGGCAAGGCTATTATTGGTTGGATGAACAAGTTGCTATTTGTTGTTGTGTTCTTGGTTTATGATTGCTGTTTTTCTTTTTTTTTTTTTTGTCCCATATGGACAGAGTTAGCACCAAATTGGGAGTCTGAAAGTATAGACTATAGAGGCAAAGCAGTCCAACTAAATCAACTAGGCTTTTCTCGTTCCACATGGACACCATAACAAAGAAATTAATTGTATGAGGTTATAAACAAAACAGGAACAAAGATGGTTTGATAGTGTTATGTTGTTCCCTTATACCACATGGATAGGTGTAAAGGAGTTAAGGCCCTTGGGCTCTTAAAATGCACAAGTAGCAACCTCTAACACCCAGTAGGAAGGCCATGCTCTGTTGCCCTTTACGCCACTCACTCTTTGTCCCACGTAGGAGAGCTAAAAGGGGAGCAAGGTCTAGAAAAGCCATAGAATGGCTTGGTTGATGGAAGATGACATGCTCTGCTGCTTTTTGCACCATCAGCTCTTTGTCCTACTTAAGAGAGCTAGAATGCGTGCATGGTCTTGAAAAGTTATAAAATAGCTTGGCTGAGGGAAGGTTATTTGTTCTTAGTATGCAGTTTTATGTTGGGCTGGTAATTTTTTGTGCCTACGGTTTGTCAGGTTGAAAAGTTCTTTGGCTTTTGTTGAGTCGTGGAGTCTTAAATGTTTATAACGTTTCTATGTTCAAGGTCGCGTCTCTGTGATTCTATAGTGAGTACATTTCTATTACAACTTAAGACGATTTAACTTCTATAGTGAGTACGTTTCTATTACAACTCAAGAAGGTTTTAAGTTTTAGAGTTATTGAATCATTGAAACATACTATCTTAAGTTTTAAAATGCGATTTTAATAACCACGGTACAAATACTGATATAACTTATATGAAAAATTTTCAATATTTTGTAGATTGCACACACATTGTTTTAATCAAGTCCCATGTCATAAGTATAATGGCAAAGCCATTGAAGAGACATTAAGGAGGTTTTGAATTTGACTCTGACTTCCTCATATCTTACATCATGCCACACATAGACTAAATTAATTGTCTTGTGTTCTTAAGAAAACTAACACTTCCTTTCCCTTACTTACAATAATAATACATTATTCCCTTGTAAACTTGTGATAAGGATGCCTTGAAATAAAAATAATAAAAATAATCATTGATCAAGATATATGTGATAAAGCCAAGTGATTAAATTTTAAAGTATTCTTATGCATTATTTTTATATAAAATGATTATTTGTTCAAATTGTCAATGTACTAAAATATTGCACTTAAGAAATTTTAAAATAAATTTACGATACTTTTTTTTTATTTTATAAAACTTATGTAATTTTTAGTAATTTTTTATTCCACCAACCTAAAAAAATCATTTATTTCCAGAAAAATATTAACATTTTTGAATATAGGGTTTGAGTAAAAAATATTCTAAAAAGTTTGAGCGGGCACATAGCAAAAGAGAAATTACTTTTAAATTCACTATAACTAATTTCATAGCCTGACAAATGGACAGGTAATCATTTCATAAAATAATTAATCATAATAAAGAGTAGATGAAAATGTTAGTGATGAAATTGAACAAAAGACTAAATATGTTTTAACACAATATATGTGCATCGTAGAAATATTTTAAGAAATATAACAATATATGTTGAGCAATAATCGATAACATTTGCTATGTTTACAGTATTGTTTATGTTATCATAAGGGGAAAAAAGAAAGAAAGAAAGAAAGAAATGTCAATGGTAAAGAAAAAAAGGCCCAATCATAAGTGCAAATAATAATATGCACTCTAAATTGTAAAACGTGCATAACTTTTTAAATATTTGTATTTTACGATAAGTAAAGCAATTTTCTATTTTGATTTATTTAATTTAAAATCAATTGGCCTTTATTGTCCAACTAAATTAACTTAACATTTCTAAATAACAATACAAATAAAAATTGCATCATTCACAAGTGATATAACTCATAGAAAATGTTACGGGAAAAATGAAACAAATTGATTGGTTTTGAATGAGAATAAAGGAAAAGAAAAAAAAATCCTACCCATAATACTTTTTCGGCCTCCCCAAACCCATGTACCTATATTTAATAAATCGAAGCGAGGCTTGATTAGGATACCAACACCAAATTACACATGAAACATTTAGCATATTAAAAACGGGAAAGTTAAAAAAAAATCCTTGTGGTTTGGTCAAACCTACAGTTTGCCCACTCTATTTTAAGAAACCTACACTTTGCCCCCTATGTTTTTTATACTGCCTGATAACAACTTCTGAAACTGTATTTAAACTCTACGATAATCATCTTCCAGTAATTTCAATCTGTCCAGTATTTTTTTTATAGCTAATAGATATTTTAAACTATTAGTTTTTTCTTTCTGTAAATGTACTTTTTCACCTATAATTATATATTAGTATTTTCTAAAGGTCGGTTTGCTGTGAAAAAAATATCAAAAATCTTGAAATTACTAGAGCATTATTACCATACAGTTTAAATACAGTTTCAGTAGTTGTTATTGGGCAGCATAAAAAATATAGGGGCAAAGTGTAGGTTTCTCAAAATAGAGGAGCAAACTGCAGGTTTGACCAAACCACATGGGGGTTTTTGTAACTTTCCCTATTAAAAATGGTCGGAAAAGTGAAGGGTGACGTGAAAAAATGGTGTATAAAGGTCAAATTGCCTGACTCCTAGGGTCAACCATAAAACTTTGAATAGAATGAGACCAATAATCTTGGTAGATAATGCATTATGATAGACAATTATGGTTGCATAGTGGAAAATGTAAAAATTTGTAGAAAAAATGATGTAAATAATTTGGTGGAACCTTACATTTAAGTTAGAGTAATAAGAAATTAAATAATTAGAATTTGAAAATGAAAATAAAATTAAGTATGTTCAAATTAATAATGTAAATAAAAACAAAAAAGGTATTATACAAGTGAAGCAAATATTGAAGACATTAACATTGAATTAAGTGAACAAATTGAAAGCCTCAGAAGGTGAAAAGAAATTTTAAATCAGACCTGTCTATCATACAAATATAGTAAATATTATTTTTTATTTTGCATTATTGTGGAGTGTGAACCATACTTTCTAATTTCTTCCTAACCCAAATATTATTTAAATGCATCTATTTCTTTTAAGCCCGCCCATATGGAAACCCACATGTTTTTACCCTTTGAACAAAATAAACCCACTATCAGGCAAACAACCAATTTTATTCATTAGTTTAGGCTATTGGAGATAAGGCCATTTTTTTAACTTGTAAGACAATCCTAACCTAGCCCACTTCAAATCCCTAACACACATAACACCCACTTTATCTGTGAAAACTTCATTACAGATGCCCTTATTCTCTCACTCTCATCTTTTCTCTCCCTCCCTTTCTCTCCCCCTCCACATGTGATGTTCTTCATTCCCTCAGAAACTTTGAATTAGGCCAATTCATTTTAATTTAAGCTAATTTAATTCAAAATAACTTATTTTTATGTTTATATGTTTTTTACTTGAAATTAATTTCATTTGAAAGTCAATATTATTTAGGTAAAATAATCCATTGATTGTAAAATTTTTATAATACTATTAATTTTTTATTCTTTTTTAAACATTAAAAATAAAAATTTAATAGAAATTTAATAACATGATAAAATTTTGTTTCAAATAGATTATTACACCTATATAATATTGACTTTCAAATAAAATTGGTTCTAGGTGAAAAATATTTAAAAATAAAAATAAGTCATTTTAGATTAAGTTGACTTAAGTTAAAACGAATTGAGTGAAACGCACTGTTGGTGATTGGTTCTGGTAGGATGTGGACCAAAGCGGGCAGGATCTACATGGCGGGGTAATTTTGCTTCTACTCAAAATTTTATTCTATTGATCTAAGTTAGATTTGAAAACAATATACATGATTTAAGTCCTATTTTCCCCAACTTTAAGTTTCTCTAAAGGCAATTCGTTAGGAACCAAGTTCTTTTGGTATATCGGGTTTGAAAAGTATATTTGCTTCATGAATCTTCTTTTTGCCCTAATTTTGTTCCTTCCATCCTTCGCAACATGACTTACAAGGGTCAAGACACTAGGGTATCTTCATTAGTGGCATTTTGATTAGGTATGTGGCGCGTTTGACGGCAATGGCGTTTGATGACCTAAGGTTTTATAAGGTTGCCCTTTTTTTTTTTTCCTTTTTGTCAATCTTTTTTTTTTTTGAAAAACTTTTTTCCTCTTAGTGAATAAATGCATATGTTTACTAAAGTTGTTTACCAGAAAAAAGAGAAAATTTTTAAAAGATCATAATTGTTCAAGCATAACGTAGAATGGATCAATTTTTGTTCCTATCATAGGCATCACATTTAGAATATGGACTTGGTCTCGGTTTGTTTTGCTGCATGCTGTTAATGATTCTGGTGGATGTGAAATATGTTTTCTTTCTCTTGCCATGAATCCACAGTAAATATTTTTTAAGTACATATAAAAGTACCTTGAATGTATTATCGAATTTGATAAATGAGCATAGTAAATACCTAAGTTGAAAATAAAAATGAAATAGAATACCTATTGTGATTTGGGAGTTTTCTGTTGCAATTATTTTGTGTAATCTACTGTTACAATGCTCTGAATGAGTTGGAAATATGAATATACAGAATATTGAAATGATCACCAACAATAAAAGAGAACAAAATAAGAATTCATTCTGCATTGCAGTTTTTGACATTTTCAAACCATAATACTCATTAATATAAATTTTATAAGCTGCATATTAGTATATCTCAGATGTTAGATTCCTATATTTTGCTCTTTTTTTAATTTGTTAAACTTTAATGATGACTGGGCTTCACATTGGATGCAGGATATGAAAGTCTAATGGAATGGAAGGTGGGTATGAAGTAATTGCTACTGAAATGAAGAGATTAACAGATATGTACACAATTAGTACAAGAAAACTTGAGAAAATGCATATGCATGAATGAATGAAAATTTCAGATAATTTGGCTCGTGAAATATGTTGAGTTATGAAACTGACTGAATGATACCTTTATTATTGTAGGCTCAAGGCTAAAAATCTAAAAACTACTGTTGTGTGCTTACTACTCAAAGGTGTGAATCAAATTTCCAGTCCTCTTAGTACATTTGAAAGAATATGTAGGAGATGTAAAATACTTATACATACTGTGTTAGACTGCAACTAACTCAAATCTATAGTGGATTAATGGGGTGTGAGGTTAATTGGGTTATAAGGTAGTTTATTGTAACCATCATTTAATTTCCTATACTAAGGGCATCTCCAACAGCTTCCCCAAAATTTCTATAAGATGGGGAAGCAAAAAGTAAAATCTCTATAATTTTTTTGCTCCAACTCCAACAGCTTCTCTATTTTGTAGAATTTTGTATTTATTATATAGCAATTAAATATTATGGATTTAAAGTAAATTCAAATTAATGACTAGATTAATTATTGTATAATTAAATATTATTAAAAAAATTTAAAAATTACGTCTTCCGTTTTACAAAAAATGACTCTTTTATCATTTTTACTAAAATTTGACTTAAATATATTTATATTAATTTATATTATAAAAAAATTCTAAAAATTATGTTTATAAAATAGAGTCTTTAGGTTCAATTTTCACAAAAAAAAATATATAATTCTATAAGAAATTTTGAAAAAAAATGAAATAATTGTTGATAATTAAATATTGTGCAAAATATAAAAATTTACTACCTTTGTTTCACAAAAAATGACTATTTTAACTTTTTTAACTAAAGTCTGACTTAAAAATATTCATATTAATTTGTACTATAATTTTTTTTAAAAAAATAAATTTATAAAATAGAGTCTTTAAGATACCATTTTCATATAAAAAGTTTATATTTCTATAAGAAATTTGGAGGAAAATAAAATTATGAATTAATTGTTGTGAATAATAAATGAGACAACATTTATGAGAAAGAGATAATGATATTTTTCATTCCCCAAAAATTTTTGGAGTTTCTGCAGAAATAGGGAATGAGATCTTCTCTTTCATCCCATTCCCCATTTTAGAGAATAGGATGGAGAAACTATTGGAGTGAAAAATGGCTTTATATTCCCTAAAATGGAAAAAAACTGTAAAATGGGGAAGCTGTTGGAGATGCTCTAACTACTACTCTGGTTGTAGTTGAGCATTGTGTCCATCCCCATGTTTTAAAGTTCAATAAAATATACATGCCACGTCAAAATGAATCAATATGGGCAAGGCACGTGGCATAGATGTAGGAATTGTTCAAAAAATAATTGTAATTAGGAAACGTGGGTTTCAAGGTATATATTTCTGCTTCAACACGTGTCGTAATTATAATATATGTGGCAAAATCTATTATAAGTCAGAACGTGATTGTGAAAATGTGAAAAATTTAAATTAAGTGTTAACCGTCTGAAAGTGGATCTAAATTTAATTGTGTAATTGACATGTCATATAAATGAGGGTAACAAAGGAACATGTGAAAGTCCAGATGACATCATTGTGTCAATTAAACGAAAAAATATGAGAGTAGGAAGTATCTATAATTCTTTATTGCTATTGTTCCTACTTTTATATCTATTAATAAATACGTGTCAATTCCAAAAATTCACTAAGATACTTGCAGGCAAAAGAGTTGGACACATGGCAAGGAGTGGGAGTTGCGATCCCAGAACCTCCCGCGTATGTATCACAGTCACAGACGAGACGACGAACAACAGCGGACCAAATTCTCCAAAATCAATTCAAACCCAGAGAAGTGGGAAACGCTTCTAATTGACTAATTTCTCTTTCTCGCGATGGGAGCGTCCTCCTCGACGGAGCAAACGGAGGTCGAAAGCCTCGCTGCTTCCACCGGAGCCCTTCCTTTGCTTCAGAAGTCCTTCTCTCGCCTCGCTGATCCTCAGAGCAATACTGTTTCTGCCCAATCTCTCAAGGTATTCCAATTGCTTCAAATCCTCCTTTTAACTGGTATTGTTGTTTTTATCTGTCCCCCTTTAGTGTAGTTTCGGCGTTACAGTAAAGCCTATTTCCCTTTTTATCATAATTGAGAGATAATCTTGGGAAAAAAGGAATCTTGGTGTGTGGTATGTACTAATTTGTGCTGTTTGGATAAGAGTGATCTACTGATTTTTGGTGTCCACACCTTTGTTATGTTTAGCTGTGGCTATATTCTCTTCATATTTGACCACGTTTTTCTTCTCTAGGAATGCTTCGATTTAGGTTGCAAAGATGTTAGCTGTGAAGTTTCTGGGATGTCGGATTCATTTGCAGAAGTGTTGGATCAAGTGGGCTCGTCAGTGGTGGATATATTTTTCTTGCCCGAGAAAGGAGGGCTAAGTTGGGTCGAGTTCGTGAGGGGTTACATTAGCTGCGGCTGCGGGATGCCAGCATCAGTATCGTTGAATCTATTGCTGAGAGTGTTTTCTATGGCAATGAAAAAGGCGGAACTTCCTACGGGTTTGGAGTTTGAATTGGTGGATGTAGATTGCAAGACGAGTGGATTTTTAATTCCCGCTCACGTACATTTTCTTCTTTGGTTGTGTTGGGCTATGTCATGGGTTTTGCCCAAGATGGCAAATCTACACCTCCCGGATGTGAATCATTTGGTATTGTCGGCAGTAGTGGCTTGCGCTGAAGATGGTGCTGCGGTTGATGTCTATGACTCTGATACCTCAAGCTTGGAAGTTCAACTTCCTGCTGGCAAGTTTGTTGCTTGGATTTTAACAACAGTGCCGGGCCTCACAAATTGCTTCATACAGTTTATCCATGCCAGACTTAAAAGGGCTGATATTGCTGAGGTGCCGTACACAATTAGCGGAGTTACTGGCTTTTGTTTGCTGATTTCTCTCAATTTTGCTTAGATATTGGTACATGTACTTCTCGAATGCAAGTTTGTTGAAACGAGAAACTAATGATGAGATATTTAACGAGTCACAGGCTGACCAGGGACCTTCACGTTCAGCTCAAGGGGATGGTTCTGGCCAAGGATCTAATGTCTTTCTTCTAACTCATGGAAGAGCATGGTCAATTTCCCTTGCATCTAAAAGCACGATAACAGAAGAAATTTTGAAGTTGACTTTTGATCATAGTGGGATTGAAGCTGTTGGAAGCCTACTTTACCGGTTTGTCCTTCCTCTTTTCTTCATGCTTTCGCTCATCTTTCCATGCTATGCTGTTCTTTGTGCAGCACTGATATTGCAGTTGAAAAATTTCACATTAATATCAACTTTTTATGTCCAAGTGTTTTTTGAAGGGCCTTACATTCTTCTCTCGGAACTTTTACAAGTTCATTTGTCTTGCCAATTTGCAGGTCGTCTCTCCATGGGAGAGGCTTGAATAGATTCTGGTCTAATATTGATGGTTATCATGGTCCTCTGCTTGTTCTGATTGCTGGGAATTTAGAGGATGCTAATGATGGTAATGCCAAAATAAGGAAATGGGTTATAGGTGTTGTCACACATCAAGGTTTTGAAAATAAGGATACATTCTACGGAAGCTTTGGAAACCTCTATGCTATAGATCCAGTATTCCAAGCTATTCCACCTTCTGGTATGTAACACTAGCTAATAAGGAGATGCCCCCCCCTCCCCTCCACACACACACACACACACACACACACACACACACACACACACACACACAACACAAACTCTTGTTGTTTATGGTGAAAGGGTTGGTTGAGGCAGGAATAGGAAATGGTGTTGCCTTTAACGCCAAAATTACTGTGAAGTAATTGTGTTTCATGGTTGATAGCAGTTACTGTAAATAATGGACAGGGAAGGAGAAGAACTTTGTCTATAGCCATTTGCATCTTGCAACTAGAGCTTATGACCCACACCCAAAGCCTGTGGGTATTTCATTTGGAGGAACCATAGGTAATGAGAGAATATTTATCGATGAAGATTTCGCAAGAATCATACTTCGCCATCATGCTGTTGACAAAACTTACCGGTCTGGTTCTCTCATCCCGAATCAGGTACTCACATTTTAGGTCAGATTCTTGGCAGTATTACATGCTTGGTTAGACATTTTGGTAAATTGTAATTGCTCTTCCTATTTGGTAATTACTTTCTCTTGATTTTTTGTGGGTTCTTCATGATAAGTAACACTTTTTTATTTGACTTGGCATATGCTTCATTTAGTCTGTTTGCCTTGTGGCATGCAAATTGAATTTGGATTGAATTCGTCTATAAGATAAGCAACCAAGAAGCTATGCCATTTGTCTCAAGGATCTCACACAGTTTTCTTTTTGAACCTGGACTGATCTGAGTGCAGGGTTTTCTACCAGTCGAAGCCTCCATTTTGGAATTGGAAGTATGGGGACTAGGTGGCCGGAAAGCAAAGGAAGTCCAAAGTGCATACCAGAAACGAGAAGAACTATTCACTGAACAAAGGCGCAAGGTACTGAAGTTCCACTGTTCACCAACTTTTGTAGTAGCAGCATTTCGCCCATGGCTTTATACAGTATGTATGTTGTGTGGCCATAGGTGGACCTGAAAAGTTTCTCCAGTTGGGAAGATTCACCTGAGAAGATTATGATGGACATGGTATCCGACCCCAACAGAGTTAAACGGGAAGATCGCTAACAGACTTGTGCATCCTAGAGCTAAACTGCCCCGTCGTTCACACAAAAGGGATCATGTAGGATTTATGTTTTTGGTCTCCAAAAATACAAATTTCTGTACAAACAGAGATATCCATCACCGGAATTGAAGCTTAGAACCTCTTCCGACTTCGTATTTGAATTCTTGTTGGCTTTTTAGTTCTGAACTTGAGCCTTTCGATTATGCGCCAAATTTTGAAGCGCATGTACCACATGGATTAGGTACAACTTCTGCTGGTCTTTATAAGCAAGCTTCTAAGACATCGCGCCCATTCTCGGTCACTGGAGGATTTTGGCTCAGAAAAGTCCCCGGGTAATCAGTTGCAGGGATGCCAACCCGAGTCGGAATTTCATTATAACTAAGGCTTCTTGTCGTATCTGGAGGAACAAAGCTTTCCTAATACCCCATGAGTTTTCGCGAAGCCTCTTGTTCTTATCTCTCATCAAAGGATAGGGTGCTATTTGGTAATGTCTATCGAGTTTTTTGTCAGATAGTGTGACAAAATGACTGATAAAATTTTGAGGACTAGATGGCAATCTTACACATAAATTGAGGACTAGATGGCAATCTTACACATAAATTGAGTGTCTTTACCAATTTGGGTAGACTTCCAAATTCTAAGAAAGAAGACTGGGGCCCAAAATTGTTTGCATTGTAGCTGGGAAGCTACTGTTCGCAAGGGGTTGGGAGGTTTCCCTCCTTTAGAGTAACTAGTTGCAGGAACCGCACATTGTTGTGGGACTATGCAAATTTTTAGCAATGGATAATGAAGGTAAAAGGTAATATCATTTTGTAACTTGTATAGATTGCAGAAAAAATGAAAAATGTAGGACCCTAGTATATAAATTACTAATTTCACATTTAACTCATGACAAATAAATCACAAATTTATCAAAGAAAGAACAAATAAATTAAGAAGAAAAGGAAAGAGAGGGTAAGAAAAGAGATTTGGAAAATTCTTTTTGCAACATAAATTTGGAAAAATTAGGCAGAAACAGAAACCAAAGAGTTCAAAACAATCTCTTATGAGATAAATGTGGTTGAAATTAAGGACTTGACCATCAGATCGAGAAGTTCAGGGACTAAAAGGGCAGTAAGAACATACTTAGAGATTGAAAAAGAAATTTTACCATTCACTAGAAAAAACAGAAAAAAAATGAGTAAAATAGGCAATTGCGAAATCAGGAATCTAATCATCAGATAGAGAAGTTTGAGGACCAAAATGGTAGAAAGAACATATTTAGGGACTAAAATAAGAACTTACCCAACCCATTCACTTGGAAAAACAAAAAAAAAATCCAGCATAGAAACCAAAGAATGCAAAACGATATTGCTTACAAAATAAATGTAGTTTAAACCAAAGATTTGATCATCAGATTGAGGAATTTGGGGACCAAAAGGATAGAAATAACATACTTAGGACTAAAAAAAATAAAATTTAACCCTTAGTGAGAAAAGAAAAGAAAACCGGGAATATGATCATAGGATGAAAGAAGTTTAGGGACCAAAAAAGGAAAAATAACATAATTAAGGACTGAAAGAAAAATTTATCCATTCATTTTGAGAAAAGAAAAAAAAGGGGGGAGGGGGGAGGGAGCTGTGATTACAATAAACGCCCCTCCCCTTTTAATATATAGGAAGATATTTCACTTAATGAAATTTACAAAAGATAAATAGAAACCTTTTCTTTTACAATTAATTGGGCTTTCGAATTTCTTGATTACTCATTAAATATGCAGCCACTTTAATGTCATGTTTGGTTACAAGTACCCTACTTGGTTTGATCGGCCTTAAGAATTTCCATTGCTAACACAAGCAAGCGTCTTAACTAATTCGAATAAATATTTACTGAATTTGCATTACGGCTCAAATGGTCGTTTGCATGTGCACCTGGATTACACAAAGTCTGATGGTCAAGATTTAAGCCTCTACGAGGTAAAACACCCACCAAGCCCCTTAAATAGACAGTTGCCTACTCTCTTCCTCACCAACCTATTAAAAGACAGGGTATCAAAATAAATATTTTACTTCATTAAACAGTGCAGAGTCGAATACAAAAGACAAGTACAATATATAACCTTGTATGCTCCAATTTACAGCTGTCTCAAACTCCTGATGAGCACCACAAAGCAGGTATTGGATAAAGAATCATATCACACCAAAGAGAGTCGACAGAAAAGGCATGATTTGCAGGCAGAATTCATAGCAGTTGTTTTAGTAGTAGACCCATGTACATCTTCACTCAGTTCTAAGTATATCTCCGACACTGAATTACAATGCCTCGCAGTATTAATGAGTTCAGGTGCAATCCAGACTGTTGAGGTGGACAAGCAATAGCTCTTAAACCCTTCTATCTTGCAGGGGCAAAGTACCATATTGTCATTCTAGCCGACACCTTCTGTATAACTCTTCACCGCAGCCATTTCCTCTCTGAAACAATCATAGTTCCATCCATCAATTATTAAGGCATAATTCCTTCAGGGAAAACACTTTTTCAGTCCTTCCTTTACAGGTACAGGGGCCAAATAAGCAAGAGAAGCAAACATGTGGTGGTTTTTATCGTCTGAAGACACAGGTTTCTGAACCGTCTTAAACAAGATAAACAAAAATGTATGTGTATATTCAAATCACGTAAGAAAAAGACACATACCTTTTTCTTTTGCATCCTGCTGTGCCTGAGACAAAGATCTCTGGATTATTGGAGAACCCTGCCTACCATCTGCCCCTGGTAATGAATGCCTTTTCTTGATGTAAGTATCTCGATCATGCAAACCTGGACTTGACCTTGGTGAGCTATTTGCATTGATCTTAGCTCTCGCAGATTCTGTAGCTTGCATGAAATGAGGTAGAGAGTTCCCCCTGTTAATGTCTTTCAGTTCTTGTTCAGTGGGGTCAGGTTTTGGTGAACCAAAAGAATTGCGTCTTTTACCATTTCTCTGATCTTTAGGCAAATGGTCAGTACTTTTTCTTGAGCCAGAGTCATTACCAGGATTTGCTGGGGAACCCTTATTTGCTGATTGGAACTTGCGCTTGTGGCTGCTTGTTTCATTTTTTCCCTTCTTATATTTCACAGACACCTCACTAGATGGTGTTCCATGTGATGGGATACTTGTATGGCTTTTGGGGGAAGCTTCTGGATATGAGGTGTAAACTTGATCACCTGCACCACTGTCCGGTTCAGTTTGAATATCTGATGTGCCTTTTTGCTGGTTTTCCGTGACTTCTGCAGGGTATACAACTGCGGTTGAATCCATAGACTCACCTCCATCAGAAACCAGTTTCTCTAGGTGATTTGTTTCCATGTTAGACAAATTAGGCAACACAGAAGAGTGATTTTTGGACAGCATAACTTCAGCTTGGTGATCATTTTCTTTTATTCCAACTTCTAATCTTCCGGGTAAATCAAGAGCTGAAGAAACAGAAAGACCAGTTCCCAACTCAGAGTCACCATGTTGGACACTTGACTTGTCATGGACTGGAGTTTCTGTCATGCTCAGGTCATTTGTCCTCCTCAGAGTATCAAAAGCCGAAGAAGAAATATCTTCATCTGATTCAGCTGCGACATCTTGATGGGATGCACTCATTTGTTTAACAGTTCTGGAAGATGAGCTCAGTTCCTCCAATTTAGACTGTGCAACAATAAATGCAGGGTTATCGGCTTTTCTTAATTCATTAACAACCTTCTTTTGCCCACTTTCTAATTGCTCAGAAACAGATGGTTCAATAGAATGCTTCACTTGTTCACTATCTGTTTCAGGTTTATGAAGACGATAACTAACATCTGGTTCAGAATTTAGATCCGTTTGCACCACCTGATTTGAAACAGCATGCAACTCCACTGAGGTCTCTTCAGGGTTTGACATACTTGTGTTTTTGACCTTACAATGTTCCAAGATCTCTTGCACTGAATTTGGTTGGCATGCGTCAAACTTCAAGTCACTGGAACCAGAGGAGATCAAGTTTTCTTCACTTTCTGGTAGCACCATAGTTCCTTCTTCATTAGACTTCGCAACAGTTGACTCACAAGTAACTTTACATGGAGCTTCAGTATCCATAGAGAAGTAATGGTTCTTATTTGTCTCTTTTTCAGGCTGTTCAGCTGTGGACTCAAGTCTTGAGGCTGGTACTACAGATGAAACCAACATCCACCTCTCCAACCAATTCCAAGCAGAGCCAGGTTTCAACGGATCACATTTAATTTTGATAGGCTTGGCCTTTGGTGTTGATTCCATTAGCTTCGAAGAAAAGTGTGTCTCAGTATAGGAAGGGAGTGCATGCGCTGTGTAGCTGTTTGGACACTTAATACAACTGGAAAAAGAAATAAAGGTTCTGACATACCTGACGGGTGAACCTAGTGCTAAGCAATTTGTCAATTGAAGCGCCAGAATCTGTTGGTTTTGGTGAAATCCTCTCCTGATTTTCATACAAAATGTAATGCATGGATGTTATTTGAGCAAAGGCAAAAATGGGATAAAATAGTACATAATGGCCGAAGTAGCATACTTTCAGATGATGCTAACAGAAAAGGATAATTCTAAGATACTCCCTGGAATATGTAAGTCGACACTTATGAAATAGCATTGGGCACCATATAAATGATATTAGACACTTTGTGAAATGTATTGAACATTGTTTAAAATAGTATGCAGTCCAATATCTTTCCTAGGTGTCTAATAGATTTTCATACGGTGTCCAGCATTATTTCATCACTGTCCAGTTTCATAAGTGTAGGAGCATATACCCAAGAGTACAATGTAATGCGTCAAACAAAATATTACCTCGAATATATAATTATGGACCTTAAGGTACTTAGCGAAGGAAGGTAGCTAAAGTGCTACTTACTAGTCCACCAAAATAGAAAAGCAAATTCTGAAGCCCTCTGAACTATGACCTTGATGAAAATAGCCATCTAGTTCCAAATACAATGTTACTGAATCATTCAATTACCTGATCATCTTTTCCATGCTTTCCATCAAGCTTCTTTTCAGAAGACTGTACAACAGATTGGTGAGCAAGCCAAGCACGAACAAGAACTTGCATTTTGACAATGCCCTGAACACAGCGTAGAGCTCCAATAGCATGCCTCCTGACAAGATGGCCACGTACAGCAGCTTGCAACTTTATGACACTCTTTAGCTTTCTCAGTTTTTTTCGTGCCTATAATATGATTTTTATTTTCAGCGAGATAATCTACTGATGAGTTGGTTCCAAATAAATGTTGTTCAGAAGGAAAGTTACCAAATATCCTCTAACTGCAGTCTGAACAATGACGACAGACTCATCCACATTGACTTCCACCTCAGTCTCATCACTGCCAATGGTAACAGGTTCAGGTTTTCTAACCTCAGTCTCATTAGCAGCAACCACCTCAGGGTTTCTTGATTCTGCAGGTTCCTGTTGCAGTTTCTCTTCAATGATTTGAGTTGTGGAAGTTTTCTCGTGATCAATAGAGATCTCGCTTTCTTCAAATTTAACAGCAACATGTCCTGGGATTTCCTTGTGTCCAGAAGTAGTTTCAGTAATCACAGTGTCGATAAGCACTCGATGATTGCTCTCACTTCTCTTTCGGAAACTCCATATCTTTTTTCCACCGGAGCCTGTGTTCTGCAATGAAACTTAAAACATCATTGTATGCAATCTTTTTCCCTCTCCTCACGGAGTCCCTAGGTTACGACAATAACTGTAGAGAATACATCTACAATACTGAGACAATCACATAAGATGATGTCCGACCCTTCACTTCATGGGCATACCAGCTTATCAATAAAATGAGCATCAGAGCCTTGTCATGCGCAGAATTAAACATACATCTGCAGACTCCCATAAATTAATTACTCCCGTTACATGAGATAGAAATCGAACTGAAAAGTGGATAGCTCGCCAATCATTATATTCCGTAGTGACGATCAAAATTTCTCTCAGAAATTATCACGTAAGTGGAAAATTTGAAGGTGGATCTGGAATCCATAGAGGTTCAAATTCAAACTTATCTAATAGAAATATCCAGATCTTCCATTATGGACGATAATAAGCAAGCTTGATCAGTTAAGTTCAGAGATTCAAACTGAATTAATGGCTCGCAGCATCTTGAAACTAAAAGCGCCGATCGTAAGAACGAAAAAAAATGAACTTTCAGATCTTAAATTAGTAACAACTTGAAAGACTATAAAGTCTAACTACTTTCCTCCTCCTGCATTTCCACAGAAATCAAGTAACGGGACAGAACAAATAGATCCAAGCGAACCTTTGACTTTCCTTAAACCGAGCAAAGTGATCAAATGCAAGTCCAAGAGTAACAGAAAAAGGTTCGCGTCGATACCTGGGAGACGTCGTCTATATCGGGCGAACTGCCGCCGCACCTAAGGAGTTTTAGACAAGAAGCAGATTTTCCCATTTCCTCTTCCTGCGTTTTTGTCTCCAACTGCCTCCTTTTCACTCTCACCCCGCCCGCCTATCCGTCCCGGTGACTGTGACCGCCAGCTACAAACAAGACGGGTTGTTAATCCAGGTTCGGAGGCTTTGTTTGGTGTCGGAAATGGTTGCAGAAAAGGAAAAACACGGACATCAATGTTGGCCTGTCTCTATAGCCGCTTAGCTCCTCGAACAACCACAATTTGACTCTCTGTCCACCCACTAATATTATATTAGAGTTAGTTCGGTTCGGAGTGGCCCAGGCCCAGTGGGCTCTAATAGCGTTACAGTCGAACAGATGTACCGTGACCTATAATAGTATACGAAAGAAGTTTACAATTGTTTTTTTATGTTTTCTTTTTCCCGTAAAAGGATCTGTCGAATATTTAACGGATTCACCATTGAGTACCAATAAAAATGGATGCACCATTATTCCGTTGTTCTATTTTCACAAAATTTAAGAATACTATGCTTATGTTACTAGACTATCTGTCTAAAATTCGTTACTCTATTTCAGTTTTTTAACTTAAGTTTAAATTAACTTTATTTATATTATTATTTGATAAAAAATTTTAAAAAATTATATTTAAAAACTATAATTTTGTAGTTTCAAAATGTGTATATATTAAAATTTCTAGTAAATAATAATACAAATAAGATCAAATCAAATTTAAGTTAAAAAAATCTAAAATGAAGCAAAGATTTCAAGAGAGATGTAGTAATTTAAAAGTTTTTCTTATTTGTCATGTTAGAGCGTACGCATATTTCTACACAAATGTAATTTTAGAAGTATTCATTTTATGACAAAGAAACACTTAAAAAAAATATCAATCTCTATCGACACAAGTATAGGAATTTAAATTCAAGTGTATAATTTTATCTTGGGAAAGGTACAAAAAAGAATAAATGTAGTTATGAGTTTGGACCAATTTAGTCATTCTTGAAGTTATAGTTTTTTCCCAAATTAGCCACTAATGTTATAATAGGTATCGAATACGCTATTGGCTGTTAAAAGCCTAACGATAAATGTGAGAAGTTATTTGTTTTGAAATCTTGGGGCACTAATATAACTTTTAACAAATTTTAGAAATTTTATGTAATTTACTATTTTCATTTATTTTGTGCACTAGCCATTACATTATTCACCACCGAATTTGGCACTGGTGACAGAGGCGATGCCAAAAGAGATAGTATTGAATATCATTATTTGGAAACAAAAAAACTGCAATATCAGGAAGTAGATGATTAGAAATACATCGATATTGAATGAATGAGTTTTATTTGATCAAGGTTCAGGTTATTTATAGTATCAGAATGCAGTAACTAATTTGAATATTATTTCTGTAAGGATCAGTGGCAAATTTGATAAAGGATAGAGGTGGTTGTCACACAAAAAAATAAAAATGGTAAATTATGCACAATTTTCTAAAATTTGTTAAAAGTTACATAAGTACCCAAAGATTTCAAAATCAACAATTTCTCACAATTATTGTTAGGTTTTTTAATGGCCAATAGCATATTCTGTACCAAACTGTAACATTAATGGCAAATTTGGGCCCAAACTATAATTTTAGTGATATAATTGGAATCACTCAAAATTATAGTAACTAAATCGGCCCACTCCCATAACTATGCTGAGTTTTTTTTTTGTACATTTTTCTTTTATATTTAAATTCTTGTAGAAAAAATATAAGTTAGTAAGAAAATTAATTGTGTAGTAAAGCATTTTCTTCTTACTACAAATTAAGTATCATGTTGGTTGTATTGAGAATAACGCCTATATTTAATATTAGAGGTTAGAAAAATAATCAAACAGAAATTTTCCTTTTTTTTTTTTAAATATAGGAAAGATGTGAAGAAGGTGGATAATTGAATCTTAGACCTCTTGATCATACTGATAAGTTTTTAACTATTATATTAATGGCTCAATTCGTTTTAAGTTAATAAGGGCCTATTAACATGTTATTCAAAACCCACTTGCATTATAAATACCTAATGCCCTAAAAGTTCGGAATATTAACAGTCATCCTATTGGTCAAAATTAAAGCCCCTTTTGCCTCATCTTCATCTTTGGCCACCGCTTTTTTACTAATCATCAATTCTTTGCTCTAATCGTTGAGGATTGGGGGTGAATTTGGAGAGGATGGCGAACGGGGTGGAATGGAGGAGGTGGAAGAGGAGGAAAATGGGGAAGGAGGTAGAAGAGGAGTTTGTTGGCAATCAATATGAGGTTGATGAATAGGAAAACGGCGAGGATTTTCGGGTGAACAGGTGGAACAAAGGAGGTGGTAGAGGAAGAAAATAGGAGAGAAGAAATTCGAGGCAACAGATCTTGCTTCCTCCGCCTCTACCCCTTTGTTTTGAAAACCCACTGGTCTCGCTGGAAAATCACCGATCTTGCCAGGAATTGCTCAAGGGCCCAGATCTCTGATTCAATGAGTTCGTATGGCAACTGGGCACAAGGAGTTGATTTGATTTGGCTCCAATGTGTCTGCTTCTTGGCAAAGAAATTGGAGATCAATCTTGGCGTTGGGTCTATTCCTTGGCAAAGAAATCGTAAATCAGTTTTAAGAATTTGGGGAAAGAGATAGATTAGGGTAAAAACGAAATAAATTTATGGACTTCACATCATTTGCAAGAAAAACACATTAATAGGGTTGAGTTAATCTCAACCGAACAGTTTAATTAATGAAGAAACTGTTTTAAATGTTTATAAATTATTTTCAGTATCTAACATTAATCTTAAACGTTATTACTTAAAGAAGATTTCTGTCCAAAAGTTAATCTTAGTCTGATCGGAACAAATTAGCCAGCATATTTCGGAAAGGAAAACAAGAAGAAACGAATTAAGAACAAATCTAAAGCATCGTATCATATCAATAATGTGAGGAAATTCTTTAACGTTTTCTTATAGTTAAAAAAAAACACTATATTCTCGTTTTCCAATTTCAATTTATTTGTCCATGTCTTTATTTTAAGATCTCCCAATTTTGTTGTTAACTTTCTTAATTAGAAAATTCAATTTAGTATTTGAACTATATATATGCCTATTAATTTAACATTGAAAAAATTGAATCACAAAAATATTTAAGGTACATTAAATAAGGATTAAGCTTACTTCTTCAAATGACTCTCGACATGATATTATAGCGACTTATGATTATGGGTTGTGATTCTTTTATTTTCCTTATTGTTATTTCTTTCTGTGTACTCCAAAAAAATAAGAATTTATATTGGTACAATACTTATTCCCACTATTAAAAGACTCGGTATATTGTAAGTTTTTTAACCTAAAAGCCTTTTCCTAATCGGAAAATAATTTGGGACTGAGATAAAATATAATTTATAATTAATAAGATGAATGATCTTTAATTAAATACTTAATTACATTAGTCCAATAAACATAAATTAATGTTGCAAATGTCAACTCATGTTCTTTTTTTTTTTTTTTGAAAGTATGCCAACTTATGTTCTAGTACTTATTTTCTTGGCCAAATATGGTTCGGTGCCTATAATTACAGAAGACATTTTTGACATCTTTACGAGTTGTATACATACATGTCTAGTAATGAGAGATTAATTGAGACATGCAAAAGTACGAAATTTCAGGTCAAACAAATAACCAAACTGAGAAAGGCGTGTAGCCCGCAACTCAAGGAAACATTTTAATGTTGGCAAAGCGAGATCATTAAGCGAAAAGGGATTGGAGATTGTCCTCCTAGGTGTATAAACACCTAATTAACACCGTTAGAATTCCGTTAATTTTAAGTATAAATAGTAACTTTTACTTCTTAATATAAGTTATATTTAATTAGTATAATTATGGAATGTATTAACCTTATTCAAATTTTTAGCTATGGGAAAATTTTAAATTTGAATTCATTTGAAAAGATAATAATAATGAAATAAATAAATATAATATGATAAATATGGTAATTATTTCAAGTTTATTCATTCAGTTTTTCGCATAACCAAAATATATTTCAATAGTAGCGTACATTCAGATATCAATTTCATACAATTGGTTGTCAGTTTAATACATAAACACCACCAGACAATACAAATAAAAAAATCAGTAAATCCAAAACCCAAATCACGCATACAATATTTATACAAATCGAACCCAAATAATACATATAACACATTTTGAACGTGGGAGCATACATGACCACATGTGTTATCCTATTAGTCAGAAGTACTCACACAAAATTATGATACATACCCACCATCAGATAATACATTAAGATTAAACTTGGGATCATACATACCCACCACCAGATAGTACATCAAGATTGAACTTGGGATCATACATACCCACTACCAGATAATACATCAAGATTATGATAAACAATCTCAGAAGACAGAACAATACAAACCGTGACAAACAACACACGAATCCAACAAAAAATGTTTGAAATTTGGAATCGCACCTTTTGTCCTGCTCACAACCCACCGCAGGTACCATCATAGGCCACCGATCGGCGACGAAGAGCGACAGAGAGCGAGAGCGAGCGATGGAGCAGAGAGCGATGGAGCACTGGCGGATCGAAGCCAAGGCGGAGCACCGGTGGATCTGGCACGAGGTGAGCCTAGGAGGTCGGTCGGCAACGGAGAGCGAGAGCGAGCAGAGAGAGCGAGCGACGGGAGAGAAGAGCGACGGAGAGTGAGAGCGAGCAGAGAGAGCAAGCAAGAGCGAGAGCGAGCGACGGAGGAGAAGAGCGACTGAGAGCGACGGAGAGCGAGAGCGAGAGAAAAAGATTACTGGTGGGAGAGAGAAAATTACGGGAATTAAATGGTAATTAGTGATAATTATAAAAGGAAACTTAGTGATAATTATCAATTTCCTTATATGAACATTCTCCAGCGGAAGTTAACGCCTCCCTTAACGCCTATTGCCCAGGTGTATTTACACCAAGGAGTACCTCAGACTCGGCCAAGCGAAAAGTTGTGTTTTCGAATCCACTTATTGTAGAATATACCTGGAAGAGTGGTAAAAGTGTTAGGGACTTAGATTTTTAATAATTTCCTTTTTGATAATAATGTCCTTTACTTAAAATTTGATCCCTATCTCCTCCTCCTTTTTAATAATAATGTCCTTTTGTACAGGTTTGATTGCATTTTGAGTACAAAAAAATCGACATTTTCCTTACTTTCAATACCTTCTGATACTTTAATACTCTTGTACTAGCTGATTTTGAATTCCAAGAACAAAAAAAAAAAAATTAAGCTTACCAATTAACTGAACAAAGAGCCATGATCATGATCAACTTTACTTAAAATTTTGATTATAGATTTATTTAACACTTTTAAATATTCCATCGATCCATCTGTAGTAGATGTCTTCTTATTTTTTTAAATATTTTTATCATACCACATATTTTTTTCTATGATTCCTTCTTTTAAATAGTATAATTACAACAGTAAACTTTTATAAGATTTACATAATGGTAAGGGTAATATTTTAAAAATTATTTACGATCATGAAAAAGAGATACATACATTAAAAAAAAAAAGAACGAAAATAATTTTGATATTGATACGGCACAAGAAGCGTCACTCATTTGCCGAATGAAAGGGCAAAGAAATTAGAGATAATGCTAGAGGTATTGCATAATTTTTATATTTTTGAATGGCTACTCTCATTTTCGCACTCCCACTTATATTTTCATTTTTCTAATATTTTTACTTAAAATTTAAAGTGATGTTTTCCTACTCTCATTTTCGCTCTTTGCTTCTCTCTTTCTAAATGTTTTGTGTGATTTAGGGTATAACTATAAGTCAAACGCCAAAATCCAATTTGGTCCACAAACTTTAAAAATACAACCTTTTAGTCCTAAATTAAAGTGGATTGTCAAACAATCATTGAACTTCTAATTCATGCCCAAATAGTTCTTAAGTGCCTATGCATGCCAGTCATGGCTGGGGTTGTGCAGCCTGGGTTGGGGAGCAAAATCCTTATTGCATCAGAATTTTATTTATAATGTGTAATAGAATGGCTCTCCTAAATTTTTAGGAGCTGTTCATACCAAATTAATCTAATTGAAGTTGTCAACTACAAGTTAGAGTTAGAAAGAATGAGGCAGGGTTAGCTAGGTAAAACTTTGGGCTGAAAGGCATGCAAGGCAGCATCATTGGTAGCCAGTTAGGCACGAATTTGGTAGTTTAAAATTTATATATAGGAAGTAACTTTAGTTTATGAATCAAAATGTCATCCTTATAAAGTCGGAGGGTTTGGAGTAGTTGCTCTCCACTAGACAGGAGACCAAGACATTGAAATTTAAGGCAAATCGGATGGCATTTATTCTACCTCAATGACAAAATTTCATGCTATATATTAGGTTTTACGATGGGCTGCTCATTCAAAATTCAAACCATATATCAATACTTTATTACTACAGATTTCTGGTAGTAAGCTCATTCAGCAGGTCTTGGTGCTTTTTCTCTTAGATATTCATAAACTTATTTCTAAATTTCCTTCTTGTGTCTATGTAATCATTTCTAGTGGAGCTATCCGGCCGGCCCATGAGCTGACTAGGTAAACTTTGTATGGATAATTGGTTTCATTTATTTCCTTTTCTTCTAAGTATAAAAAAAATGTCATATTTTAAATGTGAAACTGAAATTTTAGCCTTAGAAGAAGTAAACTACAACTAGGCGCAACATCTACTTGAATTATTAATTATTTTCAGCAAGTAAAACACTTATAATTCTTTAATACAGTTTTACCAATATCGTGAGAAAAAAGTAGTAGGCAGGGGGTCATCTAGAAAGTAGTGGAAAATAGAATCTGCTAAAGAGGGAGTAAAAGACAAAGCTGTGAGGACTGAGGAGGAATACCGGCGCTAACAGCCTAACACTGTGAAGTAAGTGGGCTGGGCCGAGTGGACCCGTTTTGTGATGGTGAGAGGAATAGAATACAAAGCTGAGCCACAACCACTATGGTATCTATTAGCCAACCAACCCATTGGCGGCTCATCCCCACCGTCCACCAGGGCTTCGGCTTTCTCCGACAGTCACACGTCCCACCACATGCTCTCCTGCACCGCACCCCACTCTATTATCTCTACTGTCGTTGCCAGGATTTTGTGAACGCTTTATCCTTTTCCATTTTCCTTTCTCTTCTGGCCTTCAACAGTGAAAAAAGAACAAAGGGCTCAGCTTAAGTTTGACTCAATTTAAATTTTATTTATGACTCATTCAAATTATTATTGAGTTAAGTATAAAAAAATTACAAGTTTAATATATAATTTAAATAAAATTAGATTTACTTATTCCTCGACTCGATTTGATTTCAGCTATATATAAGAGCAAAAAGAACAAAAATAAATCCGATTAAACAGGTGTTATTGCTTCTATGTTACGGCGGTTAATCACTAAGTCCTTTATTATTATTATTATTATTATTATTATCTTAATAAGAATCAATACAAGTTATGAGTGACTCAGTGCTCTAATTAGAACCAAAGCCCAACGAGCAATGCCAAAAAAGTGATCCGGATAAGGCAAATAACAAATCCACACCATGTTTGTATTCCGATATATGTACAATGCAATATTCATACTAAAAATAGTTGAGCTTGAGAAAACCATTTATCAATCATGTAATAGTATTCAACACAAACTCTCTTAATTAATGTTCTAATTATTGGTACAATAATTGGCAATTGATGTCAAAGGAAGATTCTATGCACCCACAGTCCAGCAGCACCCAAAATCCCCTCAATTGGTTCCATCCCATGGATTATAGTACTATAGAAACGCAATTTTCACCTCCACTTTCTCAGATTGTTAGTTGTGCCCCTGTGTACTAATATATCATGCAAAACAGTTCTGAGGATACGTATGGTTAGTGCTTAATGCACTAAGAATATTGCAATAAAAACTTCTCAAAATCCTGCATATATGATACAATCGAACTGATTATTTGGAAAAAGTGAGACCATTAACTTTTCTACATCCAAACATATAAGATATCGTAAGATTTTTATATAATAACTTTAGTATATGGAGCATTCTTCTTTTACATATAATGTGTATTGACCAAGATGCCATATTAATGAATATTTTAAATTCTCAACACTTGGAGGCAGGTCTTCCAGATAGATGGTGGTGGTAGATGCACATGAAAGGCGACTTCACTATAAAGACATTGTCAGATAAGGTGGATGAAATCAGTTTGCACTTGGCAACAACAGAGCAGAGAACAAGATAGAACAGATGGGTTCCTCGGAAGGTTAATATATGTGTTTGGAGAGCATTGTTATATCGTCTCTCTTCAAGGGTCAATTTATCCTTGCATGACATCCAAGTGGAGGAGCAGGTGTGTCCTTCCTACAAACAGAGTGATGAAACATTGGATCATGTGCTAACAAGCTATGAGCATGCTACGGTAGTTTGGAAACTGGTTGGAGAGTTGTGGTAGGTACAAAACTCTTCAGTTGCAAGCATCTTGGAGGCATTCTCAAGTCAAGTGATTGTTGGATTTTCAGGCAATCAAAGGAAGGTTTGGGAGGCAGTAAGATTCATTACATTACGGTCTTTGTGGGATAGAAGAAATTAGCTAGTATTCAAGGATAATAAAAAATCTGTAGGTCAATTGCTGCTGGGAATTCAATATTTGTCGTTTCTTTGGATAAAAAATAGATGTGTGAAGCTAAATTGTAATTGATTTGAATGATTTAGTAATCCTAAGTGAGCTATCCAAAACTAGTTGCTATTTTAGATAGGTGTCTGGTGCAGTTGGAAACAAGCAGGATATTAAGCATAGGGGCTTGTTTTCGCTATTATTGACTAGCATCTTGCTAGTCCTTTTTTGTGTGTAAATTTTTGTTGAGGTGATTCAATTCATTTTCTGCTGTACAAAAAGAAAAAAAATAAACACATTAACCTGGTGATCTTGAGCTCATGATTGTAAATGGGAATGTGGGACACCAGGCCTTCAAAGAGACAAGTACATATATGAATGTTTGGGTCGTTGGGAAAGGGCCGTAAGTTTGGGAAAACCAGGTTTTATTCTGAAAGATTGGTTGGAAGATCCATAGGTTACAAAAAAGGAGTGGGCTTCCAGTTGATTCCATTATGGGCAGTTGAGAGAAAGTGTTCGGACCTCGGAATTAATGGAAATAACAGTTCTAATTGTGTCTGGTTCCGTTTACAGATGTAGATAGGGCTATAAATGAAGAAAACATTCAGTGAATCATTTGACAAATGAAGGAACATAAGCAAGTATGTGTTCATTCATTTAAATTCACAAACAATTCAGTTATTGTTCTTTCATATTTGTTCATCCGGTTACCCCTACCCTATAATTATTTATTATTTATTTACCAAAGTTCTTGTGCCCTTCGCTTCCCGATGCCTGCCCTTTATGTGTAAGCAACTGTTTTGTGCATTATTATATATACTCATTTATGTCTACATATTATATATACTCATTTATGTCTACATAGATAATTAATTATTTTTATTATTATATATATGCAATTGTATTTATTGATGCATTCACTCATTTACGTTCATTCATTTATGTCCGTTTACATTGTTCACGAGCTTATATATTGCCAATGAACATATTCGTTTATTGATGTACAAACACATTCATTCATTTGGTTCTTTTAGTCTACAACATTTGTATGACTAATGAACAAACACGAATAGTCAAATACAATTTTTTCACCAAATGAACAAATAAACAAATAAGAGCATAGCTTGCTCATTTTTCTGTTTTTGTTTGCTAAAAACCTAAATGAACAAACACGATTCATTTTGTTTATAGCCCTAGATATAAACAGGTAAGGTTTGAGGCGAGTTTAATTAATCCCAAATCCTTTAAGGAGTAATCAATTCATTTAAGGGGCGCGCGCAAACACGATTCATTTTGCGCGTACAATTCATTTAAGGGGCGCGCGCGCGCGTACACGCACACACACATGATTTTTTATATTTGTATGTATATTTTCATAGCAATATGTTTATTTAAAATTAATGAATAACTAAAAAAATCATAAACTAATTGTTAAATTATAATTTTGTTAAAATAAAAATCATATATTTAATAAACACAAACACACTAGTTTCTAAGGAATGCATGTAGGAACAAATAAGATTAGTTTAAACACGTACTATGCACAAGAAAAAGCTTTGTGCCTAATCGGCCAAAATTGTGACCTTTAGGTTACCATTATGTGTCACCGTATGTGACCATAGTGTTAAATATCGAGGTATACCACTTGATATATCATTTATTACGAGTATGCGATACACATATTTTTCCGTTTTATCATTTTATTGAGCGGTTACTCACTTTTTGTATACATTTTGTAAAAAAAAAAACCATGATATACCACAAATACTGTGTGGTACATACCGCAGTGTTTTATTTTTTATGGTTTTTTTTCATTTTACATAAAAAATATTATAAATATATAAAACATTAAAATATAAATAATACACATATCATAAAATAAATATTTACTTTTTATTTTTTGTTACTTTTCTCAATTAATATAAAATTTTAATGGATGACAGCAGTTTGAAGGTCACTATGGTATTAAATAATATTTCGTAATTGGATTTCTTATGCATACTACCCTAACTGAATATCTTCTATCATATATATTTTATTTATATTTTAAAAATTATGATGAGAAAAACTAGAATACATATAAAATGTGTAAAAATAAATTATTAAACAAATTATATCATCTTAAAATAATATTCTAACATTTATTTTTTTATGAAAATAGTAATGGTATACGGTGCGGTATACCATGTAGTATACCTTAAAAATTTAGGGTGCAGTATACCTAGCGTTAACGGTATTTAATACCTTATATATAATATAGAGAACTGTTTTGTTAAATTCCAAAATCCCATTTTAAATGTTCGTAGAGTTCCTAAACTAGATTACAGGATTGTCCTGTCCCCCATATTATGCTATTTTCCCGTACCTTCATTGGAAACATCTTGTAGAAAAATAGAAAAAAAATTTTGCAACTAAATATAAGGTGGAGCCAACAGAAGGGCTTGGAGGGGGTGCCTCGAGCCCCTAACGCCACCCTAAAATATTAGATTAATAGGTATTTAAACTAGGTGGACAGACCGTGCAATGCTGCGGCTATTTGTTATCCAAATATCCGATTGCGAAGAAGCAAAAATTGGGGACCAAGAGGATAAAGGCTTTCAAATTGAGGGACCTATTTTGAAATATTTCCATTTTTCTGGGCTGATTACTGTTCATTTCTTTGGGCCAGCTTCCTAGTATTGTTCATCTACAATATCCTAAGCTGTTATTTAGTATATACAAGATTTATAGTGTCCGTGCGTTGCGCTGATTCGATTTGTCTCAACATTAAATATAAATATAAATAGTGATTATCATTGATGAAGGGAAAAAGTTTCATAAAAATGAAAAAAAAAAAGAATCGAGATAAAAAATTAAGGTAAAAATTTAAGACTAAGAGAACAAATAAAAAGATTCTAAGTATCAAGAGATAAACTGTAGTGAGTAAAATTTTATTTTAGAAGAGAGAAATAATATGAAACAGTTAATAACATAATACAAAGAGTAGGATTTTGATGACAAAACTTGAGGTTTAATGATGGATACATAAAAAGCCACAAAAAATGGTTTTTAGGCCAAAAGAGTAAATGTAAAGATTTCAAGAATTAAGGGCTTAACCATTAAATTAATAAAGGAAAAGAGAAAAAAAAATAAAAACATTGGCGGAAATGAATCAACTCGAATCATATATAAAAGTAGACAACTCATAGTAACTAAAATTTTATTTTAAAAACAATAACAAAAAAAAGAAAAAAAAGATTAAATGAAGTCATTATGGTTTATTAAAAAAAATAAAAGAAAAAAACAATGGCTACGTGCTTTAGAAGACAATAAATAATAAAACAACAAACAAAATTATAGACTAAGAGAACAAATGAAAAAAATTCTAGTTATTAAGTTTGAGAACTAACATGACCAACGAACAGAACTTATAGACTACGATGGGAAAATGCAAAAATTTATGTATTGAAAATGCATGAAACCACAAATAAATGTAGAATAAACTGAAATTGTGAAAGTAATAACATAGGCCCTCATGAAAAATGATTTTCATGTGAAAAAGGGATCTAGTTTTAAAACAAACTGAACACGTAAAAAAAACAATGAAATGCAAGAGAGATACACACACACACGCACACACACACACACACACACAGAGTTAATCTATAGTGATTTCCACTATGGATGAACAGTGAAAATCCATTTACCTTTAAAATATAGGAAGATTTTGTGATCTGTGCATCGTAGCAAATATTTTTTGTAATAAATTTAAATAATAAATAATTAGAAATTTCTCACTAATAAATTTATGATAGTCAACAAAAATTTTTATTTGTTTCAAATTTGAGTTGAGCTCTCTTCAAGTTATATTTTTATTATCAAAATGATTAGTTATGATCAAAATATAACACTGTGAAACAAAACATGGCACATACTACAAAACAATGCACATTTTTTTAATAACAAATAATTCACTAAAAATTTTCATCTCTTATTAACTCAAACTCTAATTTTTAATATCGACAAAAAATTTATCTAGAAAAATTTACTTTAAATTTTAACAATTATAGACTAAATTACTTTATTAAACCATAGATCTTGAAAGTAAAGAATTGATGCTACAAAACTTAACCATCAATAATGATAAAAAATGACCGAAATACAAAACTATGTTTAATATATGTTAATCAATTAATAGTTTAAGTATTGACTTAATAAAGATAAAAATAAAATAAAATAAAATAACTGACTAAAGATGAATAAACCAGAACTAGGCCAATAATAGGTAAATTATAATGATTAAAGTTTCATTTTAGAAAATAATAATAAATAAAATCAATAAAAACAAAGTTTGAATCAAGACAAACAAATGGAAAAACTTTAAGTATTAAGAATTTAATAATTGACTTCATAAAGATTAAAAAATTATTTAACTAAAAAATAAATAACTTATGTTCGCTAATGTCTTACTTTAGAAAATAGTACATAAAACAACAACAAAAAAAACTTGGGGACCAAAACAGCAAATAAAAGATCTAATGAAATAGTTATAAAAATTGAGGACTAAAATGTGATGCAGATGTAACTCAGGGCCTAAAATAGGAAAAATTAGAAAGTTAGGGATTGAAACCGCGTTTGAAGTGAAAATTGGAAATAGACTAAAACTGGGAAATTATAACATAGGCCCTCAGAAAGACAAACGCCTTGCGAAAAAAGAATCAAACTAAAAAAAGAGCAAATTGCATCCGACAAAACTCAAAAAAAAAAATGATATGGTACTTTCATTGTAGATGAACAGTGAAAACCTCTCATTTTTTTAATATAATTATAATAATTTTATTTGTATATATATTTAAAAAATAATATTTTTATATATTATTGAATTATGCTAAATTCATTCCATTTTTTTACTCCATTTTAATTTTTTATTTAAATTTAAATTAAAGTATTATGGTATTTGTTGTTAGGAAAATATTAGAAAAATATATTTAAAACTAAATTATTTATCTACCATTTGTATAATTTTTTTTGGCATTTAAATACTCAAATTTTGAAAATAAAAATTATAAAATTAAGTAATGTTAATGGTAGATAGTGTGAAGAACTTGAAACAAAAAAAGTATTTATCTACTTTATATAGCTTTAAAATTTATATTATACAATTTTTATATACTACTCTCTTCTAGGGATGGCAACGGAGCGGGCGAAAACCGCGAACTGCGGATATCCACCCATGACGGACGGATAAACGAGTGAAAATACCCGTGATGGGGTGGGCATGGGTAAAAAATTTCACCCGTCTGGCGGGCGCGGGCGAGTGACGGGTAGGGGGTATCCATCGCAGATAAATCCGCGCCTGCCTACCCATGAAACCCGCCAAGTTGGATGTGATGTGATGTGGTCGGTATGATGTTCCTTACTCTTCTCCTTTTGAGCTGGCAACCCCACCTTCATGCATACAAACACGTACACCTCCCAAAGCAAGCAGTCGGCATGTCCGGCAACATAATCTCGCCACTTAAGCTTTTTGAACAATAAAATTAACAAAATAACAAATAGGAAAAACTGCCACATAAATCACATGTAAAGATATGAATATTATTTATGTTAATGAATGTTTCTTGTTTTATTGGATGTGATGTGGATATGTGTAATTTATGACTTAATGATAAATATTTCATGTTTCTTTTATAAAATTTACAAAACTAGCGTAAACCGCGGATTACCCGCGGACATGGATTATCCGTGGGTTGCTGGTGCGGATGCTATTTTCTGCCCGTTAGCGGATATCCGCGAGCTGGCGGGTATGAAAAAACCTGCAGGCTTAACTACAGCTAACAGATCTGCCTTTCTGCGTCACAGCATTAACTGACTGTTTTAATGAATTTGTTCTTAAAACTGATAAAGATGGAAATCCCAAGTTGTAACAGGAATGGGTTACCTCATCTTGACATACTTGCTGATCGTTCATAGCTATGGACAATTATCAGCTTGATTCATTGGATGAATGTCAAGGACTTCAAGATGTTCCTCTTCACCTTGAGCAACATTATTCACACTCTTCCAATTCTCAAGCTACCAGCAAGCACCAGGAACATGGAACTTTGTCTAAAAATGAAATGTCCCTATGGTTCTCATAACGTCCAGGAAGTTTGATGGATGAGACAAGAATCAAGGGCTTCAAAATTTCCTTTCTGCTTTTGCAATCATCAGTTACTACAACTATGACTAGTATTAACTCACAGGGACATGATTAACTACAAGTGATTCGAACTCTTATGTCAAGGACTTCAAGATGATGCATGATGAGTCCTAGTCCAGTGCCATCAATTCCTAACAATTCAGAACAGAGCATGTCATTGTCATGGTCCTTTACTAACTCATCATGTATGAACCTAGCACACTGAAGGCTTGGATCAAGCAAACAAGCTATTTGTCTCCGAATAAGTACCTCAAAATGGCACCTGTATCACAAGTTTCAAAACAAATCAAAACCAGCAGGTGTGAAGTATATATATTACACTCTAAACCAGCAGCACCACGCTCTTCTTCGGGTAAGTAATTCTCTTATCCAGCCATTTCCACGACATCTATCTACCTGCCTCCTTGCTTCTAAACTCATGCAGTTGCCTACTATAACAGGTGGACTACGTGATCAGAGAGCAGAGCATGTTGGACGTGTTCACCATGTTAGAAATCTACTTGCATTTCTTGACAGAAAATATCTCACTCATCGAAAAGAACAGGTAAAAATAATAATAATTATTATTATTATTCCTTCATCCTGGATCATTAGACCACAAGCTTGCTAACCATGATGGGTAGATGGAGGGTTATTACATGCATTTCCAAGTAATAATGATCTAAAATTGCCTTATCAAATTGTGAACAGGCACAATCTCAGGCCAGAAGAATTGTAAATTACTTGTATGGTTTCTGTATCTATAGTTGTAGTAATACCCAGGAACTTTGCAATCTCAGCCAAATCTACAAAAATTTATCCGTCAAGAGAAGAAGATTAAAACAAAGTCCCAGAAAAGAGCTTCCATATCAGTCCAACTGCATTGAACTTCATCTTCCACCAAAGCCCCGAAGCCAACAGAACCCCATCCAAAATAAAACGAAAAGTAAAGCAACAAAAAACTCTAACGAGGCAAATGAAGAAAGAGGATGGCTCACATTGAATTCGGGCAGTCTCTTCATCGTGATCATTGGCGTCACCCTGAAGACTGTGCTGCGAGAAGGGCGATTTGTCCCCCAAAAGCCTGCCCAGAACCAGATTTAGCTTTCTTCGAAGAAAAAATAATTGGATTTGTCCCCCAAAAGCCTGCACAGAACCAGAAAGCGGTGGGTTTAGCTAGTCGACGACCAGCAGAGACCAACGGTCGGAATCAGAGCTCCATCGGCGGCGTCGGCGTGATACCACGCTCTGGCAGCTTCTCTCTCCCCCTCCTCGCCCGAAACGCCCGACTGGTGCTAAAGGAGGAAGAAGAAACATATAAAAATCAATTACCAACGTCTAGCCGTTGGAAAATGACAAAGTTAAACGCACCATTTCATTTAAAATATTACCAACGGCTTAGCCATTGGTAATTTAGCATTTAATAAACGCCCATTTATTGCACCAACGCACAGCAGTTGGAATCTTACCAACGGTCCTGACCGTTGGTTTTAAAAAAAAAATTAAATAGAAAAAAATAGTTTACTGTTATACCAACGCGTGCATGTACGTTGGTAATTACCAACGGCTAGGCCGTTAGTAAAAAACGCGTTGGAAAAGGAGCAAAAGTTAGTAGTGACATCCCCTTCTCATTTCTCCACTTCCATTCTCTTTTGCCTCCACATCGACCCATCCATCTATGTGCCTCCTCGTCTCCTTATGTGATTTTTTCTTTTGCTTTAATACCCTCTCATTTAACCCTTTTGCCAGTGTTCCTCAGGCTCTTGATGCCGACCTTGTGGTTGCTTTATTGAGATTTACCCATACTAATGCCATTGACTCGAGGTCTCTCATCTCCACTCTTTTCATCAACGCCACCTACGTCGCTAACCGTAGAATGCTCCAGACATGTCGAGATTGCAACAGTTACACCATCTCCTAACCTTTGGCTGCCAATAATGAGCTCAACTTTGATTTCTACGAAGTCGCAGTGGAAGATGTCAATACGGTGGCCAATGCCATATAGAAATGCAAATATGAAGCCTAGGGGTTGGCTTTGGTTGAGCCCAACTCTGCCTTCCTCAAGATTTGTCAAATTTGCATTGTTTCTGCCAAATTTTTTTATCTTGAAGATTTGAATTTGCTTTTTGAGAAAGATAAAAGTTATCTTGTAAGTCTTATCGGAAAATAGACCTGTTCATATATAAAAGTAATAAAACAAACTCATAATAATAATATCAATATAAAAAATTGTAAAGTTCATCAAATTATCTAGAAGTTTGTAAAACATTCCTGCCCATGTTAGTGAAAAATACAATATGAGCCTTTACTTATTTGAATTTAATCATTAGAGATAAATTTTTTATTTGATTTTTTATTTCTTCCATCCTATTTTAATTATCAACAATATAATATTTGGTTTCAATTATTTGCCTCTAATTTTGAATAGAGTTTATGGAGTCAAATGGCAGTAGTGAAGAATAGAACTAAAAGAGACAAGAAAGAGAAGGAAAATTTTGAAAAGTTATAGATTTTAAAAGTTTTGGGTATAATTGTAAACCAAACTAAATTTAAGGTGACTAGTTGTAATTTTGACTGATGGCTCACTAAAGGTGTTAAAAAAGCAGAGGGTAAGGTATATTTTCAAACCTCAGGGGGAAAGTGTATTATCACTTAAAGTTCAGAGGGTAATCGTAAAAAACCCTTTTTCTTTGTCTCAAAGCATAAATAAATAAAAAACCCAAGGCAATACATAAAAATAAATAAACAAACGTCTTGTGAGATTTAACCTAGTTTATGCTTTGCCACTTTTATTTTCAAGACACAAATTTCTCCCCTCTTAATCAACGCAAGGATCACCAGGTTGCCTCCAACCTAATTTCTTGTGAAATCCTTTATGTTTAGCAACATACTGCTCTCATCTTTCAGTGATTTTCCTATCAAAATCGAATATCATCATCTTTATTTGATTGTCTTGCAAATGGCCTTAAATCCATGGGTGTAATCCTGTAGCCTTGAATAAAGAAGCATAGATTATTCCCAAATCAGACAACAAGTGTTAATTAAATTCCTGTCCGTAATTAAGGGTGAAAGCTTTTAACGTTAACTCAACCTTATTTTTCAAGTTAAGGTCAGGTTAGGGAAGAGAATAAGTGAGATTCAAATTGACCTGAACTCGACCCTGATTTTTAGAAATAAAAAGTGGCCCGAACCAACCCAAAGAAACCCAATTCTCTATTTCTTAACTATTTCCTAGCCCAATCCCTAACTATTTCCCATCCTCAGCCCCAAGCCCACCACATACTTACCTATTTCTAACCCTAACATTAGCACTCTGTGTGTTTGCCTTCTACCTCTGTTTCTTGCCACTGCATGTCTACCTTCTTCCTATGCGTGTTTGCCATCCCTCCTCCACATTGCTGTCGCACCGCCCTTCTTGTTACGTTGTCCTTCACCGCATTTGCCCATCGCATTGTCTTTTCTCCTTCGTGTCCATTCGCCCTAGCCTCCTTTGCCCATCATGTCATCCTTCAGCCTCTGGTTTATCTATTCACCGTTGTTTATAAGTTGTTGTTGTTGTCTCTCCATTCACTGTTCGCAACTTCGCTGCTGTTTGTAAGTTATTGTCATCCATTCGCCCATGGCTTCACCGTTTTAGATCATCATTAATCAACAAAAGATGGTGAAGGAGACAAGAACGGAGGGGGTAAGAGATAAAGTGGTTGAGGAAATAACAGCTGGTGATGGTGTCAGGTTTATGTCGGGTAAACGTGACCCCAACCTTATATTTTTTGGTTAGGGTCGGCTTAGGTTACCATTTTTTATGTTGTGAGTGTAAGTCTATTTATTTTGAGTTTCAGCCCGACTTGTTGTAACATTACTTTGAGTTCATGTTGATCCCTCAATTTTATTCCTTAACAACAGACATCAACCAAATCATATGGATAAAGCTTGGAGAAGCTGAAATGCCTTGATCTTAAAATTCTCCAAACCATTGTGATGTAATCCCCAGCCGTGGATGGCTTGTCGGCCACCGACAAAGTCAGTGGTTTTTCGTCCAGGAGATGACCTAGGCAATCACTCACCTATGCATCTTTAAACTCTGACTTGACTAGTTCGCATACTAGTCGACACTGAACTCACTAATTGACACTATGTCTAGGTCCTTTTGTTATCAATGTCCTACCATTGAAAAGAGCAGGGTAAATATAGGGAAGGAAAACAACAAAATTGATAAAGAACATACGAAAATTGATTTAGATCTCATTTCTAATTTTTAGAAGATTGCACGATTCTTGGGTTCTTCATGATCTTGGGGACATAAATTCTTCCTCTTGAAGCCAAATCTATCTCTTCACATGCTCAATCAATTTAAGTTAAAAGGGCTGATTGGAGGTAAGTAGAGTAATAGTAGTGGTTCATGACAGATTGACATGGCTTCTTTTGCCCCAGCCCAGGAAACCTATTAGAATGGGTCTTACGTTGGTTACAAATGACTAGCTATTTATATGCACCATTGTTAAAACTTCAAGTCACTAGTTAATTAATGTAGAAATGCAAGTATGCATGCACATTTGCTTTGACTCATATAAGTGGAAATCCATAAAACATTCCTAAAACCTAGGCATTTTCCATAGAAACCAGGGTTCACATAAGCCAAAACATAACAATCCATCATTTATGTGATCATAACTACATATAATAACCATGTGAGGGCATCCACAAAAGAAGGCTATGCCCTTTACCCAAAGGCAACCTTAGAGCTTTTTACTTTATCCACCAACATTGGAGGCAACTAGGCATACTCTATATACAAGCATTCCTATTGAGATGATCATAACTTGCTTCCACCTTAAAGATGAATCCCAATGGTGAGTCTTAAAAGTCTTTCCACATACTTGCTAGCTTTTGTGGCCAAGAATATTATAGTTAGTAACATGACTTGACCAACAATTAACCATAAGAACTAAAATCACAAGGATTCTTATAATAAAGTACCCGCTTCAAAAGACTACCACGACAACCCTCAGTGGTTATCAGCCTCAACAACGTCATAATCTACATAATGCCAAAATCTGCACAACATAAGATAAGGGAGTGAGAATTTATAATTCTTAGTAATGGATCTTCAACCTGCAAGGAAAAACACTAATGACAACACATATATATGCATATGTATTCTACTGTGAGCTCATACAGTGTGAGGCTAAACCTATGCACATAGAGTTTCAGTTTCTTAGGACTTGTCTTCTACCTAGTCCTTAAACTATAAGGCAAAGCCTTATCTATTAGCAAACATTACTTACTAGCCTAACTAATGAAGTTTATCATTAATTGAACCTCCCTTTTATGTTGTACAAGAACACTATGGTTGGACTAATAATTCCTAAGTCCTGAAGAACCTATTAGATGTATTAAGATTTCCTCATCAAGGCCTTGAACCCGAAGGCACAACTAAGGTCTTGACGATGCTAAACCTTGCACCTCATCTAATGATGTGTTGTTATGACCCATTAACCAATTTTCTCATATGGTGTACTTTCCCCCATAAAACCTTGAGAAAACCCTCAGATCATGTGAAAGTTTTGGAAGTTCCAGAGTACTACAAGATAACCACAACCCTTAGGTATCCCTAAGACCATCCTTGCCCTCTCTTTAATCCTTGAACAAAAAATGAAGTTTGCTGGCGAAAAGACGATTAGGGTTGCAATGCTACAGGCTTTTTTTTTAGGTGTACTAGAGGGGTATCTTGGGCACTGCGGTTTTAGGGCCTTGTGCCCTGCACCCAATAAAGGCCTCCTAAGCCTCTTAAGAGGCTTTCCATGGCCTCAAGGCAGGCTAAGGACACCTCCAATCTCCATAAACCTCTAAAACAACTTGCATAGACCACAAATACACTATCACAATCATCCTATGGTGTATCAATATATCACATAAGCCATATATCTAAGCCTAATCGACCATGAACACACTTACCCTTAATCAATGCCATTGGCAAAACTATTTGATTTCATCAAACAACAACACTCAAATAGCATCAATTGAATATAAAACCTTAAATCTCTTACCTTAATTTAAAGTAACAAGCAAGGATCAAGCAATTATTCACCAAGAATAAGGTTCCTCTAAGTTTTACTTAGGTTCCAAGCAATCCAAGATAAATGGCACCAAATTAAAACAATCTAAGCAAAAACCTATGCCTTTAGAAACACCAAACAAATAAGAAATCAACAAGGAAGTCAAGTTACCTCATGAACAAACCTAACCCAAGCAAGCTACCCACCAAACAAGCTTGAAATAAGCTACCCAAAGTTTGTATACCCTTGGAGCCTTCAAAATCCACCAAGAAATCTTGATTTTTAGCAAGAATTGAAGGAGAAATACCCCATTCTCTTAAAAGTTGTAAGCCTTTAACTCCAACAAACCTCAAACTTTCTTTAAATTGCCAAAAAACCCTATTCCTAAAATAGTAACTCAATGTCAAATTTTAGTTAAACCTTTAACACTTAGGCAAAATTTTGGACGCTTAGACTTCAGAAAATGTTTTTTACACCTGGGACATGGCCCAACACATTGGGATGCAAAATTACCATTTTACCCCTTGACTTCTTTTGGTGTCATAAACTTCTTTGGAACCTAGTAAACCTTGCCTAACCTACTTGATCTTGTCTAGTTAGCTTAAAATAATGTATTAAACTAAAAATTTAATCAATTTACCTCCCTCAGCTAAACTTACCGCTAGGAGGGCCGTAACACAAATAGCAACAACAAATCAATGTTGGTTATGGCTGTAGCAGGAGTTGTAGGAACCAGTTGGCAAACGGAATGTCTATTGAATGAATAGAGTCAACCATGATTGTTTTGGCCTCTGGACAACTAGGGCACAAGTCATTATGGGGAGAAGTCATTGAGTTCCGCTCCATATGACATTGGAAACAAAAACTCCATAACAACTACGCATTATCATGTCCATAGATCATCAATTTGAAGCTGTAAGATTGGCAAATATAGGATGCTAGTTTGTTATATATAAAAGTTTGGGGCTTAAAGTTTCTAGATAGAAAAGGTTGGTGCAACTATGTTTTTTTTTTTCATTTTTTCTTTCTTTCTTTTTTGGATTAATATCACTAGTCGTCCCTAAACTACTCCTTTTTTACTTAATTGTCCTAAAACTATCAATTCTTGTATCAATTGTTCTCAAACTATTTAATTAGTGCATCATCATCCTGCCATTATACCAGCCATTAAAAGTGATGGAAATGGGAGGAAAAATACACCAATCAACCCTAAAACTTAGAAAACTTTCCTATTTAAGTCCTAAAATTTTACAATTTTCTAGTCCGGTCATAAAACTATGAAAATGCATATACTCTTTTTAATTTCTCTTTTGGTTTCTTCTAATTAAGTATGAATTTCTTGACATTACTTTAATAATTTTTTTATAATTGAATTTTAATTAAGTATTATTCCAGTTTCTTCAATTTTTTATTTTTTGTTCTTTCGCTTATGTTTTTAAGTCCTTTTCTTTTGAAATTTTTTTTTCTTTTAATCTTCTTGTTTATTTTTCATTGCTGCTTATCCTTACCAATTTTTTATTTTATTTTTTACTTTGTTGATCCTTTATTTTCTTCAATTTTTCTATTATTTTTTTATGTTTCTTTTACAAATATTTTTCTTTATTTTGTCTTTTCTTCTTCATTTTCTGAAGGTTATTATTTCTTTTGCTCACTCTTTTTTTCCCCACAAATAACCTTTCATAATGGAACATGTTTTGTTGAGTCTTATTCATATTCATTTAATTCTAGGACTTAAGACTAATTTAAAAAATCCTTATTCATTTCATCTTTCTTTTTTGGATTTACTGAATGATTCATAACGGAACTTGGAAAATTTAACTTCTTTTTTATCCCATTTGAATTTAACGTATAATTCGTGAAGGAACTTAAGGAATTTACAAACCAGTTTTTCATCCCTTTAAGATATTATTGAGATTGTTCTTTTTTATCCTTATATTTTTTTTCTTTTTTCCCCCAGATTTATGTATGGGTATGTTATAATTTTAACTTCTTGTTTGTTATAAAGTGAAAGAGATTCTCTTCTGAGCCCTTCTACTATGTTGTTAATCACAACTATAATGAAATCCAATCATCTTTTTCTGTGTATTGTTTGTCTTTTTTTTTATTTATTTATATTTGCAAATGATGAATAACCCAAAATATTATAACAAAAATAACCGAAATATTATCAGTCACTTTCGTTTTGATTCTTAGAGCAATTTCAGAAAAATACCCTTTAGGTACATAAAATAAAAGAAAAGTTCTTATACGTTCCAGCAAAAGAGAAAAAGAAATAGGAAAAAAAGAGAGAATAGTTACAGAGAAGAGATGCTATTAATTAACTTTTCCTATTGAAAAGGAAAGTGGTGAGAATCATAAGATCCAACGTTTTAAAATTTTTTTAAAGGAATTACAAGAAACCAAGAGAGAAAATTTTAAAAAATATATACGTGCATTTTTATAGTTTTAGGAATGAAATAGAAAATCTTAAAGTTTTCGTACTTAGAAAAATTTTCTAAGTTTTAGGGTTTATTCTTCATTTTCCCACCAATTTCCGTCACTTTTTAACGGCTAATATAACAACAATGTAAATGATGCAACAATTAAATAGTTTGAGGATGATTGAATTAATCTAACAATTGATAGTTTCAAGATAATTAAGCAAAATGGACAAAATTTAGGGGCGATCACTTAATCTTTTTTTGGTGTAACGAAATGTGATGCAACTCACTATTAAGAGTAAGGTTTCCGAAAATATTACGGAGGCGTGTAATTCTGGCCAAACCTCAAGGAGCATTTTTGTAATTTTTCCTACATAAATTTAGATGGATCATGTCTCACTTTTCGCACATCACTAAATTCTGAAAATAATACACGGATATCACAAATTCATCGAATCTTCTAGTACAATGGATGGTGGGAGTTTATTAACTCGTTAAGTAGAGCGAGATAAAGCTTTACAATTACGTGGAGTTACAACATAATACAATATGGCGAACCCTCCATCCTCTACATTCCGACATTACAACATGACAGGTGCAAAAACCATGAGATAATCATATTCACATACCATGTCCATCCTGCCTGCCTCGATCACTTCATCAGTTCTTATAACATGCAGCAGAAGGAGCATTCAACAAGCACCGGAGCCTATAAATAAACCGATTCCTCCGCCTACGTCTTCCACTGGCAGATATCATTCTGTTATATTTATTACCCTGACTAGAACATAAAACGGAGGCTGCATACCTGATTGCCTGAATGCCAGGAGCTAGCTGTTCCATATTTCTAATTTACCCGAAGTTTTCCATGCTCTACTTGATTGTTATGTAACGATTTGTCCCATGCTTGGCCCAGTGCTCCTTGAGGTCAACAGGGTTTGAGAGGTCGTGCCCTTCAGCTGCAAGCCGACTAAGCAACTTGTTAAATGCACCCCCACTCATCTTCCTCCCACCAATTCGGGCATGTCGCTTGTTCGGAACTGCTGGTAGTGGGTACATTGATAAGGTGGTTGTGCAACATGATGACTGCCACCCACCATTTCCCCATTTGTAGCATTGCCTCAGCACTCCAGTGCAGGAGCAAACAGGCGGTGGCATGGTTGACTCATCAAATACAACCTGATTCAGTCCCAGATCCTGGACTTTCCAGTCAGACTTGGTTGCCACTAGCTGTTTGTTCAGGTCACCGCCACCTCCATTCATGTCTTGCCCATTCGTCCACTCATGCGACTTACTCAACCCAATCTTGTTCAAGCCTTCATCCTCCCTCTTAACCTTTTTCTGGGGCTTTGAAGAAGGCTTGTTAGACGTGAGTGTCTTAGCATCTTTGGGTCGCCTGCCCCGTTTTGGCTTGGCAGCACCAGAAGTACCAGAAGGTAAAGCATCAGAACCACCTTGATGCATTTCTCTTGTATCAAAATCTTCACCCAAATGGGGCAGCTGGTGTATATTTTGCTGAGGATGATGAATGTGCTTTACTGCTCGTGAGATTTGGCATCCTGTTGGGCAAGAGGACATGTTACCACTGGTCATAGAGTTCTCCCTGTACTGCAGATTTGCAATGGCATTATCCCGTTCCATGATAGCATTATTTCGCTCAGCTATTGCAGCATCTCGCTGCAGAAATGCCATATCTCTTTCTGCAATAGCTGCCTTCTTCTCAGAAATAGCTATGTTCCTCTCTTGAATGGCTGCATCTCTTTCAGCCATAATGGCCATTATCTGCTTCATTGATGGCTGATGCATCAGCCACTGCAACAACCATTATCACAATTACTTGGACTGCAGCCAATGAAATACATCGTACCACTTTGCATCGCTTAATAACTTGAACATGAGCAAAATGCAGGCATACCTGACTCTGAGCTGTTCTATACTGATCAGCCTTGTGTCTTCCATTTTCACGATGCCCACCATCATCCATTTGAGGATTGGAATGGTCGGGAATGAAGCAAATAATCTAGGAACTTGAGGACCACAAGGTTCCAGTCAGTTAAGCATCAGGTTACCCCGAGGCAAGGAAGGAAAGCTGTTCATATAGAGAAGAGGTGTACATCTATTTCCAGCTATCGAATATTCCCCTGTGAAATGGCATGAGATAAAGTAATAAGAAGGTTACTTAGTTAACAAACCTGCTCATAAAAGTACATTTGTCAGGAATATCCAAGACTTGTCAATCTTGGACAGTTTATTTGCTATACCATTGTGAAAGTGCTGCAAATGCAACCAGACTTAAAGGCTGAGATGCGAACAACCACATAAATGGCAAGGAAGTAACAGCAGTACACAACTCAAAGAAAACCTCAAGATACAAAGAGAAGCAACAATCTACAAAGAAATGTCCTGAGACAATTGCTATCAGAGGTTGTCATTGCCAACCAGAAACATGCTTGACCTTGAGTAAAATAGCTTTTCCAGCACAGAATTTATTGCATACCGTCTACGCTTAGGTTTTCGTACTCAAGTGCCCAATTTTAAAGGAATAAGGCATATGGAAGGGGCTAGACTCTCCAAAATGGATATATCGGACAAGTGTGCCGGAGAAACTAGAGATCTAGTGAAAAGTTAGCATGCTTATGAACAAAATTTATAGAAACAAAAGAAGGATGTCTGAGATGGTGCAGAAAAAATGCAACCTCCAAAGCCCAACCTCAACATCATTTTGCACCTTAATCACAACTACATTGGGGCCAGTGGCATAAATTTGCAGTGCCAATGTCCTGTTTAAAGTTAACTAATGCTACAAGTTCATTCAAAAGGCATGACAAAAATAAATGATAAGGGCAAACTAATAAAGGATGTAAATAAAGGTTATACACTCGGCTGTTGTTTGTGCACTGGTACAAACTTCTGCGTCTGGTCAGAGGATCAAAACGAAGGCATATGAATCAGGAACATAATGTATCAATACTGTCTAACAAAGGCACTGTAGTCCTATAAAAGAGAACAGTGAAGAACCTGAATCACATTCAAAGAGTTAGATCAACAAGTACAAGAATCAACAATGGTGTTGAACTTCAACTGAAACATGAACCAAATATAGCTGCTGATAATGCAAGAGATTGATAAATTGCCCCTCGTCTCCTTCATTCCAAGTGACGTGAATATGGTAGAAATTCAGATAGTCATTTGCAAATTAAGAGAAAAATATAGAACGGAGGAAACAAAGCTAGCATTTGAGTCATAAATCGAAAAGCCCCAACCCCAACAAAGTAGCAGCGAGCAGTCCCGAATCAAGGAAACAAAACCAGAGAAGCAAACAGCAATCGGTTCAGAGTTAGATAATTTAACAAAAATCAAGAGCAGCAGCACTGAATCATAGCTGGTAGCGCACAAAAGCGATGATCGAACAGCGAGCGAGAAAGGAGCAAGAATCGCCATGAAAGAGCGCTGCGAGCTTACCTGGAAGTGAGAGAGGAAGGGCAACGAGAAGGGCGAAACCCTAATTAGGAGGCGGAGATAAAATTTGGTACCAGCTGGGGACGGAAGAGAAGAGTGGAGGAGGAAGGGGAATCTCCGCAGAGCGAGAGGTGGGTGCCTTTTGGGGTTGAGTGAGTCCAGAAATCGCAGTCGCAGTTTTTTCTCCCGATTTTCTAATGCAGCTAATTATTACCGTTGTCCCAGCTCAAATGCTCTCTCAGTCTCTGCCCCTGGCTTCCAATTTTTAACCGCGTTTGCGGTGCGCCGATGCTTTACCTTTTTAGTAGTAGTGGTTAGTAAATAGTATGAGACCAGTTACCTTACCGCCACTTGGGTTTACCCGCCCAAATAAAAGCGTATACCTCTTTATACAGGTACTTTTCTTTCCACCTTTTCATCCAAAGCGAGCAGCAAAGCCGAAGCACCACCTTTCCTATGCGCTTTTACTTCCTTCAAACACAAGCATTGCACGTTGATGTGGTTAGTTTTTTGAAATACCCACTCAAGTTAGTTGATTGGAATGAGTTTGGACACTTTAATTAATAGAGAATTTTGTTAATATGTCCCCAAATTGTTTGAAATAAGGCAAATGTGTCACTAAAGCTTTTAGAGTATACAAAAGGGCAAACAAACCTACGGATGGTGGTATGCTTGGATCACATCCTTATTTTAGGAGCAATTTGATTTGAGCATCAAATTGATCTTCTTGGTTAACAGTGTAGTGGGGTTGCTCTCAGCCTTTCCATCGGATTGTTATTTGTCACCTACGAAGTAGAAGCTTATTCTACACCCTATTAACATTTTCAAAACCCGAGTTATAGTCGCAGACGTGTGGTCTGGTAAAAAAATTTGAAAGTTTGGACTAGATTTGCATTGTATTCAGAGGACAATGGGACCAGTCTATATTGTACATGCAGGCCTCTCGTCATCCCCTCAACACGCCAAGCTTCAACTTCAATTCTCCAGAGGTTGAGCCTTGGTTGTTTTGGCCACTCATTATTGCTTATGACTTCTCACCTTCATTCATTCAAATCCGCAAAGATAGAACATACTTCAAAATGTTTTTTCTTCCCCCTAAAACCACACTTATTTAAATGTTTATATTCTATTGATCTAAAACATTAAGAAAGTTGCATTACTTTTCCTTTTGGCTAAACTCCACTAATTGTTCCTAAATTATATCCAATGTTACTTATTCTTCCCTAAACTATTAAATGTTGCTTAATCATCCGTAAATTATATTTAGTATTACTTAATCGTGTTACTGTCCATCATAGCCGTTAAGGATGGACAGAAAAATGACGTGGCTACTGATATGGCATGAAAAAATGACATGACTGCGAATGTGGCATCATTTTTTCATCAATCTTTAATGGTATGATAGACAGTATGATGATTAAGCAACATTGGATAGTGTTTAGGGATGATTAAGTAATATTTGATAGTTTATGAACGAATAAGCAATATGGGATATAGTTTATGGATAATCGGTGGAATTTGCCCTTTCCTTTTCTTTTTTCTAGAAACCGAATTAAGGTGCAATTTGTTTAAATGACTTATTTTCATTTGTTTTACCTTGTTATGTTTGGAATTAATCTCATTTGAAAGCTATCGTATATATGTTTAATAGTCCATTGAATAACATTTTTTATAATGTAATCAATTTTTCATTAATTTTTCTTTTTTCTATGTTGAATAAGTAAAAAGTCGATTATAAGAAAATGTTTATTCAATGAATTATTATACATATATATTATTAGCTTCCAAATGATATTTGTTTTAGGCAAAAATTTATAAAAATAAAATGTCATTTTTTATTAATCCAATTTAAGTTTAAATTAATTGGATTTAATTTTTTGTTAAGTTATATATCTAATAATCACTTGAATAATATTTAAAAAATAATAATTTTTTATAATTATATTTCCAAAACCAGCATAAACAAATATTTATTAGATGTCTATGAGGTTAGTGGTAATTCAAGACCATTCGTATGTCTAAGATCAGGTATATCCTCTGTCATTTCATTTATTCTCGTAACTTTACCCACTTTACTGTATACACCCTTCATTCCAATATAATATTTGGCATTCTTTATTTTTTTTAAAAATTATGAATGCTAGTACACATAAATATATTACTTTTAGAAACACTAAAACAGACATGGCTTTTGGCTACCAACGTAGGTGACTAAAAACTCGGTCGCTAGCCCATCGGTTGCCAAGTTAGTCACTAAAAAGTAGGCACAATTTGCGAGAGAGAAATGGTGACCAAGTGTTGATCAAGTGAAATCGGTCATCCCTATTCAATCACCCGTTCAGTTGCCCTTCTTAAAATCTCTACGTTGACAATCTACAAGAAATAAGATTGATTGATCAGCTTTAGCTTTAATACTCTTTGCCCTATAAAATGCTTTCCTTTGTTTTTCTCTTATCCTTTTGTGTCTCCTCTTCCACACTTTGTTTTTGTTTTCATTTTTATGCTTTGTTTAATTTGGAGTAAGAGATCTGACCAAAATAGAGATTATGAATTAAAGGAAGAATGCTGCTTTCTACAAAAGTCTAACCAAATTAAAGAAGTTGATCTCTTCTACAATAACCTCAAGTTGAGATTCATGAAGACTATTTTTTTCTGAGCTTAAAGACCTTTGTTCCTCTTTATTTTTTTTTCTCTTGTTCTCTGTTGTTTGAAGCCTTTTTTTTTTTTGTCTTTCCATCCAATAGAACATGAAACTTCACAACAAGTGAAAATTGGTAAAGAATAAAAGAAATGTTATGAAGAAAATCCAGTGAGAGCTCTAAAATGAATTTTTTTTTAAATCTAGTATCTGAAATCATTTATTGAAAAGTTTTGAATCTAGGTATCTGGAATTTTAAAAGAAATAAGAATTAGTGACCGATTGGTAATGTCATAATCGATCACTATAAAGTCTTTGAGAATTAGTCACCTAGTCGATCGCTCCATCGTAGCTACCAATATTTTGGTAATCGATTTATGCCCACTTTTTCAATCGCCAAAAAGTGAAATAGTGACCGATTTGCTAGTTGCCAAAATGATTTTATTTTGTAGTAAAATTATATTTAAAAAGCAATTCAATTACTTTAAAATTATTTGAAATTTTTAGAAAATTACACTAATTTTTTATGAAAGCTAAAAGAACAAGGTTGATAATGCAGATATCATAAGCAAGTTTTGATTAACTCGGAAGCTTGAAATCTAGTAAAAATTTGTAGTGTTTTTTCTGGTGTAGCAGAACATGTTCTTACACACTATGAAAGGATGAGTGACAAAATTTGGACGAAGCTATAAAAGAGAAGAGAAAATGGTAACAAATATTTTGAGATACATTTAAAAAAAGGGCTAAAAAAATTTGAGACAGGACTAGTATTCATTCAAGCGTAGGAGAGACAATGGGGAACAGTCCCCTCGATCCCCTGGTCATCTCATGTGGCTTTCCTTCTTTGCTTGTGTAAGTTACAAAATAGACGGGTCATCACTAACAATCCGAAACGCTTGTCTCACAACTCAAAATAATTGAACCAGCAGATCAACTTCAACTGATACAAAATTAGATCTCTACTAAAAGTTGGAAGAAGATCTACTGTAAACGACTAGTAATTAATTCACATGGGGAACCCATTTCCATATTTACGAGCTAAGACACAACCAGTCTTGTGATGAAGATACATAATTGAGTTCTGGGAAATGCTAGTAGGTGAAATTAAAAGTTGACATCATGCTGATATATGCCTTGCGTCTGGGAAGTGATCAACCGGCGCTTCTAAAACCATGTGCTCTTGACCGGTTGTTCACTTCAGACTTCAGTACGTACCCGACTTCCTGGTCCTCAAATTTACTGCCCTGTGTGCGGATGCGTCCTTTGCCTTGCCGGTACGGTACCCCCCAGCTTGCCCTTCGTCCACTCCTCTATCTACACATAAATCTTGACATCTTATTAACGGATTCCTTTTAGCCATAACAATAAACTCCCCCCGCCTCTTTTCCTTAAACTCCATATATATGAACCTATTTTTTTTTTTTTTTTGTATATCAAGCCTTTTCGTGTTTCACATGTTTAAGTAGTTGAAAAATTTGATGTCTAATCATCGAAGAGTAATTACAAGCATGCACCGACATTTGTCATTTGAGTACTATAAGTAGGTCCTCTTTCATTGTGACAAATGTTTCAAGCCCCTCCAAATATTGAAAACTCACAGCTTAAATGCTTATTCAATCAGACAATAATACACTTCGAAATTTAAATTAAATCAATAGGGACTGACATCAATTATCCTGCTCCACACAGGCACATGTAAATGTTTATACAGTTTCCTATGTGCCCGATCGAGAAACAATTAATTAATTGCAAATAAATGACAAAACGAAATAAACGATTAACCTTACAGTATGGTACTAGCCTGCTACGAAATTAAAAGCATGCAGGTTAATTTACTGCAAGTGGACCCAGATGCCCTCGCTCGGAATCCCTTGGTGAACCACAAACATAAGGTAATATCCCGCTGGTGCCAAATTTTTAGACGGCGGCGTCGTCACTTTAATTTTGTACATCGATCTTCCCATACCCTTAACACCGTTATTTCCCAACACCAATAACCTCTGATTCATCGAAAATGAATGTGTCGTGAACGACGGTGCCACCATCGTCGCAAACGTTTCTTTTGCCAAAAAACGACCCGTTACGGCTATCCGAATAGTCAAGTTCTGGTTATACGTGATCTTCACTTGAGACTGTGGCCGCACGATTCTGGGACGGGTGCCCGCAAACTGGCCATCCAAGTACAGCGGATAAAACGCCTCCAGGCTCAACTCCGTTGGATACAGAACACCGGTGAAGTTGTAGTACTGGTGAGGGTTGCTTCCGCCGACGAGAACTCTCCCGTCACGAAGCAAAACTGCTGAAGAGTGATACATCCGAGGAATTGTTGTCGGGTTTTGGGTCTCAAACCGATCCCCGACAGGGTTATCGGGTTTATATAAGTCCGGATTCAAAATGGGGTTCCGCCCGAGATCCCACCCGGCAACACCAGCAGACCCTCCGTTGATAATCAAGACGTCGCCGTTCGGAAGCAACGTCATGTCACCCAACACTCTAGCATGAGGCATGGTCTCCATTACCCACTGCGGGTTCGGGTCAGTTATCTTGATCCGACCGCAGGTATTTAAAGCCGTGCGAAACCTCCCTTTCAATGCCTGCAAAAAAGAACCCGTCGGTGCTCCTCCGCACACTAAAACCTCCGCTTCCACTGCGCCCTGCAAGTTCTTTAGTGGAAGCAAAACTGCGGAGCCGGTGCTGGGATAGTTCCGCGGGTTACCGTCGGGCATTGTTGGGTACGTCTTCACCACTCTGTTGCGGATGTAATCAAATGAGATTGCTCGATTGTTAGCGAAGACGAATAAGTTGCCATCGGGTTTAAGGAATATAAATGGGTATAAATTGTTCTCAATTCCCCGGTCGCTGGTTTGGGCAAGAAAGGGGAAGTAGTAAGATTCCGGCGCCGGGCTTTTGGGATAGAACTCGAAGTTGAACTGTCCTCGGCCGCCAAAGATTATCACACGATCGTCCGGCAAAATATGGTTGGTGGCATACCATCTACTCGCAGCCAGTCCGTGCTGGAATTCTTGCCAATCACAGGTCGAGCACGGATTGAAAATCCGGACCCTTTGTGCACCGTCGTTGAAACCGCCAGTTTGGACTAACCGGCCGTCAGAAAGGACTGCTCCGGAAGAGCACCAAACGTCGGTCTGAATGTCTAGAGGTCGGACGGTGTTGGCAAGGACGTTGTATTCAACGGAGTGAGCGGTGCAGTCCATTTTAAGAGCGAGTTCGGCAGGGTCATTGCGGCATTTTCCTGCGGGAAGCGAGATTTTGGAAGGGCCGAAATCAGTGCGGTCGAAGATGACGACTCGGTCGTTGTTGAGGAGCTGCATGTGCATGGCGGAGATTCCGATAGATTTCTGGAGGAGCTGCCAGCGGCTGGCACCGGCGGAGGCGACGAAGAGAAAGGCGCGTGGCTCCAGTAAGGCAAAAAGTATGAAGAAGAAGTGGAAGAAGAAAAAGGAGAATGTCGGCTTCGCCATTAATCTGTAGTGTGGATATTTGTGGATTGAGGTGTGAGCTGCTGTGGATCGGATTTTATAGGGTCCACTGGAGGGAAGGTAGGTGATGATATAGCAAGTTTCGGATTTGAAAATCCCACAAGCATAACAGCAATTAATTAAGATTACTATTTTATATAAATCCTTCCCCTAAAAATTCATTAAACATATGTTATATAGATCCAAAATATGTCCTCTATAAATCTATATACCTTAGAGACTAAGTAGGAGACTTTGATGAGTTTGGAAATTGGAATTTAAGGGACAGCACAGGATGTATTGGGCTTCCGGATTCTGATGCATCTTGCCACGGAGAATTGTTTCTTTTTTTTTTTTTTTGGTTTCTTTTCATATTATATTTTGCCCAAGAGAATTCTGATAAACTTTTCCATGCCTAATTAAAATAAATCCAACTTTCAGTCTTCCAAAAAAAAAAATCATGATAATAGCAAGTAACAAAAATTCATTCACTACCTGACTCATACATATATAAACGCACATACTATTGCATGGAATTATTTATGAATATATATAATTACGAGCATAAACATGGCAACACTTGTGTAACAGTCGTTAACCATCATGTATCATGGAAATGTGGAGTAGCAAGTCCAGGATGGGTGCGGCAGAATGGATCTGTCGCTTGTCTGGAGGAGTATCCGAAGCCCGTTACATTCTATTAGATCGGTGTCCTTCTGCTCTGGTATCGAAGTTAAGGGCAACCCTTGAAGCTATGACTTTTGGTGGCCAATACCAACATTCTTAACTGCATAATTCTCACTAATTGTTTACTGGTTTCCTCCTAATTTCAAAATACTCTCTCGTCCGCGATCTAGCCCAAAATTTCCAGCAAATGTGACTCCTTAATATCCACCGTACGCTCTGCCATTTGGTGAAGCGCACATGCTGGCCATTCACTGCTTATGCTCGACTTCTTCATCTTTCACTACAAGAAAACAAGATATTTGAGATAGGAAAAAATGTAGAGAAACAATAGAAAATGATTATTTCCTACAATTAAAACTGTCGGACAAAATTATAAGAAAAAGTAGTGTCAGAATTAAAAACCGTCGGATAAGTGTAGATCAATCCTACACTTTTGTGATGTCTGTGGACCCTAGTGTGCCCAATGGTTTTGAGGTGCATAAACTCCTACAGATTTTTGACAAAATTATTTCCTACGGTTTTACAACTCAACCCATCCTATGGTTTTGTGACCCCACTTTTCCTACGATTTTGTAACCAAATCTGTCCTACGGTATTTTGAGTTCCACTGTGTGACGCTTTTGTGACAATTTTCATCCTACGCTTTTCTGACTAATTTATTTCCTACGCTTTTCTAACATTAGTGTAATTCTTATGTTTTTGTGAATGTGTGTGTGTGTGTGTGTGTGTGTATAACAATTTATCAAAGTAGTCAATAATTCACTATACATAAAAGTAATCAAATTTTACAGAAAAAGTTAATTACAAATAACTGAAGGTCTAATATAAAATCAATGAGATGCAGTACCGGGCTGATCATCACTATCTCACTGGCTACCATTGTCATCATGATACTGAGTGAAGGATCCGATTTGTAGGTCGTTTGAGAAAGCTAATCCAGGTATAATCCCCTGCTAGATTAACCTATTAAGCATGACACTCATTGCAACCTCGGTCTCTCGCTGGACCTAAGTGCGAACCTCTGACTGTAATCGAGTGAAATCACTATTTAGTTGGGTATTCTCAGCCCTTAGCTGGGTATTCTCTACCGAATCAGCACGTGAAGCCTAAAAAATTTAATAAATAGCAATTAACAATATAAAAGTGATAAAATTAATTAATTAAGTTAAATAGAAATGAAAAATACCCGATTTGGTCCAAAAGTGTGGGGATCAGCGAGTTGGAGCGAAACACTTGGTAGTTGACCCTTTTTTGGTGGGCCTCATACTTCGCTCCATACATCTGCATCAAATTGCGGGTGGTCATTTGAATTTTAGTATTTTTCTTGAATCCCCTAAACGTATTCATCCTACAAGAAAAAGAAATTAGAGTTAGTAAGACAGTTAATATATTTTTAACACATTCTTAGTGGTGGTAAATGAAAATTTATTACCTATAGCTGCTATGAAATTGAATCAATGAGCTGACCGGTCTTCTTACGTCTATGAGTATAAGACCACTACTCATCGAATGATGGCTCAACTTTGTCCCATGCTTTTGTTTACACATTTTTAGATATCATTAAAAATGTAAGTAATTAATAAATCATATAAAAAATTGTAATGCATGGAAGGGACAAATTGCTACCATACGGTCCCAGTGCATTTCACCTGGGATAAAGCCCATCGTGTGATTCAGAAAAAGGCCTGAGTTATCCGTTGTGTGCTTGGCATAGGAACCAACCGCCAATAACTTTTTCCATCCCTCTTGTTGCCACTGGTCACACAACTGGTTCCATACTTGCTGACTGTAGCAAGCTAGAACGTGTGGCCGCAGTAAATTGTAGTTAGGGTAGGCGAAGAAGTTGGGGATCTTCTGAATGGCAACATTCCTCCAATGATAAACTCGGTTTCGTACGGATCGCGAGCAGTAGTCAAACACAAGCTAGCGGATGGGGCTAAAGTCTCTGGGGTCTTATCTAGAGTAGTTTTACAATATGAAAAGAGAGAAAAATATGAACTAGTCCATATACAAACTATTATTTGAAAATGTATAGAAACTAATTATCTCTAACTTGGTGATGTGCTCCTCTCATAAAGCTTGAGATGCATGTGACCAAGCTATATAACTTTCATCCCACAACCTTTAATGAATGAAGGCTACGATGGAACAAATGGAGTCATCAGTGAGGAACTGTAACAATTTAAATTATAGTAAGACATATATATATATATAAAGTGATGTAATTAAAAACAACAACTAATTATACCAAGAATTAAATTTGTAGGAGTCAATAACACTTATTCTCGAGGGACGATCATCGGACGATCATCGGACGATCCTACGAAGGTAGAGGTGGAGGTAAGTCAGTTACCCGCGGGCCTTGCCCTCCAAGGAGTAGGGCATCATCAGCTCCCTGCTTGTCATGTGTGACGGCTGGGTCGCCCTTATTTGGCTACTGCTGAGGTGGCGGCTGCAACTGAGGTGACCGCTGCTGTTGAGTCTAGTGTATGGCAGCTAAATGAGGGACTATGCCAATCTCATCTGAATCAATGAATGAGTTGAGATCGAGATCCCATAGGGTCTGCCCGATGTTGTTCATTGTGAGAGTGTCATATGTAACAGTTCGGGGTAAATCCATATCAATAGAAATGTTCTCTCACTTTCGCTTCTATTCTATAAAATCTATTATTACATTTGCGATAAGAGCATTTAATCATTTCTGACTCCGTCCCACTATAAGCGAATTGTAAAAACTCATTAACATTAGTCATAAATCCAAGATTCATATACCCATCTGCATTTGTCTTCTAATATATCCACTCACGTCCATTACCAACCATTTGGTTTCTTTGTAAAATAAATAGTAAAAACCCTTAACATAAATACATAATAAATATACTATATTTCATATAATATAAACATAGTGATAATGTAAATGAATTGCTTATATATGTCATGTATGCATGCCGACTTTCTATGACTAAACCACATGTTCCATTAAGGTAAAAGCCCCATTCCATTGAAAGTTGTATAAGCAGTAAAACATTTTAACTGTTTTATTTTTGTAGCATTTAATATAAATTTTGGCAACATTTTCCTTCAATTCCTGTTCATAGCATTTTTCAACAATATCAACTTACTGAGAAACACACAACGGGAACAATTTGGGAAATAGTCTACCAAAATTCACAAACTGCTAGTACAAAAGGAGCACATTAACTGCAATACTGCTTATGCAATTTTCAATTTTCCAACTTGGATAATACATGATTATGTTAATCACAAATATAACTTAATCCAATATATTTTGTTTACTCACAATCTGAATTGGACTAATATTATATTTGTCATCAACCTAATCATAAATGGAGAATCTAAGGTTTAATGAATAAATACTTATATTATGCAATAACATGCTGTCTTATAAGTCAGCTACCTAAAATAACAAAACTGTATCATTTAAAAAACAAGTAATTACTATCCAAATCACTGACCTCTAAATTACTTTGAAACACCTCAATTGAGCTAGAGAACAAGTTGAAACAAAAGTCAAAATGGATGCTGAAGGAGTGGCTGATCGAGATGAACCGGAGAAGAAGGAGGGGGAAGATCACTACTTAAAAAACCATTTATTCCAACTGCCTTTATTTCCAACAGCCAAACCGTTGGAAATTTCCAACTTCCAAAACCATTGGAGGGAAGACAAAAACTTTTCCAACGGCTTAGCCATTGGAACAATTACGCCATTAATTTAGAGGGTTTATATATAATATTTCCAACGGCTAAAGCCGTTGGAAAATATATAGTATGAGGGCAAATTAAAGTAATTTTTTCCAAATTAAAGTAGATAATATTTCCAACGGTTTTAGCTGTCAGAAAAATATATAGTATGAGGGCAAATTAAAGTAATTTTTTCCAAATTGAAGTAGATAATATTTCCAACGGCTTGAGCTGTTGGTAATAGTTTTAAGTAATTTATGATGCTTTTTTATTTCCAACGGCTAAAATATATAGTTTGGTGGCGAATTAAAGTAATTTTTCCAACGGTTTTAGCCGTTGGAATTATTTTAATATTTGCCATTGGAAACTATATGTTCACATGGGAAATTAAAGTAAATTTCTCCAATGGTTGAACCGTTGGAAGTATTTTTAGTAATTTATGCTTTTTTATTTCCAACGGCTTTAGCTGTTGGAAAATAGTTGCATATAATTTTTGTATTTTTATGGTTTCCAACGGCTTAGGCCATTGGAAGATAATAAAGGCATTTTCAGATTACCAACGGCTTCAACCGGTAGAATTTCATTTTTTTAAACGCACCGTTTTGATTTTTCTTTCCAACGGCCAAATTCCAATTTAAATCCCCCCCAGCCAGTCATCTTCTTCATCGTGCAGTTCTCTGTCTTCTGTCTTCTCGTTTCTTCATCTCACACGCACACACTTCATGTTCGTATCTTCGATTAAGGGCATATTCAGCTTCTTTGAGATCATTTGTACGTGGATCTGGTGTCATTGTTGTAGATTTGTAGGTTAGTTTGGTTTTTTTTCATTTTTTTTCATTTTTTTCCCGGATTTTCGTGCTTTGATGTTTAATATTGATAATGGGTTGAATATTTTGCTTGTTGTGGCAGATTTGAAGCTATTTCCACGCATTTGAAGGAAGTAAAATTTCGGATTTGAGGTAAGTTGGTCTAATACGTATTTTTAATTTTTTTCCCCCAAAAATACTTAAAATCTGGATTATGTAATGTTAATTTGGTTTGAAATATGTGAAATGTATGTGATTTGTAGTTGTTGATGGTTGGATGTGAAGTATTTAGGTTACCCATTACAATTTCGAATTTATGTCCATTTTCTTACTTTTTTTCTTATTTTTGGGATTAATTTAAAAATAGGAAATTGTTAGTTTTAAGTAAATTGTTTAGGTAGTATATTTATGTGTGAAATTAGTTAGTATATTTAAAAATAGTAAATAATTAGTTTTAAGTAAATTTTTTAGGTCGTATATTTATGTGTAAAATTAGTTAGTATATTTAAAAATAGTAAATAATTAGTTTTAAGTAAATTGTTTAGGTAGTATATTTTGTTTAACTAACAATGTTTAATTGGATTTATTGTTACAATGTTTTAAGAATTGGAATTAATATAAAGGTACAAAATATTTCTATTTAAATAATTTTGTTTGATTAAGTTTGACCTTGAATATAATATATGTCAATAATACTAATAATAATAATAATAATAATAATAATAATAATAATAATAATAATAATAATATAATAATTGAAATAATAATTACTATACTAAGAGTAGTAGTAAAAGTAATAGTAATAATAATAATTAGTATTATTATAATAATACTAATAATAAATCCAATAAGAGTAATAATAATAATAATAATAATAATAGTAACAATAGTAGTAGTAGTAGTAGTAGTAGTAGTAGTAGTAGTAGTAATAGTTGTAGTAGTAGTAGTAGTAGTAATAATAATAATAATAATAATAATAATAATAGTATTAGTAAGAATACTAATACTTAAAATGTTATGCCTGGACGACGACGACCAGAGCTTACTCATGCAGCACATGTTGATGTCACGCAGACTCCGGAGTTCACTGAACAATTACAGCAAGTCATAGCGGAGCAAACTGCACAACAAGCATCACATTATGAGCGGAAACTAGAGCGTATGAAGAGGAGACAACGAGCTGAGCTCGAGTACATATGTAAGTCAATTGGCATTGCCCCACCCGCCCCTCCTGCAGATGATGATGATGCCTCGGGATCGGATTAAGAATAGATCATGTATATCATGCTATTATGTATGTTTATTAACAAACAAACACTTATTTGGAGAATGAAACTATGTAATTTCTATTATAAATGTTTTTATGTGGATTTATAAGTACATTTATATCATGACTTAGTAATTTTAATTGTGTATGTTTTTATGTCGTTTTATATATATTTTTATGTAATTTCAGTAAAAAATTTAACTACATACGATATAATTATCTGGACTATAACAGGCTAACATTTAAACTAAACATTCAATTGGAATGAATAGCACAGAGATGAATAATATAAATGAAAAAAAAACTTTTAATATGGCCAAATTTCCAACTGTCTAACTGCCCGGGCAGTTGAAGAATTTTCCAACTGTCTGGGCAATTGGAGAATTTTCCAACGGCCTGAGCAGTTGGAAGCCGTTGGAACACCCAAAAAATAAAATTATAACTACAGCCGTTGGAAATTCTCCAATGGCTGACAGTTGGAAATTCCAACTGCTAAGATCTGGGCCATTGGAAGTTTTTTTCCAATTGCCAAAGTTCCAACGGCTAGCCATTGGAAACATAAAATTTCCAACTGCCGGCCGTTGGAAATGGCAGTTGGAAAAAGGCGTATTTTTAGTAGTGGATATTTATTAGTAAAATATGTAGCAAAATCGTAGGATGTATATGAAAAGTGAAACTGCATGACTAGTGTAGCAAATATGTAGTAATTTATGTCATAAAAATGTAAAGAAAATAAATTGTATGAAAATCAAAGGAATAAAACTCATACATTTTTAAAACGCCCATATCCTTGTTTATCGAAAAAGCGTGGAAAAAGATATTTGCAGAAAAATGTCGGACAACGTGTCCAACGCTTTTCCTATGGTTGTGGCCCCTACCCATTTAATTCGCATGAAAAACGTTGGACTCTGGCACCACAATTTTCCACCATCTTATTCTGACACTTATGTTACGGTTTTATCTATTACAATTTTATTACAGGAAAACCGTCAGACAAATTTAATATTGACCAACCAATACCTTTTTATCCAACGGTTTTCTCGCAAAACTTGTTCCTATGCTTTTTTCTGTAGAAATTAGCTGTAGCAAATACTCAACATTCTTGTAGTTTTGTTCTCCTTGTTGAACTGTTCGATCGGTGCAATTATCATGCATAGGCCATCTAACAACCATTTACCATAATGGAAGTTTATATATAATTTTTTGAGTTAATTACATTTACATTCTTGAAATTTTAAAAACTACTTAACACTTATATTTTTTACGGTATTGGAAATTAACTTTTAAAATTTTAACTTTTTCATGCCCAAAAAGCAAGCTAAGGAGATGATCTTGCTAGGTGGTTAGTAAATTGGGGGGGCATTAAAGCCCGTGAATGGGCCACAGCTTTTACGTTTGCTCCAATCTCAATTCTCAACAATGATGGATTGATCAAGGATTTTTTTTTTTTAAAAAAAAGGGTTTATATATTCATATACAACTATATATTAAATCCTAACGTTAAATGATCAAATCTATATATTGGCATATATTATTACAATATAATGATGGAAAAAATATTTGTTAACAAAAAATCTGAAAAATGCTATGATTTAACATTTATTTTCTATGTTGTTGGCAAATGTTAAGAAAATTATATGGAATATGAAAAAGATGAGCGAAATGTTCACGTTGTATAAAATGTAAGAGAAAAGTCTCCTTTTAGCACTTAAATTTATACATTTGTTCTCACATGATTTAATTATTAACTTTATACTGTGTTCAATTAGATCCACAATTTTTTTTCATATGTTTGAATTAGAAAAAAAAAGAGTGTCCAAAAATTCAAGACCTAGATAGAAAAATGTATGAAGGTTGAAGGGTTAATATCTATCATTATTCTGATTGTCCATTGGAAAAAGAGACCATTTTTTATATTTCTTGAGATAAGATGCCATATTATATTATTTTAAAAGGTATTATATAAATTATGGGGTTCTAATAAAAAAAATAAAATAGAAGAGGTCCAGTTAGTTATGTATTTGTTATTGACATTTTTTCTAGAAAAATGGGTACATATATTCATCAAGACAAGAGGAAGGCCAACACCCACAATCCACATGCATGTGAAGAATTTGCGTCTCTAAAGCACTACCTTAATTGAGTGCAAATACTAGTAGGGTAACATATGTGTATGGATAATCACAATGGAATCCCCAGATGACGATCCGATCCTTGTCCTTGTCGTTACAATCTCATCAAAGACATGTATGTCTATAAACCCCGCACGATTAGATCATGACGACGAATATATAAAATAATAGCCACAGCCACCGGTCTTCAACTTAATGATTGATGATATAAGGTGTAGCAGGTTTTTACCTCCTCCGGTCTCCCCTCTCCCCCACACCCATGTTGCTAGTTGGTATGTCCCGACCTGCCAAACAAAATGTCTGCCTCTACTTTATTTCACAATATTGGATTATAGTATCTACATAGTTATTAAAAAAATTTTAATTGTATATTAAGTATAAACCCAATTAACATCTATTCCATTATATTATGCAATTTGTTGTTGTTCGAATTTTGACTTGATGAAGGAATTTATTTTGCAGTCAATAATGGATAAGGCGTATGATCTCCTACAAAGCTCCTTCGTGTATATAGGGGAAAAAAAGTATGAATTTCCATATATAAAATATCACTCATTTGGTACATCTTAACATATATAATCCTTTTATTTTGAGTTGTTGCTCTCACTCCTGTTCTTAATTACTATTTTTGCTCCTATTTTTATAATATTTTTACTTACTTAAATTTTAAAAAATAACATTTTTCCACTTTCACTTCCACTAGATGTTTTATGTAACCAAGGGAACACCTAATAAATGTGAACAACATAATTAAAAAACAAAAACAATGAGTGTATGAAGTGCATATGAATATATTAATTAAATTTAGTAGATATATAACGAATAAGCAGGCAAGGAGACGGAAGTTCCAGCCACTGCCAGCTGTTTTAATTAGTTCGGTGAAGAATATATATCGTGGTAACTGCTAACTAGTCGTCTCACTTCTGCATTAATTTGCCAAAAAAAGCTCATGTATCCAATGCTTGCACCCTTCACAGTAGAAATATATGGACAGTATCACATGTAAATCACAAAAAGGATCGCTTATAGGAATGAAAGTGTAATTAATACCAGAAATTAATTCAATATGAACGTCTAATTAATTTGAACAATTAATCGCATTTTCCGGAATTATCATAATGTTAAACAAACTAATCATCGTGCAATAATTAAGCTGCTTTCTACTAGATATTTAACATATTTTCATGGAATATATGTGCGGGTTCTAATTAGACGACCCGTCACACATTTTTCTCATCATTTTGGTTGATATGTTGCATCTTGCACGTATAAACACGCACACGCATTTGTAATTTTCCAATTGCAAAATTTAAAAGTCATAGCCAACCACCTCCCATTAGATTTGTCAAAGTATTGTTATTATCGCAAGCTAGCTTGCCTCATTGGTAGGAGTGCATATATCTTACGATCATGTAGAGTTAATTGAGGCATGTGTTTAGAGTCAATTTGTTTTAACTTAACTCAATTGATTTATTTATTTTTATATTTTTTTTATTTGAAATTAATTTTATTTGAAAATCAATATTATGTAGATACAATAATCCATTTAAAAGTAAATTTTTATAATGTTATTAAATTTTTATGAATTTTTCTTTTTTAAGGCTTTATACTAGAAAAAATTATTAAAAAAATTAGTAGATTATAAAAATTATATTTTTAATGGATTATTATAGCTACATAATATTGGATTTTAATTAAAATTAATTTCAAGTAAAAAATATAAAAATAAAAATAAGCCATTTTGTAGTTAATTAACTTAAATTAAAACAAATTGGGTGTATTATAAGATATTTACATTCCTTTTACTCTGATTTAACATCATTCTTACCTATATATGTGATGAATTAATGACGAGATTTCCTTTTTCAAAAAAATATTACTACTCCATCCGTTGCATAAAAGATCATGCATTTTTATGAGCATGGAAATTAAGATTTATGTAATTTATGATATGTTTTGTTTCATTTTTGCTCCTCAAACTAAAATTAAAAAGCTTTCATTTTAGGTTATGCACAATGAGAGTTTAAATGATGATTAAAAAAATTCTTTCTAAATTTGTGTAGTGAGAGTTTTAATGAAGATTAGGGGGAAAAAATTCTTTTTAGATTTTATGTATTAATAGTTTAAATAAATGTAGTACAGTAAATTGGATATTAAAAGCTTTCTAAAAAAGAAATTGAACAGCTAAGAAAAGAATATATTTTATCTTTTTTGGGACAAACAGATTATTATTTTACAACAACTTTTTGTTTTATGTAGAAACCGTAGAAAAAAATAACGTGTGTTCAACAAGTTCAATAAATTGCATAAATATATGTATTTTTTTTTGTTAATTACATTTGTGGCCTATAATATTTTATTATTGGACCATTTTGGACCATAACCTCAATTTTTTGCCTAAAAAAACCCTAACCTTTTTTAAATATTCTATTTTGAATATTTCGTTAACTGCAGTTGTTAAGTTAGACAGGAAAAAAGTAAAACACTAGTTTTAATCCATAAAAAATTTTCCTTTACTTTAGAAACATTGAAACTTTTCCATCTAACAATCAAACCATCTCATTCTAACCTTCCTCCCTAGTCTTCCTCCGATAAATCTTTCTAGCAGATAACTATTGTATAAAAATTCTTGTGCCCCTCTACAATGTCACAAACATCAAAGTGATCAGCAGCCTCATATTTGTATGAATATAGAATTGTACATGAGCTAGTCTTCTAATGGGCATATTATAGGTGGAAAGAACATCAAGTATGAGGAATTCTGCCACTTATGAATAATGAACTTGCCCCTTGTCCTCAGCACAATTCGTAAAAGAATTAGTGGTAATTTAATCATCCCCAAAGTTAGGAGTTCTTTTTTCTCTTCTCCAAAGGTAGGTCTGTTGATTAGTGTGAGAAATGATCACTTAATGTTCAGGGGCTAAACTATGGCTAAAAATCACATTGGCATTATATTCCTATTAATATATGCATTTTTAACATCATAATTAGCTATCCTAGCAATTATTAATAATGAATCTATGTGCTAACCAGGATTCGGGACTCGTATTCCGTTTTGATAGAATTCTTATGGTCTACCATCTTTAATTGCGAAATCTTGCTCTCCTAATTTTTTTTGCATAAAGGATGCATCTGTGACCATAATCATCCTTATTAATCATCCTACTTCCTTAAGCCCTCACTCCCTTTTAGTGGCGAACCTCCCACAATGACGTTGCCATATCTCTACAGTCTCTATCCCTATGGTCATGGCAAGGTTCTTGAGTTCTTTGTCTAACATGGGATACATCATACACAAATTAATGCAATTTTCTTTCTTGTAAAAAAGGTTTTAAGCTTTTATGCAGCTCTTTGTGTCATGCCCATAGTCTTTATGATATCTTTGGCAGTTGGTCCATTGGGGAAGTTGGTGCATGCCTAATCTCATCAGAAAAAACATAGAACCGTATATAATTAATATCAAGCAGGGGCTTCCTAACAACCCTTGGCTTATCCTTCAGTCCCTCTTCCATTTCATCTAAACACTAAAGGATAATGTTTATGTTATTGACCTCCAGCTCCTTTAAGATTCTATCCCTCCTCTGTCAATCCTCTAAAGGATCCATAGTACCTTTTGGTGTCCCCATGATGGTTCTCTACTCCATTTGTTGGTAACTAGAAGAGAGCCCCTAGATTTCTTGTTGTAGTTGCTCATGTAAGCCTTCCAGCAAAGAATGCTTTAGGGCATCTGTAATGGGTGCGAGATTTTTTCCTCCACCAAGTCGTGAGGTAGAGGAGCCAGATCAACTCCCTACCCTGACTCTAGAATGTTGGTTTGAGTTTCTAAGATTAACAGAGAATATAATCCACCCTCTATTCCGGCATTATCCTAGACCTCTTTACGGCCAATTTCATTGTGCAGGCATGATCTCTCATCTTACCACCATCAGTTATTCCTCTTTCCTATAAACAACACAAAGTTGATGTATAACCAAGGTTCATCAGCTCGGAAGACAATGGAAAATAAGAAAATCATATAGTCAAAGACAGAGTACAAGGTTCCTGGAGTTATGAGTCAAAGAAAAACCTTCTGATGGTTAAGATTTTCACAAGGCTTTATATATATATATATATATAGTTGGGGTTTCTCACATGCTAAGTTGGGAGTTTTCCTTTAATTTAGATTATAACCTAGTTATCTAAGAGACACGGGAGATCTTATTTTCTATTTAATCCCAAACTCTTTATTATGGGTTTAATCATTCTTTTACTATTATGAGCTAAGCTTTGATTAGTTTAAGTTATGTGTCTAAACCCAATGTGGTATGACTTGTGAATACTCAATTTTTTAATTATACTAGTTAGTATAGTATAATATTAGATAAATATGCCAATTAAGTCTTATCCCAATTGATCACAGACCACCATATCAAGTGGCTACTCTAAGTTTGAATCTTGTCTTGTATAAGATATTGTTTATCTTTATAGAGAATTGGTAGGTTTAGGTTTAGTAGGGTAGGGTGTTTACCAAACAATGTTATAGAATATTTATTGCATCTCTTCCCTTGTAATATTCTGAGTACCAAAAAAATATTGGATTAATATATGCAATATACTTAAGTTGTACAATATTAAAAAAAATTTAAAAAATATATTAAAAAAACAAGGAACATTTTGGAATCGGCCTGGGGCATTACTTTGTCATTGCTTGTAATTTGCAAAGTATGTGAAATCTTTTTAATGTTATGATGTATATATTTTTTATTAATTTTTCTTATCCTCATTCAATTTTTGTTCTTTAATCTAACCTCATTGGGGATGGCAGTCTGATGAGCGAAATCCATAAACCATGAATATCAATTCGTAATGGGCGAGTACTTGAGTAAAAGTACTTATAATAGGCGGATATGTGTATAGGGTTTGGGTGTTCGGTTATTTCGGTTTGGACCGAACCGAATTAGTCGGTTAAGTCAGTTTTCGGTTTCTGACCATGACAAACCGAATTAACCGAACCATCTAGAAAAACCGATCAAAACTGAACCAAAATATTTCAATTCGGTTCAGTTTAAAACCGAAATAACCGAATTTACAAATATCTTCTCGATAGAAGCTGCATTTTCTTTACGTTTTCCTCTTATTTCCCTAAGTAATCTCATCATCCTCACGCACAAAGGAGGAGTGAGAGTTGCGTTGGGTCATCTAGGCCAGAACAATAAGTTTCGGTAGCCTACAAGCGATAATAAAAAGCGGGTCATTAGGAGCCAAAAAATGGTTTTTAAAAATTTCGGACCGATCCCTCAAACCGAAATCAAATTTCAAAAATTTGATTTTAACCGAAACCGAACCGAAAAACCGAATAAGTCAAACCGAAAAACCGAATTAATTTAGTTTGATGATTTTTTCGGTTTCGGTCAAATAGCGCACGCCCCTATATGTGTAACAAGTCAAACCTTTATTTGGTACCTCGAGTTTAAGCTCTATTTGAAGCTTATTGAGTAGAAACTCATTGAGCTCTAGCATGAAAAATGAACCTGATACCTTAAAGGGTCAAGATCGAGCTTATATGTGCTCAGCCTTTTTTATTAACGTGCCTTCAATAATAATATATATAATACTTAGTTTATCTAACTGAGCAAAGAGTTATTGGTTTAAATCTCTAAATTAAACATAGTGAGTTACCCTTCATTCGAGATTGGTATACTTTCGAACAGAATTCGAGTCCTTCTTGAGCCAAGCTTGAGCTTCAAATTTTGAGTAATTCGAATTCGAGCCCGAGTAGTACCAATAAATTAAGAGGTTAAGCTTAAGCCTAGTGGACTCGGGCTCGAACCGACCCTTGTACACCCATGGCAACAAAGTAAAATTCCACCTGGCAGGTATGGGTGGTAGTAAGTATGAGATATCCGTTACAGATTAATCCACTCTATCAATCCGTTAAACCTATCGAGTGGGAAATTCATATTATCGCATTAAAAATTAAAAATACTAATTGGATTACCTTACTCCCCCAACCTTTTAGACTCACCCAGCTCATATATTAAATCCATAATTCCCAAAATCCCCATTTCTTGTTCTTCTCCTCTCATCTCTCCTCAAACCACAATCCTTGACTCACCGCTCATTGGGTCATCAGCCGGTAGCCAATCACCACTGCCAACTGCTCAGCTTGGGTGCTCACTAGAGGTGGGACGTAGGCCGGGTTGGCCCGGACCGAACCGGGACCGCCCCGCCTTTAAACCCGCGCCCGGACCAGTCAAACCCGCCCCGCAAGAGGCCCGCAATTTTATGGGCCGAATATGGGCCCAATAGGAGGAGGGGACGCAAAAAAGACCGGCCCGGACCAGAATCAAAACCCGCCGAACCCGGACCGAACCGGACCGCCCCACCCCGCCGACCAGCCCCGGACCGGACCGGACCGCCCCGCCTTGCGCCCGCAACGGCTCTCTGCCAATAACGTTAACCTGCAAATTTTTTTTTTTAAAAAAAGGGCTAATTACACAGCAGGCCCTCCAACAGCTTTCTGCTCCATTTCAGCCCCCAAAATTTCATTTTTGCCCCTCCCAACAACTAAATTTCAAGGACTTTTTGGTCAAACTAATTTTTCCCCTCCCCCTATAAATACCAATGCCATTTTCACTCAATCCTCACACAATCACTCAACCTCTCTTCTTCATCTACTATATTCTCTCAACCATTCTCCTTATTTTCTTAATCTCTTCCAAATTTCTTACTAATCTCTCCCTAATATCTTCATAATCCTCTCTTGATTTTGCATTAATCACTACTATTAGTACGTGAGGCATGGCTTCAAAAGGAAAGGGCAAGTCAACAGATAGTTCATCTTCCCGCAACACTGGCCTCCGAGCCTTATTCCGTCGCCGATCTCGGCCCGCCGATAAAGGCATTTCAATTCAAGAGTTTCACGACGATGATGCCGGAATCGATATGACGAATTACGATTTGGGTCTCGACGATCAATTATCCGATGATGAAGTGGAAGAGTTGGATGCGATGGCGTCCGGGAATCCGTCAACAGAACCGACGCCTACAAGTCATGAACTCGGCGTGGAGGGAACTCAAGCACAAGGTAAATCCACGAGACTAACTGCTTGGGTTTGGGAGCATTATGAGCTCATAAACGAAGGGGAGTCGAGGTACGGAAAATGCAAACATTGCGGGAAAAATTTTGTGCATAGAAAGAATTCCGGCACTGGAACGCTGAAGCGGCATCTTGAAAATCAACATGCTAACGTCCTCCCTAGTACCGGGACTAGTTCTGGAGGACAAACACAACTTGGGTCTACAACCGGCGCCGGCGGACCAGGTATATTTCGTTTTAACCAACAATCTTGTAGAGAAGGTATGGTAAATTGGATGATGCTTACCGAAAAACCTTTTTCACAAGCTGAAGATGTCTACCTAGAATCTTGGATAAAATCACAATTAAATCCTACATTTAGAAAAGTATCTAGGAAAACTGCTAGGAAAGAAAGCTTTAGACAATTTGAAACCGGAAAATCAGATTTGCAAGCATATTTTTCTGCTCTTGATCATTGTGTGGCATTTACTTCTGATATGTGGACATCACCTATAGGTCAATCATTCTATTGTGTTACTTCTCATTGGATTGATTCTGATTGGATAATGCAAAAATGAATTTTGTCATTTAAGGTTATTGAAACAGATCATACTGGTTTTCAAATATTTAATTGTATCTTAGAAACTTTACGTGATTATTTTTGTACTGATAAAGTTCTGTGCATTTCATTTGATAATGCTTCAAATAATGATGTTGCCGCTCGCCTTTTGAGTCAAAACTTAAAACCACCGCTCAACGGTGCATTTTTTCACGTTAGATGCATGTGGCATATTTTGAACATTTGTGTGCAAAAGGGTTTAGAAGTTCTCCAAAATGAGATTTTGCCTATTCGAAACTCATTAAAATATTTGATGTCCAGACCTGCTATTTTTCGTGAATTTAAAAGCTTTTGTATTGAAAATCAAAAACCATTTTCTTGGAAACGGTTTAAATTGGATTGCCCAACCTGCTGGAACTCCACATTTTTTATGTTGCAAGATGCATTACCGTATGCAAATTTGTTGTCACATTTCATGAATTTAAAAATGGGTTCTGAATTTCTTACGACTGAAATTTGGGAGAAATGTTCCAAAACCGGTGAATTGCTTAAGTTTTTTTACGAGGCAACTGAATTTTTCTCTGGTGTTTACTACCCAACAAGTCATCAAGTTTTGTTTCATTTAGTGAACATCACATATGCTTTACATCAATTTAAAATTGATGAGTTGTTAAAACCGACTGTTGAAGCCATGCGGGCTAAGTGGCTTCAATATTTCTCAAACATTCCACCTATCTTTTTAGTCGCTTCTTTACTTGACCCGTATGTAAAATTAACGGGCACAACAACACTGCTTGAAGGAATTTTTCATACTTATTTAGAAATGTCTCATATAAATGTTTTGGCTATGTCTGCTTCTGCTTCCGAGTACTTGCATTCTTTATACAAGTTATATTGTGAGCGGCATTCGGATAAGGTAAGATCCGAAGCTCCTCAAACTGAGCCTCCAAGGAGATCAATCTCCTCAAGATTCAACCCGGCGCTCCAAATGCTCAAACGACCTCGACCGATGACATCGGGATTAGCTGAGGTCGATGACTATCTCAACACATCATTCGAGACAAGCGACCTCGACATCTTGGAGTGGTGGAAACAAAAGAGATCAAGATTTCCGATCTTGTCGATAATCGCACAAGAAATTCTTGCCGTTCCAGTATCGACCGTCTCATCTGAGGCAGCGTTTAGTGCCGGAAAACGGGTGATAACAGAAAAACGGTCAAGATTGACACCCGACGCGGTAGAAGTATGCGTGTGCAACCGAGATTGGGGCCTCGCAGCACTCCGGCATCAAGACCAAAAGAGTTCGGATGATGAGGTAATATCCGATACCGAGAGTTGAATTTTTTTTTTTTCAATCATACATGTAGTTTGTATTTGATCTGATTATGCTGTTCAGCACAGATCATAGGTTTCTATTATTTATCATTTTCGGAACGTTTTTGCCATTTCAAAATGTAAGGCACGTTCCGATTATTTGTAAGTGTCGTTTGGCTTTTTAACTTAATAAAACTTACACCGGAGGTGGTGTTTTTTCTTAAAAATATTTATGACTTATATAATTAATAATTGTTCTATTTTATATATATATATATTTTTTAAAAAAAAAAAAATGAAACCCGCCCCGCCCCGCCCTGCCGAGACCCGCGACCGCCCCAACCGGCCGGGACCGCCCCACCTAGAGCCGATCCGTGCCCGGGCCTCAAGAACCAGGCCCAGGACCGCCCGGTTCCCACCTCTAGTGCTCACTGGCCACTGGTATTTCCACCGTTGTTGTCCATCTGCATCCAACATCTAAAAATCATCTCTCACCACTAGTCTATTATATTCAAATCACCTTTTATAGCCATAGCCTAGAGTATCTTTGGCATGGGTAATAAAAACTAATTTCTTAAGGTACTATGCAGCAGAAGCGGCGACTTCTTCCAATAGAGGACTTTCCATTCACAACCCCTAATACTCAATTCCTAGACGTGTTGCTTAAAAGACCAAGTCCATTCCATTTAAACCAATTCATGTGGTAACAATTTACTATTTGCAAGTGTGGAAGCATGGTTCTCTGATGGAGCAACAATTTACTAGTTGCGGGGTTTACCAGAAGTGCAGATTGCCTCCGTCCGTCCCACCCCGATGTCATGTCATCCCTACTTAATATTTTGTAACTTGCTTAACTAATCTATTGAACTCATGAATCAGCAATTATATCCTTAAAGCGTTGACATTTGATCTCACATACGTATCGTTCTCTACAAAAGAATGACATACACAGATTATTTACCAATCAACAATTTTTTTTTTAGTTAAAATTAGATTTTGCGTTTCCCACACGATATCGTTTGTTGCACTGATCAGAACAATAAGGTTAGCTAGGTGGAACTGTCTAGCTCAAGCTGACAGAAGATGGAAGCCTATAGGGAAAAATTCTCATTCCACAATTAATTTGACACTTGTCCTATTTTATATATGATTTCTTATAAATTCCCAATTCTTAAAAAAAAAAAAAGAAAAGAAAAGAAAAGAAAAGCAAAGATACGTGCGTGTTATCGGAGAATTAGAAATTTAAGCAATTTATACAAGTTTGGTCAATACAGAATAATCTTCGAAGGATAAATCTAATTGTAAAGTCTACCATAGTCACTTTCTACAATACTATCATTTTCGCCAATATATTTTCTTACTAAATAATCCGAGTAATAACTAGCTAGCTATTAACTTCAAGGAATGAATATTTAAAGGCCAAAATCACTTTTGGTCTCAAACAATTGTGACTCGGTTAGAAGAGTTCCTGCTGCTATTTGATGTGGTCCAACTCGGTCCCTCAATCATGAACCTTAGAGCACTTTGCCCCATTGACTAAAAGTCCGTTAGTTGACTAACCCATAAAAAAAAAAAAAAGACAAATGCATGCCTAATTAGTCATCTTCTTAGTTTTTCTGTTTTGTACCCTATATTTTAACATGTGCAAATCTAAGCCTCAAACATGAAATATAAGAAGTTTGAAAAAAATCACTAAAAAAATACAATTAAATTACAAAAATATAATTAATTATAAAATCAAATTTACTTTAGAAAAAATTAATAAAAAAAATAAAAGTTAAACAATATTACAAATATAATTAATTAGTGAGGTCAAAAACATAGTTGGAATCATGGGCAATGGCACCAGCAGCATCGTCCTGGGTGGAAAAGATGTTGCAGGAGCACTAACGGACCTCGACACTAAGAGCGGTGTGGGTCTCGATCAAGACGATGGAGATCTAGTGATCTTAGCGCCTTCGAAGGGTTGATTGGGGCCGAACTCGGTCTGACAAGCCAAGAGATCTGGCATTTCAATCTCGAGGCGACCGAAGTTGGCCTAGGAGATGTCCTTGACCTTTTACTCATGGCCACCAAAGATTTTCTTGACAAGGAGAGCCATGGGTGTAGCGACTAAGAAATGGAGGAAGGAAAGTGGGATAGAGGCGGCGGTAACGGGCAAGGAGGTCATGTCGGCTATGAGGGATAGAGGATAGATAAAGGGACAAAGGGATAGAGGCGATAGGGAGGACATTGGAGGGCGGAGATGGGGTTGGAGGAAGGGAAGACTTGGAGGGTGAAGGTGGGTAGTGGTGGAACTAGGATTTTTGGCTCTGGGAGGCGAGGGCGAGACAAATCTTTTGTCGATTTTTTACCATTAATTCACCAATATTCAAAATTCAATATAAAATCAATATCACTTAGACAATTAGACAATTATTGAGTAGATAATAAACAATCAGGCTAAAATGAAAAATGAAGAAAGAAAGAGCAGATAAGTTAAAAGGCTATAACACATAGCTCATTTTGCCCTATATAATGAAGGTTTAGTTCTCTCTATATACTGCTCTCAATCAAGTTCAACTGATTGGAAATACAATTAGAAAAAAACCAACATGTAAATGGATTAGATTAGAGTCCTTACATGGTGGAAATAGGTAGCTAGAAAAATCAAACAATCTTTATAAATACTAAACAAGACTTCCCAAAAAAAAGCAAAGAATGAGATAGCAAAAATAGAAATTCGTGAGAACAACAAATGATGCGAAGTAAATACCATCGAATTGCTTGCCACAAAGTAAGTAATTCAATAGAAAATGAAAGAAAAAAACCTTAGAGTAAGGGACAACGTGATCATAATCATGGCACAAGCAATTGGGGCAGCCAACGAGTTTTTAGAAGACAAATGATACAATTAGACAATGTTCAGAAGAAAATCAAAGATAATTAGACAAACAAAATTGAATCACTTAGACATTTACTGACGGAGTTACGGAGGAAGGACAAAGGATGCTCAATGAGACGCGTACGGTGATTACTGATGGGATGACTGAATGAGGCTAGGCGAGAGCAACCAAGGACGGATGACAAAAGCAACCGTGAGTTTGGTTCGGATGCAATTACAGAGGGAGGATGGAGGATGCTTGGTGAGACGTGTATGGTGGTGGCTAATGGGATGACCGAACAAAACGAGACAATAGCAACCGAAGGCAAATGACAAGGAGAGTGGACAGAGGGGAGGGATGACATCACTGCAAGACGAGACAATGGCAAGGTCGTCATCGCGTAGGATTGATAATGACCGAATTAGGGATTTGGGATTTTACTGGTAGGGAGTTTGCAAATTTGAGAAGGGTAGGGGATTGGTAAACTACATCATTTAGGATGAAATGGGATAGATAATTGCAAACAATGTTGTTTCTCTTTGGCGTGTTAGGAACTTAGGATAGCTCTTTAGCAAGGGAGAATTACATACCGGTCCCCATATTTTTCTGAGAATTCCTTACTACCCCTCATCTTTATATTCTTCCATCATATCTAGGGGGTAAGAGTTTACATCTAGTCCCTAATTTCTAACCAAATAATCAATTTAGTACACTATATTTACGATTTTTCAAAATTTTCGAGCGTAGCAACACCCCCTATCCCTACTTAGGTCCGCCACTAGAGGTGGGGATGGATATGGGAAGGAAGTTGGGAGGAGGTTGGAGGTGGCAATGTTTTGGTAAAGGAGGGGAAGTTTAGGTTTAATGATCTTAAGTGCTTTAAATTATGTATTTTTGGCATTTAGTAGTTAAGAATTTAAATGTTTAAAATTAGGCCACCAAACAGTTAGAAATCTAATAGTTTTAACGCCAAGTTAACTGAGTTACTAAGTAAAATGGGTAAAATGTCCTACTTTTCATAGTTTGAATGACTAAATTGACTTATTAAACCTGAATTAACCATTATTATTTTCTCACCTCAGATAAATCATCAATGTTATAAAAATATGTTTGAAAGTCCTCATCTTAACTTTGCAAAACAAACACTTTTCAATCAAAGAAATGAAAATATATGCTATATATCCCCCTACTAATTCGAGTTGCTCCAGGTTCAACCACAATCATTGCTCACCACCCTGACCTTTTCTGTTCACCGCTAAAGACAACCCAACTCTCCCTTCACCTAAATTACGCTGTTCCTACTCAAATCAAATATTTCCTCCATTTAAAAAAGTCTAAGAATTTTTTTTTTAATCTTATAGTGGATTTTTTAAAATTATCATTGAAAATCTTTTACATAAATTTTGAAGCAGCAGAAAAATGAGGGAAAACTTAGAAAGATATTTTCTACTTTTTGGAAATGTATTGTATCTCTAAAAGCAAAATGTTACAAACAAGATGGGATTGAAGGAGTGGAAGATAGCTAAAGAGATCATGAGCCGTTGCCGTTTTGGCCCAAACGGTGTGTTCCTTAGTTGATGTTTGTCATTCTCGTTGAGGCATCCCATTATTGCTTACATCTTCCACGTCTCATAATTGAACTATCACCCGTCGAGTATATCTTATAAAGAATGATGATTAATATATAGTTGACTCAATTACATTTGTCTCTTTTTTTAAGGGAACTTGTTTGCAACTCGTCATTAATATAATATATATATATATATATATATCTCATATTTTTAATGGTATGTTCTAGTGAGCAGTTTAGGGTTATTTAAAACGGAAACTTATTTTTTTTATAATTAATAGATATTTTAAATTATCATTTTTTCATTTCTGTAAATGTATTTTTCTCCCTATAAATACATAACAATATTTTTTAAAGGTCAGTTAGCTATGAAAAAAATAAAAAATCCTAAAATTACTGAAACAACATTATTAGATAATTTAAATTAAAATTTCAGAAGTTGTTGTTGGACACTATAAAACAAGAGGGGATAAAGTGTAAATTTTTAAAAATAAAATGGATAAAATATATGTTAGACCAAACCATTTGACCGTTTTTTTAATTTTCCTTATCTTAAAAGAAGTCAATTTACTTTTTTGATGAAAAGAAGTCAATTTACTTAATCCAAAAAAGTAATGGTGGCCAATTCAAATTGAACCGTAAACACAACTGGACGTTAAACAGGAAAAAAAAAATATGGATGAGGCGGTGAATAAAATGTTTATTAGACCTAACAACAGTGTTATCATGAGAAGAGACCATTAAGGTGTGGTTGATTGGGTTGTGAATCTTGTGATGGATATCACTATTTCATATGGGCGGGGTTAGGGATTAAGTCATAATTTATGTTACAAATTTAATTTTTCAGTAGTTAAGTAGATGAGTTTAGATTGAGTGAAGTATGACGCAACTCTATATGATTAGAGTAGAGCTAGAAAATTTAGCTAGTAGGGCCAATGATTAATTGTTGTAATATATCTCTATTTTTAAAATACATTATTACATATAGACTTTACTAAAAAAAATTTAAGTGTCAAACAACATGAATGAAGAAAAAAAAATGAGCAAATATTTAGTTTTTCATTATAGATGAAATAAATAATTAGACAAGTTAATATTTTTTCTTAAAACGTTAATTAGACAAGTTAACAATTAGACAAGTTTTATGAATTGAACAATTCTTTCTTTCAGCTAAGGGTGATCAGTATTCGGTTTAAACTGAAAAAACCGAAAAACTGAAAAAAAAAAAAAAAATTTAAAATTCGGTTCGGTTAATTCGATAATTCGGTTCGGTTTTGGTTGAAACCGAATAACAAAAAAATCGGTTTCGGTTTTCGGTTTTGAAAAAAAAAAAATAAATTTCGGTTTTAGAATTCGGTTAATTTGGTAACTGAAATAACCGAAATTTTTTATACCAAATTTTTTTTTATTTGTTTCATGAACAATAATGCTACCAAGTAACCCAAATTAGCTTGGATTCTTATTTTCTTTCTTTCCATGGACAATGAATCTTCTATATTGAATGGAATTTGAAAAGAAAAATGATATCTTTATCTCATTTCATCTCTTATAGAATTTAATTACCATTTTTTCGGTTAATTCGGTTTAAACCGAACCGAACCGAACCAACATATTTCGGTTCGGTTTGAATTCGGTTTTATTGACTAATTCGGTTATTTCGGTTTCTTAGTATCCAAAACCAAAAATCGAATAAACTGACTAATTCGGTTCGATTTAAATCAAACAAAACGAATAATCACCCCTACTTTCAGCTGCCTGACGGGAATAATGTAAGCATTAATAAGCAACTCACTTATATAAAAGAGATTTGGCTTACTCAACTAAATAATTGATTTAAGAAACAATTAAATAAAAATAATATATACTAGGCCAAACTATAGCAAAAGGCCCCCAACTCAATTGACCAAGACACTCTCCCCCCTAAACTTTAACTTAGTACAACTCTGACACTCAGCTTGAAAAAAGAATCAATCAACCCCTTTAACCATGTGTGCGCCTTGCACGACCCTTTTAATCGAATAGTGTCTATCTCCGTTTCTTCAGCAGCCAACGAAAGCAAGATGTGCCAGTGGTGGTGAATAAGGATGGCAAAATTTGAACTCACCTGATAATTTGACCCTATCCACCCGAACCCAAGTCTAACTTGACCCGATTTGACAAAAAAGTCAATGACTCAAACCCGATTAAAGTGAGACCCTAAGAAAACTAAACCCGAATTGAACTAAATATGAGATTACCCGATGACTAAACCTGATAAAACACAATTTTAATTCAAATCAACATAAATATATGGTCGGCAAATATGTAAAAATTTGTGTTTTTTAATATTGCTCATTTATCTAAATTACACATAAATTATGACCATATAATTTAAGAAACTTTAAAATACCATAAAAATACTTTTTATTTAGGGGTTTTTTATGAATAAATTAACAAAATAATATGCTTTACATAAGAATGTTCTGAAATTTAATAATTTAGGGATTTACTTACATGTTCTTTTAAAGCATGTAATCGACACATTGATCAATGCATATAAAAGATAATAATGAACAAATCCAAAGAAATAAGAAATTCTGACTCACATTAGCTCCAACTTTGATGAGCTTTTTTACATAGGAGATCTTCCCATGCATTGCTCCCAACATAAGTGGAGTCTAATTCATTGATCAATTTAAAAGCATTTCTATTTTTCACTTTCCAATCAAAATCACAAAAGGTTTATGACCAGTTCAATAAAAAAGATGAAGAGTTCACCTGCTTGTAATGATTCACAAAGTCGAGCTTCAGAGGTCGCTCTAAAATCATTGGTAATCTTCTTCCACTGCCTTGCTTCTTTGCAACGCCAATTTGATGGTCATCGGCTTGAATTGCAATGTTGATTTGATAGTATTCAATTCGTCGGCCTAAACTCCTCGCTTCTATTGGGTGAATTCGTAGATGTATGCATTGCCCACCTCCATTGGGCGAATTTGAAGATGTATGCCAAAGATGGCTAGAGAAGCCTTCCACTATGAACAAATCACCACTAGTACATCCCAGAGATGGACGACATTTAAGTAAAATGGGCCACGTGAGGCGCACACGTGGTCAAAGGGGTTGATTGTAACGACTCTCTAAAACTTGAAACTTGATTACTAAGGTAACAAGGTTATTTTAGTAATTTCAGATGATTGGAATAATTGTTGCAAGCAAAGTTTTAGTTTAATGAAGTATAGTAGCCTAAAAAGGAGTAAAATTAGTCATTTACGTAAGCCAGCCCAAAAGAGGCATTTTGGTCATTTCACAAGTTATCCATTTTTATTGTATGGTTAGACAAAAGATGGGAAAGTATTGAATTTGAGGTAGCATGATTTTTCATAATTCCCTCTCCCTCCTCAAGAATCTGTGACTGGACCATGCTTTTCATAAGTGGTTTAAAATGGAATCTAGAAATTGTTTGTGACTTAATTAGAAAGTTTATAAAGCTTGAGTGCCGAATTGTGTAATTAAGTTAAGAAGAAATAAAGCTTGGAAAAATTCTGGAACTAGTCTTAAATTATCGGTCATGTTGCAACTGAGGACAAAAGATGGAAAAGTTGTGACACTTAGATCACAACATGTCCATTGCACATGGGTGCTTGAGAATTAAGAAACGCTTTGACTTTTGTTACATTTCTTCCAGCTCTGGCCACCAAGCCCGAAATTCTCTCCCAAAACCTCCATTACCGAAGCAAATCTGACCCCAAATAACGCTCAATCAACCAAGGAAAATCAAGGGGAAGTAGAGAAATCCTAGTTTTATTTATGGAATTAAATATCATGGTATACACCTTACAATGGATAAGTGATATGTGGCATAAATATTTTCACACTTTGTCATTTTATCTTATAGTATTTCACACTATTTCATATACCATTTACTTTTTATGTACATTTTGTCAAAAAATTGTCATATACTGCAAATACCGCAAGGTATGTATAGTGGTTTTTTTTTCATTGATGTATGTGAGATATCTTTTTTTGTCATCTTACATCAAAATGTCATAAATATATAAAATATTAAAATATAATTAATAAACAGATCATAAAATAAATATTTACTTTTATTCTTTTGGTTACTTTTCTTAATTAACATACAAATTTAATGGTTATTTTGAGCCACCTAGGAAGTCAATGTAGTATTAGAAAATGTATTGTTATTATTAAAGTATTATTTATTTCTCTTATATCAATAAATTAGTTTCTTTTTTTAGTATTATTTATTTTTCTCTCCATATATAACATTTTTTTTATGTTTTTTGTATTAAAAAAAATCTTCTATCATATATATTTTATTTATATTTGAAAAATTATAATGAGAAAAATTAGAATACATATAAAAAAGTAAAAAAATTATTGAATTTATGTCATCTTAAAATAATATTTTAAATTTTTTTTATACAGTGTACTTAATGGTAACGATATTTAACACCTTGGTTTTATTGCATGAGAAGCTTGATGTGGAGCTTGATCTTGTAAGTAAGTGAATGTTTTAACTTCCCCTGAATTTTCAATGGTCTGATTTGGTTAAGAATGAGTCGATCTCATCAGATAATCAGTCTCCTTGCTTGCTTGTTAGGTAAAACGAGCATATGGCTTTGAAAAACAACAAAGGGCTAAGTCACGGTTTACTTGGAGAGGTAAGGAAATTTCGGTCCCTTCCTTTTAGCTATTGTGTTCGGGCTAAAATAAGTGTTTTCAATTAGTTCTCACTAGTTTGTAAGAGAAAAAAAGTGATTGGAACCGAGTTCAATCAACTTGAACAAGGAAGGTTATAAACAGAAGGTGTTTTCTTGTGTGTTTGGTTGTGTTAATTCTTAAAATTTTTTGGATTAAAGAGGGCGTAGTGGTAATGAGATTTTATTAGTTCTTGCTTGTTTGAAGCAGGAACATGCAGTTAAAAATTAGTTTTGTGTTGGTTGCAAAGTGGAGCTAAGAACCGAAGCAACCTAAGTGACTAAGGTGCATAAATGCATTAAATGCATAAGGTAATGTCCTTAATTTTTCCAGCAAACTTAGGGTTCTTATTTAAACTGGTTTAAGGTCTAGGAATGCATTGTTTCAACTTTTAAATGATCAATTTAGGTTTGGTGCTACTGTAAGAAGTGCACAAAATTGAGACTAAAAGGATACAAAAGTGTGGTTTTGCTTACATTAATTAACCTAGGTAAAGGATTTTAAGTTCAAATAAGTTTAAATTGATGCATTATAGATGATTTAAAATGCATTAAGTAAAAGAGTAAGTGGTGGACAAGGAAAGGGCTTAAGGCTCAAGTAAGAAAAGGGGGCCTTATGTAAGTGTGAGTGCTAAGTGTTAATGGAGGTCTTAAACCTCAAGAGTATCCTAGCCAATTCACCATGCATGGAAAAAAAAATGATCCACTAAAATTAAGTGACACTTCTATACAATATAATAAGAGAAAAGTAAAGAAAAAGACAAGCAAAGCTTGTTAAGGTAAGAAAAATGTTCTTGAAAAAAAGTAGGACTAAGTCGAGGTTAGGTTCACACAACAAAACCTTCTATTGGCTAATAAATAAGGCCTCGGGACATTTGAGCTCGCATTAAGTTGTATATATTTATTTATATATACGGATCCTAAGATTTTTAATGCAAGTTAAGAAATCTATTATTGAGAATTATCGAATTCCCACCAAGTTCATGTTGTGTAGATTTAAATGTTATTGTGCTTACTTAAGGAGTGTTAAGTTAGATTTCTCATTGTAGAATAAGTTTATGGAATCTGGATTGGTTCTAAGTTTTAGTTAGATATTACTATATGCGAACTAAATTGTTTTATGGCCTTAGCAGTGAATAGACATGAGATGTCTATTTGGTGGAAGAACCTTGTGTGAAGCTAAATTGTTATATAAAAAACTAGGACTCTTTGTTGGTGTCGCGTAGTAGTGCTGTTAATAATTTGTTACATCTTAGCCAAAAAAGAATAGCTTCTTCTTTCTTTTTCATTCTTTTTTAAAATGTATGTGTGCGTGTTTTTCTTGAAATTTTCGCTAAATAACGACTCCACGCTGTAAACAACCACCTTAATCATCTTTTTTGGATGTTGAAATGTCTGTGATGGATATATCTTTTACTTTTATTATAAAAAAATGCTTTAAGTATGTAAAACAGTATAAAAGGAAGAAAATGATTAAAAATATTTCAAATAAGGGATCCAAGAAGTGGAAGCGAGTACCTTTTGCTCCGTAACATCAAACTATAAGTCTATAACTTTCGCATATTGATAACATCATAGGTTCGGATTGGTTACCAGGTTCTACTCTGCTTTCTGATATGTAAGCCTGAAATCTAACATCTTGCTAGTGTATATTTGTTGTACTTGTTTGTCTTATTAATTAAAATTGTCCTTTGCGGTTAAAAAAATGTTACGTGTGAAATATTGCTATTTATATATCCCTTTTATAGTTTATTAGTATCAACGAGGTGATAGAACGTATACTAAAGTGTGGTTTATTAAAGAATTATAGGAGTTGATCCAAAAATTGGAGAGGTAGAAGTACTAATTTCTCTACTCTTTATTTATGTGTGTTTTTTTTTTATCGAAACACGAATCTGTCAGTCTGCCTCTGCCCCAGACTTCTCTTTCTCACACTTCTGTTGAGAGTTACTATCAGTTCTTCTCTATAACAAATCTCATCCAGTATTTTGCTTATTTGGTTGCTTGATCTTTATAAGTTTTATGTTCATTCACATTAGAATTGTCGCTCTTTTATCTAATTTGATAGTCCTTTGAGTTTGTCCCTCTTTTTTTTTTTTATTTGTTAATTTCACACAAAAGTGTTTATTTTTATAAAAAATATGTTTAATTAACATGATAATAAAAAAAATATAAGATGCAAAAAAAGAAAGGCTTGAAAGAATAGGAAAACCTAAAAAAGGGGAGAAAGCCTTCTATAATAATTAACAAAAAAAAAAAAAGAGGAGAAGAAAGCAAAAGGGGAGAGTGATATGACTTAGGCCAAAACGAGAACATGAAAACATGAAAACCAACACACACACTATACAAACTTGAAAAGGAACTAATTAGACGATTATAAGCATATCAAATTATATTTTCTTGGTAAACACTGGAGGAGGGAGAGGCATAAGTCAACCGTAAACCTTTTATGGTTTACGTTGCCCCCCTTTTTTCTCTAAGTTTGAGAAAATACCAGACGAACGAAAAAATATTGCTTGAAGGCTGCATCAACATATTCCTTCAAGCAATTTTTTTTGGGTTTCGACTTAAAATGGGCAGGGCCTAAGTATTTTGGGTTCAACGCAATTTCGATGTATTTATGGGCTAGGCTTCGACGGTGTTCATACTCTTTCCGAACAATTCAAATTTTTTTGGGTTAAATTACACATGTGGCCCGTAAGATTTAATTATTATTCTATTTTTAACTCAAACCTCGATTTTGTCTGTATGGACTCAACTTTTGTAAAACATTCATTTTGGCTATTTTTGGATAGAAGTCATTACGTTGGATAAAAAACACAATGTCAATATAGAATTATAAGGGAAAAAACTAGTTTTAATCTCCTGAAAACTTTTCCTTTATCATAACAACTTTAGAATTTTGAAATTTTTTTATCTAACAATCTAACCACCATATGTACTACAATGTGATCAATAGGAATGAATTGGCAGTGACTTAGTCAAATTTTGGAGCCCTAACTCCATGACCATCCACTTCCTCTTGATCTTGACTAGCATTGCCATCGCCATCACGATTATCAATATGAACAATTTGGCCCTTTTATCTGCTGTAGGTGAGAAACCCTTATATCTGAGTTGATGACCTCTTGAGAAAAAAGGTCGATGAAATGGTCATTTGTTGGCATCAGGATCATCAAGAGGATACAAAAAATGGGTAGCAATGTAATGGGACCTTGAATGAGCCAAACTTGGTGTCCATGGTTGCCGCTTGTTCGATGAAGATGGTAAAAGCTGGGAGAGGTTGTAGTTTAGGAAATCGAAGTCAGGTTGTGGGAAGAATTAAGGGAGGAGAGTTGTTTTGCTTTTTGGAACTTGATCACTGTTGTTGTCATTGAATTCATGGTCATTTATAGGGATTTCCTCGTGGAGGTAGTGCTAGTTGTTCAATCGTTTTCAAAGAGAAAATTAGAGGTGGGATTGAAGGTGCTTATGGGTTCAACTTTATTTTGGGGCTTGTTATCATTTTGGGTGTTGGCAGAGGAGGTGGGCATCATTGCAGAAGGGAGACACGCTGGTTGATGGTCAATGAGGTAAAAAAGGGGGGGAAAGGATGGTGAAAAAGGCAATGGCATTGTATGAGGTGATGATTGATAAGCTGAAGAGGGAGGTGAAAGCGAAGAAGAAGAATGGGTGACGGTGGATGATGGTTGGAATCATTAGATGGAAAAGTTTCAAGGTTGCTATAGAAAAGAGAAAGTATTCAAAAGGTTAAAACTAACTTTTCCATATACAATCCTACATTGACATGACATTTTCCATCCAACATAATGACTTTTATTAAAAAAAAAAAAGGCCAAAATGGAATAATTTTAATGAGGTTAGGGTAAAAAATGGACAATAACTAACAGCCAATTTGGTTTGGCTGAAGCTGAATTAAGCGAGCTCATTTGTGCGTTTGACCGATCAAAAGTTTTTTCCTGGCTCCCATCCTCACCCCCATCTTCTCTTTATTTACATCCAATGCCCTCACTTACCTACTCACCCCATAATATTTTTATGTCCGTATGCGAACTATCAGATTGCCTTCATCTGGGCATCTCTTCCCAAATTGACTACTGTTTATGCTACAGTGAAGCAGAGTGGAGCCAGGGCCATCTTCGTCCTCTTCACATCATTCGCACACCACAACTCCATCCTGCCCCTCCGTTGTCTACCGTCACACGAACAAAGGTACGATCGAGTTCGATCCTTATGCCTTTGCTGGCATTTCCCCTCTTTAGCGTTGATGCCTTCCATTTAGAACGCCCATCGTCCCTACCACCGGTAAGGTCATTCGGCTATGTTTTTTTTTTGTTGTTGTTTCAATTCTAAGTACGCTATCCAAGAACAAAAATGGGGTAGTGTCAATTGAATTGTTCACTGTTTTCATGTTTGATATGTCCAAATTTTAGCTATATTTTCCCGTTTCCCCTTTCAATTTTTATATGATGAAATTGTCATGGGTAATCCATTTTTCTCATTATTTATCTTTGGATTGTTAAAGTGGGTTTCTACTGGTTTGTAGTGTACAAGGAACTCATTTGCGGCGTAATGGACAACAAACATGCCACGTTGTTTGAACTTGAATGGAATGATTTGGATCCGAATTGGATAATGCACAATCTTCGATTCCAGCCTACAAGCCTCACCAAAGTGTTGCGCCTATCAGTTCCCCTGGCCAGTAATGGTATGCATCTATTATGTCCTCTTCGAGTGTTGACTCTAGAGTTGCCTAAGTTCAAGAAGATGATAACTCACCTGAGATGCAACAGTGCATGGAGATTGTTTGTCGACTGCTCGGTGTTGTAAAATGTGGCTCTTTTTGGGCGAAGGTTACGTCATTCCTAATCAAGTCCGAACAAGCACGTGTCATGCTATTGTATGGGGCCACAAACAATCATGCACGGCTCGTATGGTCAGAGCACAAGTTACTGTATTCCAACGGTAGTCCTCGAAGGTAAGACAACTAGTTCTATATCGATAGTTATGCGGATAATGTGCTTATGCTTTCCCATACCCCTGACCTATTGCCATCTGACTTATGGTAGGTTGCCTAAAAACAAGTGCATTTTGTTGTGTTGTCTATATAACATGTCATTTTTTTGTTAATGTAGTATAGGTGCCTTAGCACCTCAGTTTGGGATTGACAAATGTCATTTATGGTGTGGCAGCTCTTTGCATTTATATTTGAACATTAATGCATTTTGTATGATGTTGTTTTGAATTGTAGTGAAAATGTTGCATCTTGGATTTTCTGAACTCAACTCATTTTGACCTAAGCACCCAAAAGTATGAAACATACCATTTGTGCGCATGAAGACATACAATTGGCGAGAACATATATATATAATGCAACTACAACCATTTGGGATTAGAAAAACATGGTCGGATTCTCAGTGGCAGATCTAGAATTTTTACAAATGGGGGTCCAATTATATATATAACTATTAAATCGTAACATTAAATTATGAAACTTATAAGTTTGCATATACTATAATGTAATGATAAAAAAATAAAAGAAAATCTGAAAAGTGCTCTAATTTTTTTTTTTTATTAAATCGTAACATTAAATTATGAAACTTATAAGTTTGCATATACTATAATGTAATGATAAAAAAATAAAAGAAAATCTGAAAAGTGCTCTAATTTTTTTTTTTTGCTTCATGTCATTGATCGAATGACTAAAAAAAATATAAAGTATGAAGAAGATGAGCAAAATATTAAAGTTGTATATAATGTTAGAGACAAAAATCTATTACTTAATTCATTAATTTTATCTTGTATCGAATTAGTTTCACAATTTCACCTTTCAATTGGAGAAGAAAGGTGGCAAAAAAAGTTTTAGGCCTAGATAGAAAATAGTGTAAAAGTTAAATGACAAATATAGAGTTTTTGTTTTTTACAAATTATCATTTTTTTCTTCAATCAGTTTTTAGATTTCTCATTTATCGCTTTTTTATATTTAATCACTTTTTGAGACATTTTTCACTTTTTTTAGTTTTTTATCTCTTTTTTGTATATTTAATTATTTTTTAAAAATATTTATTACATTTTAGAATTATTGATCACTTTTTCGGTTTTTAATAGCTTTCTAAAAATATTTACCATTTTTTTTAACATTTATCACTTTTTTTATATTTAATTTTTTTTTTTTAATTTTTTTTATCACTTTTTTTTAATTTAATCATTTTTTAAAATTATTTATTGCATTTTAGGATTATTTATTACTTTTTTGGTTTTAATAGATTTTTAAAAATATTTACCATTTTTTTTAACATTTATCACTTTTTAAATTTTTTTTTTTTGCTTTTTTAGTTTTTAATTGATTTTTTGAAAACTTTTTCACTTTTTAAAGTTTTTTATATCGCTTTTTTTTTTATTTAATCATTTTTTTAAATTATTTATTGCATTTTAGAATTATTTATCACTTTTTTTTTTTTTTAATAGCTTTTTAAAAAATATTTACCAATTTTTTAACATTTATCACTTTTTTTAATATTTAATCACTTTTTTAATTTTTTTTTTTTTTAGTTTTAATTGCTTTTTTGAAATTTTTTTCACTTTTTAAAGTTTTTTATCATTTTTTAAAATTATTTATTACATTTTTGAATTATTTATCACTTTTTCAGTTTTTAATAGCTTTTTAAAAAATATTTACCGCTTTTTAAAAAATATTTACCACTTTTTAAAAATTTATCATTTTTTTATATTTAATCACTTTTTTGTAAAGAAATTTCACTTCTTTTTTAAGAGCTGCGGAGAAGAAGAAACCATCGCTGTTGGATGAGTAAAATGACAGCTGCTGCATCTCTGACCGGGAAAGGAAGAAAGGACTATCACGTTCTCTGTTCAGGTCTGGACCATTAGTATGGCTGATTTTTTGAGTATAAAATGACCACACGCACATGGGGCTTTTTTCACACCAAAACAACACGTTAACGCGTTCCTAATAACATAATGTTCACTCCACAACATTCATATGTTTCTGCTCACAGTGTCACATTGTAGTCACAATCCCAATATATCACCTCAGCCCTCAAATGCCCTCGCAACACATTGTGCAATTCTGTCACGAGTTCGAGCCATTGAATTGCCTCCTTGTGCACTGCCTGTTCGTCCAAGACTTTAGCTAAAAGATGATTTGGTTCCTAGGGGAAGGAACCATACCTAGCTAGGGGTGTAAGAAAATCACCCTAACCCGATACTCGACCCAAAATCTGATCCGAAATATCGGGTTAGGGTCGGGTCAAGAAGAAGGGAATATGTTATTCGGGTTGACCCGATCCGATTTGATAAAAAGAAAAAAAAATTGGGTTGGTTCGGGCTCAACTCGAATTGACCCAAAATCCCTAACCCAACCCATATCTAACCAACTAATTTTTTCAACGCATGACAGCCCAACCTTAAACTAACTCCAAGCCTAACCTAATTCCCTTAACACAATCTAACTAACCTAGACTCCTTAACCTCATCGTTCTCCACCAGTCGGTCCACCCTCCTCAACTCACCTTCTGTCCCTTCTCCCTCGTGCCTCCTCCCCTACTTTGCCTCGCCGCCTAGTTTTCCTCGCCTCATCCCGTCCTTGCGTCGCCGTCCCGCCTTGGCCATTGACCTTTGTAACTCTACGTCGTCCCTCACATTGTTAACCTCTGTGTTGTCCACTCCTCCCTCCTTCTTCCATCGCATGGCCTCCTCCTCCTTTCTTTCTCTATTGCACCACCTCCTCTTCCCTGTTCTCTTCATCGCATCGCACTGCCTTCTCTACCCTCCTCCCTCCATTGCGCCGCCTCCTTTTTCTTCTCACGTCGGGCCGTTGTGCTTCACCTCGCCTTGCTCGGCTTGCTGTCGATCTCCTTCGTTACCTTGGCCGTCGTCTATTGCCTCACCATGCACATCACAAACGGGTTGCTCAGGTAACCCGAATCCAACCTTAAAGAATTTGATTTAGGTTCAGTTCGAGTCCACCCTTAATTTCGAATCGATTTGGGTTCATTTTTTCGAATCATGAAAATTCTTATTTATTTTGGGTTTTGGCCCGAACCCGACCCGGACCCGAAACTTTCACCCTTATACCTGATTGCTCTAACATCTGGGTCGTACACATCATGGGCTCAGACATAGTTGTACAATACACAACATGCAATGACTATTTTGGATTAAACACTAGGGGCAAACCATCCCATGCCCCGTAAAATCCCCTACTTCATTTTTGTCCCACCAATTATCCGTTCCACAACATTCCTCAGGCTTGAGTGAGCAAAATTGAATCATTCTCGCGTGTTACATGGTGCGTGCCCACCAAAATCCCGATGATGGTAATTAACACCATGATAAGGAACAAGAAAACCTTCCATGTTGGCATAACCGGAGTCAACTAGGTAATATTTACCTGTCATGTGGTATAGATATATTATGAGACAACTATGAACTTTAGAATTATGATTATGCAGTTAGACAATTAGAAAAAGAGTTTACCTTTTGGTGGGTTTGGGAATTGTGAGCCTAGCTTGTTTCGTGCATCACGTAACACCTGGCTGTCGTGGACTGCACCTGGAGTGCCGGCATACACATGTGTGTACTGCAAATTGAAATCACACGCCACTAAAACATTTTGACTGGTATGACCAGAACGACCGCGGTAAGCTTGTTGCTCGTTCCTGCTATATATACCAAATACATGTGTCCCATCAACTACACCAATCGTATTCCTAAAAGCACCATCCCATTTATGAACAACTTCAGGTGCACGGGTGGGAAATGTGGGATCCGGGGGCACAATAATAACCTATGCTGGTGAGATAACGGAATCAAGTACCCACAAAAACCACCTACATATCGTGTCGGTTGAATGCTCAAACACTTGGCAAACGTCATCGTATTTGAACCCATGTGCACAAACGGTTAAAAACATGGCCAAGCCCTCATATGCAGAAATACGATGCGAATCACGTAGTCCATGATAAGTTCGAAGGTCATAAGAAAAATTCTAGAAACATTCAATTGACATGCGAAAACGATTCCTAAATTCCCATGGATTGGACATGACATGTTTTAAATATTGCGTACTTGTCCATAGTCGTGGGCAAAAAACTAGTGGTGGCCGTTCTACTAAGGAACTTGAGGAAATCACTTTAACGACGGTGGTCAGTTCGAGTATATAGTATGGCACATTAAGTTTAATAGGTGATTATCTTCGATGACATGCAAGCTCCATAGGGGTGAAGAAACCTCTGTTGTGGGCTGTTCAAGCTAAGGTATGTCCTCATCCTCACCCAAGCGATAATCTACCATCTGCAAAGGTATAGTTCTATTCCTGTCATTTAAACATAATTTAAAAATGCACCTTAATATCCCCTACCATGCATATGCAATGCAATGTGTATGTATGTTGAGGATAATTAATTGCCATAAGACCATTTTATAACACATTCTGCCTAAATATCCGAACATATAACAATCCGATGCACAAAGCATTCAAGTCTACATAAATGCAAACCACAATAAAACATCAGAAAACAAGTTATAAATCAACACATAGTCGGGTATGGATACACGCCTAAACCCTTTAACCTCAACGGATCCGTTGAATGGATAACATCCCATCACTTTAGGCCTGCTCAATCTCAGCATGAAGCCATGCTGTTCAGCCTTCTATGGTGCTACACCCATGTACAAGGGTATCACGCATATGCTCGTGTCGACTAAGCAACATAGTAACAATAATCCAATCTGGACTGGCCTTATCAAACCCAAGAAAACTTTGAACAATTTGTAAACATGTACCAATTCCTGTGTCCTTTTGTCGGGATCGGGAAGAGGTCGAAGCCTCAGTCATGATCTCCTGGCTATGCCTAAGGACGACGAACATCTCCCGCTACGCATCAAAGTCTACCCCACCCTGTCTAGATCTACAACGCTTGCTATGACTGGAGTTGCCTACGTTATTCAGTGTGTAACCTGCCATGGCCGGAGGTATATGGGCAGGGCAGGGCGAGCTATGCTCTGCAGGTATCGTATCAGCTCTGTAATGAGCATTCGCAGGACACGGTGTATGACTACTAGAAGAGGGTATAAAACTTGGAGTGCTGAAAGGCATAGCCCGAACCGGACTACCCGCTCGGGCTACCCCTTGTGGCTGGTGATGTCTGCGATGCCCATCGGGAAGCACGCAATTCCTGAGGTGATGAACCTGGTACCTGACTGCCATGGATGGTAGGCGACTGGGGGGTGAAGAGGAAGATGCATGCCCATCATGACGTTCGACATGCATTAGCTGAGATGACAACCCACGGTCCGAGTAATCGCGATATTCCCCGAACATCGTCAGCAGGTGATCCTAATTGGGAATTTGAGCATCCCGCAAGCCAGCTGCCTCTGGGTTTAACTGTAACATATCATAAATAAGAAGACATATTAACATACACGTGGATTCGGAATAAATATAACCAAGCATAACCCAAATGAATTGACTGTCACATTCACGTACCGAAATTCGACTCTCCCACCAATCTGGGTCGGCAGCAATGGTGCAACGAACTGGGTCCTAACCAATTCCTATGGAGCTGCATATTAAATTCTTCCAAAGTCAGAACTGTCTTCTAAGAGATTACCACTTGTTCGTTAATTGTTTTAGCTTCCAATTGGAAATGATGTTTGCCCAACCAGTTTTGGATGGAGTTGCCCCATTTTTGTACCCCACACGCATGACATTGGCAGCGATTTCACAAAACAGTTTCGTCACATGATGATCCCAATCGGCCCATAATGCTTTACTTGTAGGCGATTTTCCTTTAGACCCACGCCCAGAGGAGCTTGATTGTTGCCTGGTCATTATTCTCATACGTACAATATTCTTGTCCCAACACAGTAAACAGATAAAAGGAAAACATGTATAGCGCATTGTGATACAGCTACTAGTAAGCATCAGTAAAAGCACATTTATTTTCATGTATAAGTAATGCAAATTACTAGAATAGTAAAGAAAGTACCAGTAAAACATTGAGTGCAATGAACTCATGCTCACGTACACATGCAAAATATGCAAGTGAACAACGTGAAAAAATTAGCTGCGTGTGCACATCTATCCTTAATAACCAGCATTTAATCAATTTTCGGATACAAATGCACAATCCCATGTTAATGTCATGTAAAATGATAATGATAAGGTGATGGGATGCAAAAAAAAAAAATTATTGAACCGATACGGAGGCAATGGCTATACCTGGTCAGAGGACAATGACCGAGCCGTATACGTGACTGGAAAAATGGAATCCAACACGAGCAAGCCCCTATACCCAAAATGAACATCTATGGGCACGATGGGTGAACTAATTAGATACCTCATTAAAGACAAACCTACTCCAAAAGAATTCCCTTAGTCCCCTAAACAATGCGAAAAGAAAACACAAATCCAAGCAAAATTCAAACCAAAATTAATGGCTACCGAAATCTAGACAAAATAAGGATAAAAATGGTGAACAAAGAAAATGCACACAACTAATTTCCATTGTTGTCCATGGCGGACTCAGTTGAAATAGCATGGCCGGACAAAACTAAGGCTGAACGGGCTTACCAGCAACAAGGGGTAGTGGGTGTTTAATTGGAGGCATGCTTTCTTTTTTGAAGGGAAATAGCACTAGAGGGCCGACAGATCGAACCAGATTGTAGCTTTATTAGCGTGACAGTGGTCAGAGGAGGGCGGGCTAAAGCTACGGTGTGCAAACGCTGGGATGATGAGGAGGATGGTTGAACCTCCCCTGTTTCTCACTGTAGCGTAAACAGTAGAAAATTTGGGAAGAGAGGCCTTGCTTAGCTGCTGCTCTTTTTGTTCGCACACGGACAGAGATATTGTGGGGTGGGTAAGTAGATGAGGGTGCATGTTGTAAATAAAGAGAAGATTGGGGTGAAGATGGGAGCCAGGAAAAAACTTTTGACCGGTCAAACTTACAAATGAGCTCGCTTAATTCGGCTTCAGCCAAACCGAATTGGCTGTAAAAGTTAAGAACCCTATATACAATTTACGCAATATTTTTTAGTCTCTTTCCCAATTTGAGTCCATCCTCAATGATTCCATAATCCATATATTCTTGGGCATACACTCAACCAATATATGTCTAACATATTTCATATATTCCACCATAATTCCCTATCTTCTTTTTGAATGATATATCAAATAGTAGTAGTTGTTAAATAGTTTAATTTTGAATGGCTTTTATGTGTAAATATTCTTTTGATCATTATTTACCTCAACATGTAAGCTAAATTTGTAGGTTTTTTTTTTGCATATGTAACATTTTTTTTCCATAAGTTTTACAAGTCTCATGATGTAATGCTTAAAAGATGACCAGACCTTCACTCCTTGAAGAAATAACCTTAGAAGTTTCTTTTTTTATAAACACCACGGTGGGTGCACACTTTATTACTAAAAAAGAACCTAGCGACACTTATATAAATGATCGTGGGCCCACACTAAGCAATCGACAAGGTCTAATACAAAATCAAAGAAGAAAAAATAAGACCTACTATCTGTGATGCACAGTATGATAAGATACATACAACCTAATTAAAAAACATCAAAGAGATTTCTACCAATTCTACATTGAACTATGTCAATTATCCTCCTCAAAAGCTCATCTGTTTGGCACAGCCTGTGATGATGCAACTTGTCATTCCTCTACTGCTAAATAAAGTAAACAACCCCACTATACAAGCTTTGCTCACCTGGGTTTTCAAACTCTTCCCTTTTACAACTCTACAAAGCCAATTGCATAACCGATCCCTTCTGACCTGTTTAGAGTACTTGCATTTAAAGAACAAATGACTTTTGGATTCTTTAGATTGTAAACACAGAGGGCAGGCAATAATAAGCAATGACAGAAAGTGTTTTAGTTGATCAAAGGTATGAAGTCCATTTAGAATAGCCAACCAACAGATCATAGTATACTTAGGAACATTCGTACAGTTCTAAACAATCTTATGCCAATTCACAGTATCAAAATTCTCCACAACATGCAAATAAGCCAATTTCATTAGAAACCTACCATTTCTCATTCATTCCCAACTATCATTAGAAACCAAATCACAAAAATTTAATCTGACTTTCAAAATATGTTTCTAAACAGTGGATCATTAGTAGGTCTCATTTGCCAAAAATCAGCATCTCGAATATAGTAAGCATAGATCCATTTGGCATATAGATTCTTCTTATCCCCAAGTAACCTTTGGATTTTCTTACCAAGGGCAACTAAGTTCTAGGCTCTCAGATTAAAAATACCAAGCCCTCCCTGATTTTTGGAACATAGATTTGTGCCCAAATAATTGGAAATTTCTTTACAATAATATAGCCTGTCTAGCAAAATGCTCTACAACATTGTTCAATGTAGTCCAAAACAAATTTTGGAATTGGGAAGATGCTTCACCAATAAAATTAAATACTAAAAATAACAACTCTTATCAATTGGACATGACCAATATATGATAAATATTTAGTACTCCAAGTAAGTAAATGCTAAGGATTTTTTCCACCAAAAGTTTATAACGCTTAATCTGCAGTCTCTGATCAACAAGAGGGTCACAGAGATATTTACTTGGCAAAACACCATTCACCATCCTTAGTTCAGCCATAATTCATCTAAATACAAAAGTTTCATGTAAATACAAAAAAAATTTACTATGTAAATTAGTTGGTAACTTTCGCACCATGGTAAAAATTTGGATAAATTATGAAAACTACTTTGACCTTTGTTAGTTAAAGTTTCCCTTCAAAGAGTTTTGAAACTTACTCTATCTTCCCTTGCAAATATGCTAACAATTACATTGTTTCCTCGAGATTTGCTGAATTAAATTTTCCCCTACTTTTTTTTGTTGTTGCAATCTCATGAGAACAAGTGTGGGTCTCTTACCTCAAGGAGAATAGTGTCGTTGTGAACAAACATCAAGATTTTATGTAATTGATCCTAAAATTAATTTTGACTAGAGTTGATCTATATAAAATTTATGTGCGTAAAATTCATGAATAAATCACTAATTTTTATGACTCAATATGAATCACCGGCTATGGTTTTTTTCCTGGCTCAAATAAATCATTTTCATTATAAAAACTAATATGGGCTAAAGTTTATATATCTTGCTAACAAAATGGAGTGACGTAAAAAGCTTTAAGCCAGATGAAGGATAATAGTGGGAGCGAGCATTGAAACATCTGGGATAAGGTAATAGGCATTGCGATTTATGATCATCCGTGGATACCTGGCATGGACAAGGGCCTCATTTAAAGAGGCTGGAAGATGCATTTGTAGGGTTTCGAAACTGTGGGGTGTAGGTGTAGGTCTCGAGATATATGAGGGTAAAAGTATAATAGTAACGACTAGGACTAGGAGGCAACTGCAATTTTTAGAGCCGGAGACAGACTCCGAGTACGGCCCGTAACTCCTCCGAATTTCCTAGGCACGCACGAAAGAGAAAATGCATGCGGAGAGAGAAGGTGAAGGCCCGCCCTTTATAATCCACGTCCAGGTCCAACCCAAAAGGGCTGGTTTGTTTTCCCTATTTGTCCCTTATATAGTGCAGCACCTTCCACTTCCAGAACGAATCCCCAACATCGCTAACGTGCGCCAGTCACCCTCGTCGCAAAATTACCGTTAACGCCACCGTTTCACTGCGTCGACGCTCTGCCCAGGTCAGAGAGGTTCCCCAAAATCCCTATCTTCACCCCCAGGCAATTAATTCTTCCCAAACCCTAGTTCCTTATTCTTCCCCAATTTCTTCTTTATTCGTTAGCTTATATTCTCTGGCTTAGGGTAGAAGCATTGGCAAGCTTTTTTTTTTCCATTGGGAAGTCTCTGGATTCGAACTAGGAATTGCTTGTTTCTGTTTCATATATATTTATTTTTCCTCCTACTTGGTGATATCTGGAATTCCTTAGGGGGTTCGGAGTTTTTCTCCTGTATAATGGTTTTATTTCTTGTGGCTGTTATTTCATGAAGAAGGGAATCTGTGTGCAAATTATGAGCTTTAGGTTTATGCTATTGGAGATATGGAAGCTGATGAGGTTTCGAATTTTGGGCCGGTTGAGGAGTTGCAGTCTCATTCCGATGGCGATGTTAAGCTAACGTTTGGGAAGGGTGTATTAGAGAATTTCTTGAAACCTAGGGTCTACAAAATGGATAGGGATGAGGCTAGGTCTGGTTCCAAGAAGAGATCGAATGTTGTCAAGGTTGGGGTAGATTCTGGCGATGATGAGCCTATTGGGTTTTTGTTGAAGTTGAGGAGACAGAAAAACTCTAAGAAGGCTAAGGTGGGGTTGGAAAGTTCTTGCAAGAAGGGCCAGATTCCGGAAGCCAAGGAAGAGCCGTTGCTGGATGATGGTGAGGATTCCGGGGGTATGGACGACACATTGGCTAGCTTTAGGAAGAAGTTGAAAGCTCCGAAGAAAGGCATTGGATCTGAATCAGCAGGGGCAAGAGCTTTGGTTTTGAATGGTTCTATGGTGTCTGGTGGAGGTAGGGATGTGAAATCTACCCAGAAGACAGTTGAGAAAAATCAGGACATGAGTGAATATGGATCCAAATTGAAGCAGGAGAAAGGCTTCAAAAACAAAAATGCTCGAAAAACAAAGTTACGTACAAACAGCTTGGAAGAAAACAAAGTTGGGTTTTGTGATGATTCTAAGAAATCAGGAGGGTCTCAAGTCACTTCGTTAGATGTTCAAAATGAGAAAAGCTCATTGGCCGGAGAAGCCTCTGGCCACTCATTGGATCCCAAATCAGAAGATTCATTGTCGAAAATATTTGAGAAGGCAGAAGCAGGTTTACTTGAACATTGTGTCATGAATTCAAGATTAATAGAGGGGAGCCAGAGTCTGGAGGATGGGTTGATCCATAGCGTTGAAAGAGTTTCAGTTGCTGAGCTTGGTATCTCTTCTTCAGTTAGAAAAGAAGTTCCTGCCAGTAGGTGCAATGAAATGCCAGGTGAATCTTGTAAAAACAGATTCAATAGGCCGTCAAATTCAGAATCTGGACCTGATTTTGATAATTGTGTGGAAGTTTCACAAGTAAATAAGCAGAATTTGACTTTGTCATTGGTTGATTCAATTAAATTCAAGGAGATTTGCAGCGACACCCCTGATTCTCAACCAGAGGCCAAATCTCTGGAAAACTGTGTCAGGACTAGTAAACCTGCTGTTCCAATTGAAAGATGTGATGTGACCTCGCAAAGGTCTTCTCAGGATGCAGAAAAAGCGAATCATGTGCATCACAATGGTTGCCACTCCATCAATGAGGAGGTCAATAGAGGTTCACCTAAGTATGCAACTTCAGATGAAAATGGAAGTTCCCCAGAAGATGCTGCTTCTGTGCCTGATTCAGGGCGAGATAGCCCATTGGCAACTATTCAACGTGGAGCGCGCACTTTAAGAAAGCGCAGACATGGAGATATGGCTTATGAGGGTGATGCTGATTGGGAGAATTTGATAAACGAGCAAGGTTCTTTTGGAAATCAACAGTTTGTCAATGGCTACATTTCTGTTAGAGCAAGAGAGAAGCTTGATGAGGCTGCTGCAGTGGCAGCTGTATGTGCTGGGTTGAAGGCTCGATCTGTCTGTCCCATAGAGAGGATTAAATTCAAGGAGTTCTTGAAGCGTAGAGGTGGGCTTCAGGAATATTTGGAATGCAGGTTAGGTTGTTTTACAATTTAATTTGAAACCATTTCCATTTGCACGGTACTTTTTTTTGAAAGTGGTTACATACATTGCTGGTTTTACTCTCCATACTCCAATAATTCTTGTAAATGAAAATACTGGCCAAATTGCTTAGTGAGGAACTTACTGAATTCTCAGACTCACATGCAACCTTTTTTATCCCCACTAGAAGTTATTGAATCTCTTTGCATCTGAAAATTCACTTTAGCTACTTGGGTTTAGGAAAGAGATATTCTGCTTTTTTGCGATTTACTTTGATATTTATGCAATTATGCAGTGTACTTTATCCTTGTTCCAATCGCTTGGTCCTTGGATTCAAAAAATTACATAGTTTTCTCTTTGGAGTTTTTCTATCCCTTTCAAGTGTTTAATTGTTTGTTTGATGTAGGAATCACATTTTGAGCCTTTGGAGCAAAGATGTCAGCCGTATTTTGCCTCTTGTCGACTGTGGGGCAAGTGATAAACCTTCTGAGGATGAACCAGTTCGTGATTCGTTAATCAGGGAAATCTACATGTTCCTTGATCAAAGGGTACTATCTTTAATACCTTTTAATGTTTAGTTTAGCATGTTTCCTGGTTTTTTTCATTTGTTGTTTTCTAGCATTGGCAATATTGGTCTTTTCTCATTATTCTCCTTTCTCACATCTATCATCTGAGGTTGCTCTGTGTAAAATTGTGATAGGGCTATATAAACTGTGGCATCGCTTCAAAGAAGGAGAAAACAGAAACTATTTGTGAGCATAATTATAAACTTCTGAATGAAAATAATTTGGAGGGTGCCTCTGGGGCTTCAGGAGTTGATTCAGAGGATGGAGTTGCCTTCATCCTTGGCCAAGTCAAGAAATCTGATTCGCCAGAGGCAAAGAATGGTGTTATAGCTGATGATCTAAATCAATCATCCCAAGCAGCAGTATGTGGGGAGCCTCTTGATTCGGTGAAATTAGAAGTATCCAGTTCAAAAGAATATGAAGAATTGCAAAGAGTTAATTATCACCAAAATGGGAGCATTGATACTAAAGCAACTCAGAGATCAGTTGATTTGCAAGTTCCAAATGGCGATCCACCTTGTAAACTACTCGATGAGAAAGCATTACCTGTTGGAGCATTGGATGGTACGGATGATTTGCAAAGTTTTCAGCCTGATGATCAAAATCATGCACAGAATCACCCACTGCAATGTGATTCAAAAGTTGGAAAGAAAATCATAGTGATTGGAGCTGGTCCTGCTGGATTAACTGCTGCACGGCACTTGCTACGCCAGGGTTATGGTGTAACTGTACTTGAGGCTAGGGGTCGAATTGGTGGTCGTGTTTTTACAGATCGCTCATCACTTTCCGTGCCTGTTGACCTTGGAGCTAGCATTATTACTGGTGTTGAGGCGGATGTGTCCACTGATAGAAGGCCAGATCCTTCCTCACTGGTTTGTGCTCAGTTGGGCGTTGAGCTTACTGTGCTTAATAGTGCTTGTCCCCTATATGATATTGTAACTGGTCAGAAGGTTCCTGCAGAACTAGATGATGCTTTGGAAGCTGAATATAACAATCTTCTTGATGAAATGGAGTTCCTTGTTGCTGAAAAGGGTGATCGTGCAATGACAATGTCTCTTGAAGATGGTTTAGAATTTGCACTTAAAAAGCAGCGAATGCTACAGTCGGCAACAGATATTGAAGAAACTGAATTTCAGAGTTCTGCTGATGCTTCTTTTGAACCCCAAGCAATGAGCAACAATAACAAAATTGTGGATGAAAGGTTCTCAAAAGAGGAGGTTTTGAGTCCTCTTGAAAGAAGGGTTATGAACTGGCACTTCGCCCATTTGGAGTATGGGTGTGCCGCCTTACTTAAGGATGTATCACTGCCCAACTGGAACCAAGACGATGTGTATGGAGGATTTGGAGGAGCTCATTGCATGATTAAAGGAGGTTATAGTGCAGTTGTTGAGTCTCTTGGGGAGGGACTTCCCATTCACTTGAACCAAGTAGTAACAAACATTTCATACACCAGTAAGGATTCTGAGAAGGATGATCAGCAAGGCAAAGTCAGAGTTTCCACATCAAGTGGGAATGAGTTCGTGGGAGATACTGTTCTTATTACTGTTCCCCTTGGGTGCTTGAAAGCAGAAAGCATAAAGTTCACTCCTGCATTACCTGAATGGAAGCAATTATCTATCCAGCGGCTTGGTTTCGGAGTCCTCAATAAAGTTGTTTTAGAATTTCCAGAAGTGTTTTGGGATGATTCTGTTGATTACTTTGGTGCAACTGCCAAGGAAACTGATTGTAGAGGTCAATGCTTTATGTTTTGGAATGTGAGGAAAACAGTTGGTGCTCCCGTTCTTATAGCTTTGCTTGTTGGGAAAGCGGCTATTGAAGGCCAAAACATGAGCTCAACGGATCATGTAAGCCATGCAGTATCAGTTCTCCGTAAACTCTTTGGGGAGGCTTCTGTTCCTGATCCTGTTGCATCGGTTGTGACTGACTGGGGCAGGGATCCTTTCAGCTATGGTGCTTACTCTTATGTGGCTATTGGAGCTTCCGGGGAGGACTATGATTTATTGGGCCGTCCTGTCGAGAACTGTTTGTTTTTTGCTGGTGAAGCCACCTGCAAGGAGCATCCTGACACTGTTGGTGGTGCGATGATGAGTGGACTGCGAGAAGCTGTGCGAATGATTGACATATTCACGACTGGAAATGATTATACAGCGGAAGTAGAGACCAGGGAGGCTGCAAAAAGACGGTCAGAAATTGAGAGGGATGAAGTTAGAGATATTACTAAGAGACTTGAAGCAGTTGAACTTTCCAATGTGCTATATAAGAATTCATTGGATCGAGCCCGGACTTTGACACGGGAAGCTTTACTACGAGACATGTTCTTTAGTATGAAAACAACTGCTGGCAGATTGCAGTTAGCTAAAAGGTTGTTGAATCTCCCCATTGAGTCTTTGAAATCCTTTGCTGGGACAAAGGCCGGGTTGACTACTCTCAACTCATGGATGCTGGTACCTCTTGTATTTTGTTATACATTTATTAAATTGTTTCTGTGACATGTATATGTGCTACTGCATTACATTGCTTATGTTTCATTTGTTGACCAAATTTACAGGACTCATTGGGGAAGGATGGGACTCAATTGTTGCGTCAGTGTGTTCGCCTTCTTGTGCTTGTTTCAACTGATCTACTGGCAGTTCGTTCATCAGGTATTGGTTCATTGAAAAATGTTACCCACTGTTTCTAACTAACACTTGTATTATGTTTATTTATTTATTCCTTTCTCTATCACATTCTATTTGACCTTTTTGCCCTTGAATTTCCTGCAATATATGACCTATTTTCGGCAATGGCAATATCTTTTCCTTTTGCCATCCTATAGTGATACTTGAAGTTTATGTCTTCGACTTCATGAAGGTCAATTTAGTGAAAAAGGTAAAAAGCTATAAGTCCTTTGAGGTTTGGGCGATCTACAGGGGGTAATTTGATTTAGGATGGAGTGTTTGTTGCAGTAAAGACTGGCAACATTCATCTTTGGTATGCTTGAGTGTTTCACTTGTGAACTGATGTCTGTTTCTTTTGCTGTGGATAACATGTGAATAAGATGGTCTTTTTCATCTGTTTGCCAACCCCCGATCTGTCTTTCTCCTTCGAATTAATCTTATCTATTTTTTTGTAGGCATAGGAAAAACTGTGAAGGAAAAAGTGAGTGTACATACGAGTCGTGACATACGTGCTATAGCAAGTCAGCTGGTCAATGTGTGGCTCGAACTCTTCAGGAAGGAAAAGGCCTCTAATGGTGGATCAAGATTATTGAGGCAGGCAGCTGCTATGGATTCTTCAAAGAGAAGAATCATTAGAGATCCAGCCTCAGGAAAGCCACCCTTGCGTTCACATTACACTGCTTCTGAGAATAAGCGAAACTTGCAGGATCTTTCCAGAAGTCAGGTTCCTGCCAATGTAAAAGAGAAACAAAAACCAGTTGAAGTGGAGGTGGATGAACACCGCCCCATGTCCGAGGAAGAAAAGGCTGCCTTTGCTGCAGAAGAAGCTGCTCGAGCTGCCGCAAAAGCTGCCGCTGAGGTTGGATATTCTCTGCCTGTATATGAACTTTAATTGTGATTTAACATGTGTTTCACTTTCACCTTTGAGATCTTATGAATAGTTTAAACTTGAACGAAGTTCTTAGAACCATTGTTACCTCCTGCAAAAAGGTAGAACTACATTCAAATATTAGCTACAGAATGAAACTTTTATAGCTTTTCATATTATTATTCTGTACCCTTGAAAGAATTAGGCATTGAAGTGACTGCCCCTCATCATCTGGATTATTATTGTTTTCTTTTTTTCCCCTTTGCCGTTTTTCTCTTTCTGACTTGCGCACATACAGCAAGTATTTATCACTCATTGCTTTCTCTGGCCCCAGCATAAGCCATTTCACTCTGCCCTCTGCAGGCACTTGCATCAACTGAAGCTAGTTGCAACAAGTTGCTGCAGCTTCCTAAGATACCTTCTTTTCATAAATTTGCGAGACGAGAGCAATATGCCCAAACAGATGAAATGAGGTGGTGTGGTGGTGTTCTGGGAAGACAAGACTGTATATCAGAAATCGACTCCAGGAACTGCAGGGTTAGGGATTGGTCTGTTGATTTCTCCTCTGCTTGTGTTCACCTCGACAGTTCAAGGGTGTCAGTTGATAATGTTTCCCAGCGCAGCCATTCAAATGATATTGCATGTCATCCCAATTTCAGGGAGCACTCAGGAGAAAGTGCAGCTGTGGACAGCAGTATTTTTACTCGAGCCTGGGTTGATACTGCTGGAAGTGTGGGTATAAAAGACTATCATGCAATTGATAGATGGCAATCTCAAGCTGCTGCTGCTGCTGATTATTTTTCATACCCAACAATGCAAATGAAGGATGAGGAAGATTCCAACACAAGCTCAAGACAACCCTCTGGAAAACATGATGGAATAGCTAATGAGAGTTCTGCATCACAAGTCACTATGAACAAAGTGCCATATCACAACCATCCTCGTGGTGCGGACCGGATAAAACAAGCTGTTGTTGATTATGTTGCATCATTGCTGATGCCCCTTTATAAGGCTAGGAAAATTGACAAGGAGGACTACAAGTCAATTATGAAGAAGACTGCAACAAAGGTTTTTCATTTGCACTCCTTATGGGCATTATTTTGTGCTTTCCATGCAGTCACTCTGTAATTAGTACTTTATCTGCCTTTTATTTTAGGTAATGGAGTCTGCCACAGATGCAGAGAAAGCAATGGCTGTTTCTGAGTTTCTTGATTTCAAGCGAAAAAACAAGGTATCTTTTGCCTGTCTCTGTTTGTTCAGATTTTCACTCCAGTACACAATGTACTTAATACCTACTGTGTCAGTGTGAGCAAATGTCTATTATTTTGGTTGCATGGTTGAATTGTGGTTGCTATTACATGATAATTGCATTGATTTATTGTTCTTAAGTGGAGCACTTGTGATGGTTTATTGGACTTACCCATGTTTTCTACTATTTATTTATTTATTTATTTATTTTGGGCTCTCAGATTCGCCCCTTTGTGGACAAATTGATTGAGAGGCACATGGCAATGAAACCTGCTGCAAAATCTTGATAGTCTTATGGCTGATGCTCTCAGGGTGTTCTGATGCTGTTAGTTAGCACCCTTTGTCACATTTCATGTCAAAGACATGCTGCTTTTGTGCAAGATCTCCAACATGAGTTTACTACTCTATGATGGGTTGAATGGTCTTCTCTCATGGCAAATCAAAACTGCCAATTTGCCATTTCATGATCCAATAATTGTTCATGGAAGATGTGTACTGCCCACGTCATACCTGGAGGATCTTGAAGCAAATAGCTCGCTTTCATTGTCATCAAGTGGATTTGCTGAAACTGCTTTTTGAAGTACTATGACACAGAAAGCCATTTTTGGACTTGTCATTGGCATCTTTACAGAAAGGAGCTCGACACAAGGTCATGTAACCTGCAGTTTGGGCAAGCGGCCTGAAAGATGAGATCTAAGGTTTTTTCTGGTAATTGCATCATCTTCTATGAGTAACTCAGGGATGAAGAGTGGAGGCCTAATTCTGCGAGGGATCCTGTGGATGAGATGTTACCTGTTTTCAATCTTTTTCTTTTTGTTCGCAATGTGTACAGCTTAGGATTCTTTTTAGTGATGACTTGATGAAAGTATCCTCCATCAGGAAATACCTCAAACTGGTCCTTATTTTTTTTCTCAAAAAATGAATATCTAACCTTTTGTCTCTCTCCAAGACTTTGGAAGGGAATGCAGCTGTACATTCATGGAACTTAATTTAAGGGATAATTTTGCCAGTTCTTTTTAACATTTCAAGTGTGGCTGGTGACCAACAAGTTTTATGCGTGTATGAATCATGTATTCCAAGTATGATTCTAGATATTTGTTAATTTCATGCAGGACTGCGGAATTAAAAAGATGGGTTATGATGGCCGTAGTATGTATCTAGAGTGGAGCAACCCAAGTAACTTGGCATGTTTATCTGTGGGGTCGAGGGTTCAGGTTTTGCACTCAGTAATATTGTCTTCCTCGGGTGTCATGAGAACGCAAGAACACAGAAATGGTGCACATTATCCCTTCTCAGATCACCCTTCTTTATCAGTCCTGGATATGGAGAAGCATCATCCTGGTGAGTTAGAGGTATGCATCTCTGTCCTGAACTTTTTGCTTGTGGTCTTCTTATATTACTTGCTTCGAAGCATCAGAAGAAAGATCATGTGCCTGAAAGGCAATGATAAGTTTTACAAGAGGTAAGATTTTGGTTTGGCAAGAAACGCAGACCAGCATATGTTGTGAAATCTATGACTAGTAGCCTTGGAAGTAAGATTGAAAATGTTGTCATGTCGCTGGAGACATGTTTTTTAGTTCTATTATTGACAGGGGATATGATGTTGTTCAGTTGGTAAGCTTGATAACGGGGGTTTAATTTATAGCCTGAAAATGTGATGGCTTGTATCTGATGTGTTTTGCTTTAGACTTCTCCAATTGCAGAGCAGAGCTCTGATAAGCGAAGATGATTTTTCGTTTATCCTGACCCTGGCTGCTGCCCGCAACAACTATACCACCAGGTATACCAGCTTTTCTGTACCATGCGGTGCAGGTCACTGAGAAACACTCTGGTGAATGGTGAAGTTACTGTGCCCAGTTGAACTTTGCTTCCTTGGTAATTGCATTCCAAAGATCGATTTATCTGGTTTTGTTCTGGAATCTGAATTTTTTTGCCATTCCCTTCCAAAATAAAAAGAATATGACACTCGCCAAACCGGGCCTCAGAAAAAAAGATATCAGCCTATATGGTATCACTATCACAGCTTTGTCCTTCCTCATTAGCACCTGTATACTTGTAACCAGGTCTGGAGTCTTGGACTCAATCACAAACCTCCAACGGTAGCCAAAATTTGGTACGGTACATCTGAGGGGAGGGCTAGTGGTGGAGGAAGCGTAACCAGGTCTGGAATTTGGGGTTATAACTCCAAAAAAGTTTGGGACTTAATATCCTATTTGCCATTAATTAGATTTTGCTAGCTATTCGTTTTCCTTGGTGCTACAGTTTTAAAATAAATGCTTTCCTTCTGCAAAAATATTAATAGGTGTGCTCTTACGTCCGTAGAATTGGTTAAAAATAATTTTTGCATGGTAATTCAGATTGTCCAAAGGCTCCTTTTTCATAGATAAGGATGTCGCTTTGTTGAAAAAGATACTGAATCCATTCTATAAAGACTGGATCTAACAAATGGTATTGTGCCTGTAAAATATTGTGATGGTGTTTGTATTTTCTAAATGAAAGGTGTGATCTATGTAATAAATCAAATGAATATCGCTACAGCCTGAATAGAATAAGCATCCGTTCGATCTCCGTGTGTGTGTGTGTTGAGTGTACTTTCGTATTTTTTCCACGCTAATTAAAAAAAAAATTATCTCGAATTTATATAAAGTAAAAATTTATAATTTAAGTTACATATTAAATGTAGTTTAAATCTACTGGAATATAACTATCAAACAATTTAAATTAAGGTCTCATTTGGGAATAATTTTTGTCATTAACGTTAAAATGTTGAATAATTTATTTAATTGTTGTGATGAAAATGTTAAAGTTAAAAATTAAAAGTTACTTTTGAATAATTTTTTTAAAATTATAATGCTAATTGCTGATGTTAATGTCAAATAGGGCTTAAAAAATGGTACCAGACAGTATAAAAACGAGAAAAAATGTAACGCTAGATTTTCAAATTTTAGGATGAAAGTGTAATTAGAATCAAACTTGAGGAGGAAACTGCAATTGACCCAAATGTTACTTTTATAGAAATGTAATGAATTTAGGCAAAGCGAGAGTCCAGCTGTTGGGGATTGAGATAGGAGAAGACAGCATTCAGCTCCAAATCAGCTCCTGGTGTTCTCCTGAGATACTATTGTTTCACGTGTTGCTTAGTCGCATCATAAGATACTCTTTCATTCATCGTTTCGCAGGCACGGGACCCGCAAAGAGTGGGGAGGGTGTGACGTCGATGGGCGCGATGAGTGAGGCCGGAGCTGGTGAATGGTGAAGGCTGGAGCCTAGTCTTTTATTTTGCATTTTGGCCCTTCTTAACATTTGTCTAACTCTAAATTCTAATCCCTTAGTTGTAAGGACTAGAGTTTTAGAAAAACATCTAACTTTGTGAAAATGCCAAGGCAAATCTTCCCTGGGTTATGGAATTTACTGATAGCTTGTACGGTTGTGTCCGTTTGTTATCCTTTTCGAAACTTTCCTGGGTTTAACTTCTCCTTTCAATGGAAAAAAGTGATGACTGTTTGTTCATTGATTAATTTTGCGGCAGATATAATCTCCTATATAAATTGACGCTTCTCGTGTCGTGTGTGGCAGGTATATATTACCAACACTCGTGTTTTTCTGATTGTCTTTTCTTTTCCAGTCTCTCCTTGCTGTCGGAGCAAATGCACAACCGCCGAAGCTTTTTGTGGTTGTTGACTCTTGATTCACATCTTAGCTGAAAGACTTGCCTCGTACTGCTTTTCCCCAGCTGGGTAGTCCAGAGCTGATTAGAGCAGCCTAGAATGCCTGAACTCTGGCTATCCCTTTGATGAACCAGAAGAGGTATTTCATAATCCTGCCAGCAATTTCCAGGCTGCTGGTATGAGTGATCTACATATTAATTTGTCTAACTTGCGTCAGCTGACTTCTCCAACAAACATTCAAGTTCTTATTTGTAGAATTGCTGTATATATTCAAGTCCAACTCCTGGAGAAATAGTTTACCCTTCATGTTCGTCTCTCTGTGTTTTCTTTCACGGATCCAGGGTCCTGGATGAAAAAATTTTATAAAACTGCTCTGAGAAAAGGCCCAAGTCAAGTTGCAACAGGATAAAAACTGTGTCTGGTTAGTGAAGACCATGAAGACGATAAAAGAGCAGAAAATGCTTTTTCTTTCCGTTGCCGGGACTTGAACCCGGGTCTTTCGGGTGAGAGCCGAATATCCTAACCAACTAGACTACAACGGATCGCCGGAATGATTCCAAATAAATTTTGTTAGTTTTTTCTGGTTCAGGAGATCAGCTGGGTTGGCCATCAAACTTTTTGTGTTTCCCTATTAGTTTGAATAAACTAAGCGTTCCTCTGACTCTTCCGCCACTGTCCCCCAAACCTTCAGCCGTTGTGTTGCATGAGTTCCAGATATTTTTGAACGCGCCAGTCATGGATTCTCCAGCTACTGAGCCATCAAAATATTTTCGACACATTCGGGTTAGTTCGTTGTGTATATATCAGTAAGTGGTCGTTTCACTTGTGAGTTGGTTAATGGGTTTGTCCGAGCTCATGACTGTGGATTCTATTGGATTTCGAGTATGTTATTTAAAGATAGCAGCAGGCAGCAGCTACTAGCCAAGTAAAGCAAGGAAAGTGTAGCCTTGCAGGGACGCAAAAGAACCCAGAGCAATCGCAAGGGACTTCCAAAGTAATTGTGTTTGTGTTGTGTTTTTCTCCCTTTTTCTCCTTTCTTTTTTGTTGGGGTACAATACAAGTTTCTTGTTTTTCAAGCATCCAGATTCAGGTCCAGTAGAGTAATGTAAGTAACGTCCAACATTCGGCCCTCACCGAAACCTTTTGATAGGCATCAGCCCAGATACAGCGGGTCTTCTTCAATTTCTCGGCAATTTCTCCTCCATTGGTCGCCCCCACTATTGGGCTTCTATGAGTTGTATTCTGATGTCTCTAGATCTGGAATCAACCAGTAGCTGTAGCTCTGCTTGCCACAAAAATCCGGACACTGGATCACTCATTTCAATGTTACGGGTAGCAGAGAAGGAAATAAAAGGAGGAGAAAAATGTCAGGCAGAGGAGAGGAAAGGGCGGCAAAGGATTGGGGAAGGGTGCAATCGCAAGGTCCTCCGTACATATTTAAGGGGGATCACTAAGCTTGGCGATTGATGCTGGCAGGCGTCAAACGTATACACTGGGCAAAGCCATTCGCTAGACCGTCAAGCCATAATCCGAAGCAGTAAGTAGTAGCTGCTTATTACTTTGTGAAATGTCTGTCTGTGTGTCGACGACAGCATTTACTTTTGGACCGTTTACGTTTCCATTACTTTTTAACGGCTTCTTGTTTCCAACTGAAAGAAACACGTGGATTAGAATCTTTACGTTGTAAAATTTATTATGCGAGAAAGAATTTTGAATAATGAGTTTTCTTTGAAATAAATTAATTCAATGTTAAGACGACATAAACATTATTATTGCAGCCACACAACCCAACACCCACCGCGGAACCAGCTGTTACTTTATCGTACGCCAACCAAAGTACACTAGCAACCCCTGAACTTTTCAAACTCGTACAGATTGGTCCTCCAACTAACACTCAGTCGCCAGCATCAGTAGCCCTTGAACTTCCTGAATCCGACCAACTTAGTCCATACAGTAGCGTAAACAGTCACGTGACCAACTTAATTGACCACGCCCGCAATTACTAGTTTAGGTGCACAGAGACAAACGTTTGTCGAATATTTTTCATAAATATAACCCAATGACTACTCAATGTGCAATTAGAGACAAGAAACGGAAAGTGCAAGGACTTCTGGCATCCGAGTTTTAGTTGAATGACCAACTCAACCGAGTTGTCAAAATTTAGGGGCTTCTGCTGCACTTAGGCCGTTACCAGCCCGATTCCTTCCTTCCGGCCCACCACTTCCATTTCCAACCATTTTCTACATCACTTACCCCTCAACTTTGATTAGAATAACTGCTTACTTTTCTTCCAAATCCTTTGCAATTTGCCATTTTAAACATGTTGCATGATAATTACAGGCGGGCATTATGTGGTCCTAATGGGTTTGATTTGTTTATTCATTCTCTGGATTTTTTATATTTTCTTTATTTTGCTCTACTGAAGAGCACTTATAATAATTTTACGCGAAATGATTATTCCCAAATAGTTTGAAAAAAATAAAAATACGTTTCGTGATCCAAAAAAAAAAAAAAAATGTGTGCATGGTCTTTCTACAGTAAAAGTGGACTTGTCAGAGTAAATAATGAAATTTAAAAGATTCAATTGGCACAAATTGAAAAGTTTGACGACTTGAGGATTACTTTGGGTGTATGTTTTAAGTATACACCATTTTCTTTGAAAGAGTATATATTATCATTAGAGGTGAAAATGAGTCAAATCAAGTCGAAACATCCCAGTTAAAAGTTGTCTCACTAAGGATTGACTTTACTTGAACTTAAGCTTGAATTAGATGAGCTTAATACATGAGGCTCAAAAAGGCTCGAGCTCGGCTAGGTGATTCGATAGACTCGAAACGTAGATGGTGAAGCTCGATTCAAACTCTATTGAGGTTCGTTTGGTTCAATAAGAGCTCAATTAAGATTTAGTAATTAGGATATTATTTACTAATTATATTATATTAATATTACATTATGCTCAATAAGAGTTCGAATCGAACATCATCAAACCTGAGCTCAATTTATTAAGGATTTAAATCTAAAATGTAGATTGAGTTCAAACTCGAGGCTTGTTAGTTTCAATTCAGTAACAAGAAAATCTAGCTCGAGCTCCTTTTTGTACCTAATTATGATTCCAAAATAATATTACATCCTATCCTATAAGATAAGTAAAATGACAAAAAAAAATATATATTTGAACTCGTTTAAACGTGTTTTCCATCAAAATTAAAGATATATACAAATCAAATAACAAATTTGTATAAATTTTTGGTGTAAAGTGAAGATGAGGAATGTGTACAAATAATATGAGATATATTTATAAATAAGATAATAAAACTATTAGTAATATATTCAATTGTATATATAAAACATTCAAATATTTATGTAAACACTTACTGATTTATATTGTATATGAATCAGTCAAACATATACTATACGTTCTAAATTACTATATATTTACATTTCAATATTATCTTTCAACTTATGGGATAGAACAAAAAAAGGTGTAAACTCTTTTTCTATCAAAATTATATATATGAATGACAAATATGTTTGAATTTGATGTACAAAAAATGTAGAAGATATCTATAAATCATATAAAACATATATACAAATGATACTGGAAAACTATTAGTACTAATATATGCAAGTTGTATGTAAGAGTTTAGTTTAGTTGTTCAAATATTTATACCACTTAATAAATTTGGTATGCAAATATGTATAAACATATGAACTTATTTTTACATATTGCATTTTGATATTTAATTTTGTTCTTATGTTGTTTCCGTGCACATATTTTTCCACAACATCATACGTATATTTTCTGTTCATATTAGATTTATTGTTATTTCATTTATTTCCTTTCCAGATTTTTTTTCTTCCTCCTATTGGGCCAAGTTCTATATATATATATATATATATATATATATATATATATAGAGAGAGAGAGAGAGAGAGAGAGAGAGAGAGAGAGAAGAGAGAGAGAGAGAGAGAGAGAGAGAGAGAGGAACAAATACATATCCATGTATATAGAAAAATAAAAGCTTGAATGTACAAGGGAATAAATTTTTATATATAAATAATAATTCATGAGATTATTTGTATAAACAAGTTTATTCTTTTCCACATAATGCTTATATTTTATAGATTGTGTTTATATATTTGTACAAGTTATAATTTGATATTAAAATTGTTTTTATATTATTTTTGTATACATAGAATTTTATGACTTTGTAAAATATCTTTTTTTGTACCAAAAAAGCTATTATGGATTCGTTTGGAAATAAATAAAAAAATATGTGAGATAGAAAAAAAGAAAGGGAGACAATATATCACTCATCTTAAGTCAAGAGGACAAATCACCCACTAATATATTTTGGGAAGCAAACTTGTTTTTTAAAATGACCTGATTTCTTAACTATTGTTGTACAAACTGATGCAATAGGAATTACTTCTTTCCCTCAGTTGTGTAACACCCGTGAAACTGACCCAGGTTGGTCATTGAGTTAGACTCTCTGGTTGTTATCTAACTCATGAGTTCAACTCAATGCACAAATTCCAAACTAATACCCCTTTTCAATTGTTGCGGACTTATGGTACACAGGGAACAACAACTATGTGATGAAGATGCAGCATGTGTTTCAGGAAGCAAATTCAATAGCGGACCTACTGGCCAAGAAGAGAGTAGTTAGTTAACTGATGAAGGAACAACTATTTTTAAGATGTCCGGATTTCTTAATAATTTTTGTACAAAATGATGCAATGGAATTGCTTCTTTCCTTCAGCTGTGTAACGCTAGTTAAACTAACACAGGCCGGTTGGTGTGAGTATTATTTGAATAAAATTGAAAAGATCGATTACATTCGTATAAAATGGTTCGGTTTATTTTCTAGTTAGGTTGGTTCAGATCAAAATCAAATTTTATATTCGATTATTGGGTTGATTATTAGATTAGACATTTAAAACCGAATAAACTAAATTGATCGAATAATAATCAATATTTTATTATGATCCATAATAATCTTACATATATAAAGTTATTTTCTATTAATTTTTACGATTATCTATATTGACCATACATATATAAAATTATTTCTTACAAATTTTGGACAATATGGTGTCTATTTTTTTTAATTTTGGGTATGGGAGGTAAAAATTTTAATATGCATCTTTTTTTTTTCATTTACTATGTGTATAGATCTTTAAAAAAGAACTGAATAAACTGAAATATAATTCAAATGAACTGAATAAACTGAAATATAATTCAAATGATTTGAATTAATTTTAACATGTAATTCAGATAATTTAAATATATTTTATAAAAAATAAAAATAAAATATATCATTATATTTAAATTAGTTTCAAACTGAAACGATCAATGCTCAGTAGCCGGTTTCTCTCTCTATTTTTTTTTTTTTTTCACGACACCTTGCCTTGGACTTTTCTTTTAATGAACTCTTCTTTACAGGAAAAACAATATATATATATATATATATATATATATATATATATATATATATATATATATATATATATATATAATATATATAATATATAATAATAATAATATAATAATAAGTAAACAGTATTTAAAGGGTGATCTGGATTTGTGGGTTTTATTTTGGAAGCTTATCTGGGCTTAGCCGCCAGGTTCTCTCGCCACTCATCCACGAGACGAGAAAAAACAAAGAATTCGGAAATCTAAAAGAAAACGGGAAAATTGAAGTCAGATAGAAAAACAGGAGACAGACATAAAAAAGAAGCGTCTTTTCTCCCCGAAACTCTCCTTTACCCTTCCTGGTTCTTATCTCACCTCAGTCTCAGATCACACCAACAAGTTACTGGGATCAACAAACGCCCTACATTAAAGCCGTGATCGTCGAGACTAATCTGCCTCAGATGAAATTATTAGTCTCCCAACTTTTCTAAAGCTTATAGCTTTGTCCCCCTCAATCCCCAGTTTCCCACACGCCACCATCACGTCCTTCTCTCTTATACTAAGGAGGGCTTGGACTTGTCATGGCGACGAGAGGGAGCAGATCAGAGAAGGTGAAGAGAATCTTCCAGCAATTCGACGCCAATCGAGATGGGGGACTCAACAGAGAAGAAATGGCCGCTTTAGTGGTCGCCGTAAACCCTAGAGTCAAATTCAGCGACGAGCAAATCAACGCCATTCTCGACGAGGTCTTTCGGACCTACGGCGAGTTCATCGACGGCGAGAAGGGGTTGACTTTCGACGGTTTGTTGAGAACTTATGACGACGGGGCCGGCGACGTGGACCGCGACTTCGACGCCCTTGGGCTCGAGCTCAATCTGGAAGAGAGTAAGGCCGGTTCCATTGTGTCGGATGTGGGGACATCATCGATTGTCGACGAGCACGCATTGGAGTTGCAGAAGAAGCAGAGGACGGCTGCGTGGGCAGTATCGCCAAACCACGGTATCGTTTTCGACGATACCTGGAAAATTGTGGACGATTTGGAAGTTTTGGTGAAAAGATTGAAGTCGAAACAAGCGAAAGATGGGAAGCTCAAAGCCGATAACTTCGATGCGTTCTCGGATGCTGGGTGGTCAAGGGAGTTGGGGCCTTCTACCGAGATTTCGGACAAGAGGGTTTTGTGGGAAGAATCCGGCCATGACTATGCGCTTTTCGTCAAGGAGGTAGGAAGCTTGAGGAGTAGAGCAGATGGAGCGAGGTCTAGAGAAGAGGCATTCGATGGCCACATGGCCATCGGCCGCGTATTGTACGAACACCAACTGTTTAAGGAGGCTTTAGTGAGCTTCAAGAGGGCGTGCGAGTTGCAACCGATGGATGTTCGGCCCCATTTTAGAGCTGGAAACTGTTTGTATGTGCTGGGGAAGTTCAGCGAAGCAAAGGAAGAGTTCTTGTTGGCACTGGAATCGGCCGAGGCTGGTGGGAATCAATGGAGTTACTTGCTTCCCCAAATTTATGTGAATCTTGGTATTGCACTGGAAGGAGAAGGTATGGTTCTAAGCGCTTGTGAGTATTATAGAGAGGCTGCAATTCTTTGTCCAACACATTTTAGGGCTCTGAAGCTTTTGGGTAGTGCTCTTTTTGGGGTAGGAGAGTATCGGGCAGCTGTTAAAGCTCTAGAGGAGGCTATATTCATGAAACCTGACTATGCTGATGCACACTGCGATCTGGCATCAGCTTTGCATGCCATGAGTGAGGATGAGAGGGCTATCGAGGTTTTTCAGAAAGCTATTGATTTGAAACCGGGTCATGTTGATGCTCTTTACAATCTTGGCGGGCTTTACATGGACTTGGGCAGATTCCAGAGAGCTTCTGAGATGTATACTAGGGTTTTAGCTGTGTGGCCAAATCACTGGCGGGCACAGCTCAATAAGGCTGTATCCTTATTGGGGGCTGGAGAAACAGAGGAGGCTAAGAAGGCTTTGAAGGAAGCTTTGAAAATGACAAACAGGGTCGAGTTGCATGATGCAATATACCATCTCAAGCAACTTCAGAAGAAGAAGAAAGTTAAGGGAAATGGTGGTGCTAATGGGGAAGGGGCTTTTGTAATAGTGGAACCTGAGAAATTCAAGACAGTGGGTGAAAGGACTACACTTAGGCAGAATTTGGGGAATGCCCTTCAGATAAGGGCTTTCCAGAGAATTACAAGATTGAGTCGTTGTGATGTAGATCTTTTGAAGAAGGAAATGAGTGACAATGATGTACCAGTCTCCTACTCTGGTGGTGGGGGTCCTCAGAAATCTGTTCGCAAGCCAAAGTTGGAAGAAATCCTTCGTAGATTACTTAACTTTTTGAAGCCAGAGACCTTCCAGGGAGCAGTCAAAGCCATAAACGAGAAAATTCTTGCTTTCTTGGATGAATCTGGATCAGGCAGGGTGGATCTCGGCATGTTCTATGCTGTTATTGCCCCCATTTGCGGTGGCCATCCAGACAAGCGAAAACGTGTTGCCTTTGATGCACTTTTATGGCGTCCTGTTAATGAAGGCGGCTCTCAAATTAGAAAGGTGGATGCCATTGGATACCTCAGAATGCTGAGAGCCATCTATGTCTCTTCCGGAGGGATTAGTGAGATGCTAGAAGTTCACGGGGAAACCGATTCATCTTTGGTGTCATTCAGTGAGTTTCTTGTCATGTTTGATGATCCTGACTGGGGTTTTGGCATTTTGTCGACTGTGATGAAACTCGAAGCTGGAGATAGGACTCGGCATGGAGGCCATTTTTGCTCAGTTTGCCGCTACCCAATTATTGGCTCCCGATTTAAGGAAATAAAGTCCCATTTTAGTTTATGTAACCAATGTTACAGTGAAGGGAAGGTGCCTCCTAACTTGAAGCAAGACGAGTACACATTCAAAGAGTATGGAAGTGAGGCTGAAGCAATGAAAGATAAGTGCATATGTTTTAGTTTGCCATCCCACAAAGACTAATAGGCAGCTCTTGTGAAGTTTCCTTTTTGTTTTTTTTTTTCTCTTTTGGGGGTCAATTTGTGTATCATTCTGTCCCTTAATGTTAGTGATGCATTGTGAAATATATAGTTGGTGTTCAGTGGGCATCAGAACACCAGATGCTCCTTCCTTGTACAAGTAAATCATTTTAAAGATCGTACGCGTTTTGCTAGACTTGTGCTGCAGCTATTCCAGTTCCAGGGACATGTTTCCTCTTCCTTCGAGAGAGCACCGCGGTGGTGTGGTTGACCTTGCCCGTATATTCCCACTGACACTTTTGCTGATGTATCCAGTTTGTTGAAGTTGTTAATTGACAGAACTAATTGTTACTCTGTGTACAAAACTCATTATTCAGGCAAAGATTTGATTAGTGATGAGAGCGCAATCGATAATTGGGGGGCTTCATTGGGATTGACAATGTTTTCAAATATCTTACATTGCCTTGCACATAAATTGCGGCCTAAGTTTATATGATGCATTCGGGTTACTCATGAGTCTTGTTAGCAGCCAAGGCAAGCCTTCTGTTCCCTACAATACAAGCACTTTGCTTGAGTTTATGGCTAACTTTTTGTTAGCACCTAATTGTTGCCAGTTAGTCTGAGGCAGAAGCATTTATGGGTATTATATTTGACTGGGCTCCAAAGTTGATGCCTTGACAGCCTTGTAGCTGGCTGTTGAGGACCCACGGCCTGCTACAATCCTTTGTCATCAAGAGAGAAGTGCCCCTAATTCCAAATGGCTTCATCAAGTTTGCTCATTTCTGAATTCTTCTGGTTTGCTTGATGCTCACTACAAACGAGTACATTTTCTTTACTTTGTTCAGTTTACCGGTGAGAGCCTTACATTAATGTGGAAGGAAAGGGGGCCATCATTTACCTTTGCCGCAGAGAAGACATCTTCTCTTGCTCCAGCTCCTCCAAGACTGCTTCATCGTTTAGAGACTTCCTGTCCACTCAAACCAAAAAAAAAAAAAAACGAGTTTTTTAATTCTAGTGCATATCTTGAATGATTGTAAAGATTACCTGTCAACCCAACAAGGTGAGCTTATTTTTAATGATCAATAATAAAAAAACAATAGTGTCTCAGTGACACCTGACCAGCTGTTTTGTTTTCCCCTTCCATTTATTTGAATCGTTCTCCATACAGAACAGACGACCCAGGAAAATGCTTTCTTATAGCTGTTCACACAGTACAGACGATACAGGGAAGATACAGCCAGACTTGTAGAGTTGAAGTTTGTTTGGGCCTCTTCCCCCCTCCCTGAATTAGATTTTTACCAGAAAGGAGGAAGATTACTTCTTTCTTTCTTTTTCTTTTCTTTTTTTTTTTTGATGGAAGGGAGACTATTTTATTTAAACTTTCGAAACCAGGTTGCTATCAACCAAGGATTGTTCGCCAAAAAATGAAGCACTTTAGAATAGATTATTCAGTTCTCGACCAATCGAATATGCATGTTTAATAGAAATGCCTCATCAACGGCAATGTTTCGCGTCCTGAAAGTCTTATTAATTAGCTGGTAAGAAGTGTCTGGAACATTGTTAATGTTTAATGGACCAACTACGAGCATCTGAAAAGTATTTGCTGGGAAAGATGATACAGATCCATATTGATGCCGGACTATGTGTAAATAATTAAGGCTTTGTTTGTTGGCAACTCCTGTGTGTAGCACAAAAATTTTGAACAATTTATCAGCAATGAGGATAACACCTTCTAACTACTAGAGCTAATTATTTGTAATCTTTCATGCTAAATACAATAGTTGTGGAATACAGACATAAATATTTCCAAGGAGAAGGTTACATGAAAAACTGTCTGTTAGAATGGGAATTCTAATTGGGATCCTTTTGAGCCACCCATGAATTGAATTGTGAACCATAAAAAAGAACGCATTAAAAGAGGACATTGACATCACTTAACATTCTAGGAGCCCTCAATATTTAAGAACAACACGCGTTTAGTATTAAATGTTGCAAAAACCATGAAACATTAATTTTTAGTGTTGCAAATTTGCAAAAATTATCTCAATTATTCATAGTAAATTATTTTAACTTATGACGCTAATGGATGAGCTAAAGATAATTCCCCCCCCCCCCCCTTAATTTTACTAGTTCTTATAAAGGTTTCTTGACCAATTATAAGGGGAGCCATAATGTATTTTACACGAAACGTTAGGGACTAAAAAAGTAATAATGGCAAGCTCCCCACCACCACCACCACCCCATTAAATACGTCATTAGACACTAATCTTAAGTGTTATTCTCAAATGAAACCCATTGTATTTTGCTCCATTCACTATTGTGGATTTGACTTAACAATATGTGATATATATTCGTGATTGAACAAGAAAAACCCTGCAGTGGTGATTGTTTCATTGACAAATTGATCACCATATTCTGTGACCATTAGACTTCAATTTTAAATTTGCATCAGAGGTTCATTTTCTTTGCAGCCCAAGAATGAGTTTAGGCATGAGAGTGAGATGTGGCACAAATATTTCAATGTCTACATGTTTCGGATAATAGTAAAAAAATTCGATCCCAGTCGATTGTAGTAACCGTGCATAACAAAAAAGACTTGCCACTTGTTACTGAACCACTGGCATAACGGGAAAGGAAACGACTTAAAAGCTATGCATTTCGTCTTGAGAACTATTATTGAGCGTTTGTTTTTCATATGGTACATGCAAAAACCATGCCCTATCTCATCAAATGTGTGAAAGGGAAGTCCAATTGATTTGGGAACAAATATCAGTTTGGAAACGAAACAACCTGTTCCCAATATAATAGCAGAGAAGATGAAATATGAGAAGCCCAGATGGGCTCCAGAAATCCAGCAATAGGCGAGTAGAGCCATAAGGGTGCAAATTGCAGGTGCAACAATCAACATGAAACACAATACGAAGAGCATGTCAGTTTTGAATGACGCGTCAGTGGTGCACATTTTGTGCGTGGCAACCTTCATTATAGCGACCTTGCTGGTGCCCGCGATTGCAGCAGATAGATCAGAATGGAGGGCTCCGCCATTTTTTAAGTCGTCTTCGTTTCCAGCTTCCCACTTCCACCAGCATCCGAAGCTGGAGGTCTCCGATCACCAGCACAAGGTTCGGAAAATTCAGATAGATGATTATGGCATCTGGGACCCCTCGCCTTTTGGTGGTGGAGCATATGGTTCTCCTGTCCCACATTCAAAACAACACAGCAATCGTAAGCTCCCAACAACGGTTAGGAACTATCGTCCACCTTCCAGTCCGGAGAGAACTTAAAGCTGCATTGATCTTATATTCTTATGAACATCCACGCTGTGAGGTACACCAGCAAGCTATGTCTGGTTTACGGTTCTCTTTGTTTCAATTGGTTTCCAAGTAAAATTTAGTAGTACTCGTTATATTTGTTGTGCCAACATAAAGGCAAGGACCGTCGGATACTAGTATATGTGATTTTAATATCCCTTGCAATTCTGGTAGCGAGTGAATGAGATATCATACTTCACCTAGCAACGATCAATGCACAACGCCTCACTTGTTATTATCCAGATTTTGTACGTGTTAGTCGAGGCCTAACCCTCTGCAATTGGCAGCTTAACTAATGGAATGAGAGGCCTAGCGACCCCAAGATACGAGTGATTCAGGTAACAAGAGAACCTAATACAGAAAAACGTGCAATACGATATACGATTTTCTATAAATATTTAGATCGCATCACCATACAACTATTTCGGCGTACCTGTTTCACTATCTCACTCGGCAGAATGCCAGAATCAGCACAAAATTCAATTATTCCGTGCCCGAAAACACAAATAGAAACCCCAAAAAAATGGACACTCTGGTGTAGCTACTTGAATCATCAACCCAGATTTCATAGCACCTTGAGCGACAATTATATACCAACCAATTGCAGGAAATCAGCCAGTCATTGAGCAGCATCAGACCTCCATGACTACATGTTTACCTATTTGGACATGGAAAAGCCAGATTACCAACGTCAGTCGAACCGACAGCCACAAAACCAGGACGGAAGACATCCTGCCATCCTTATGGGAGTATGTACTCCCGCGTTCAAGGACTTGGACACTCATGAAACAATGTTGGACACTAGAGGAAATAATTTTCAACATTATGAAAAATATATTGGACTCCCTTTTACTTAATACAATGTTTACCATACTTCACAGAGTGTCTAATACTATTTCATAGTGTCCAAACTATGTTAAACATGGGAGTACACACTCCAATGAGTACCCAGGAAGTGTCACACTCAGCTCTCTACTTGACTATATCTCCGTCTTTGTTTTACTAATCAACCCATGTACAAGGCAAACCCAGAAAACGAAACAAAAAGAATTTGATCAAAAGCAAATTAGCAACTCACATAAGATGGATTGATGATGGCCCACCAACAGCAGCAACTCTCTGAGCACGCTGTGCTTCAAACTTGTAAAGCCCCTTCATTTCTTTCTTTAATCGTCGTGCTTCACGCCGTTCCTCTTTTACATTAGCCTGAAACAAAAGCATCAACAACACCATAAAAACACAAACCTAAACATAATGACGCAGAGAAGAAGTGCATCTATAACAAAAGTATAGCTAGAGAAAAATGATATTCAGATCAAGCAATACCAATTGAATTCAAACTTGTAGCTCCAAAAATCAAAATTTTACTCCTGATTTTTTCTGGTATATTGACTTCAGTGCACAAGACATTTCTTCACAGTAACCAACCTTGAAGCAGACGTAACACGTGTAAACCCCAGAACCACAGCCCAAACATCATCTCACCGGCATTTGAAAAAACAATTTTATCAATAACAGTAATACCAAAATAAAATATTTTCTGTGCTGGGCTAAAAAAAATTGCTTTTTGGGAGAATTACCTTCCGTTCTTTCTTCTCATCCTTTGATTCCTGTCCATGTTGCTTCCTCTTTTGTTGTTCCACTTTCAAGCTACTGGTGTCATTCACCTTTTCTAAACTACCTCGTCTATGTGGCAAAAATTCTACAGGAAGCTTCTCCTTTCCTCGGAGCGCAATGACATGATTTGACGCATTTGAGGCTCCTGAGACCATTTCTGCCAGCTTCTTTTTCCTGGCTACCATAGGCGCTTCAATTTTGCCAGGATGGTTGTCAAGATTCGAGTACGTAGAAACAATGGTTTCACAATCCCACTGTTCTGATTCCCCACTACTCTCCTCAACAACAACATCTACTTCATCTCCACTTTCATTCTCATACTTCTCCGCATATTCTGCGCAGCGGCGAAGAACAACTGCTGCAGAATCTATAAGCTCCTTACTTTTCAGCCTTTCATCACCATGCAACAAATCTGCAGGCACTTTGTAATCCTCTTCAAGCTCCAAGTCATCAACTTGTTGGTCCTTATGGGCATCTTTAAGCTTCTCTGCAAGAAGTTCTTCATCCCCCATGTAACCATTGTAATCCTCTTCGCTGTCTGTTCCATATTCTTTTAGCTCAAGCTGTAAAGAAATAAGAAAGTATTGAAGTGAGTATAAGGAATGGGCAAGAACTTAACAGGTCAGCCAGAGATTATGTGGGGATATGCTTCATTGTCAAGAGGGAAACAGCCAATTGTTCCACAGGAGGATTTCAAGGTACAAATATATCTAATCGCACACCAATAATGAGACCTGACACACATACATTCCACTAAGAGAGAGCAATGAGGCAACTGCACCATGCTACTTTCTCTAATCATACAAAATAGCCCGGAAAAGATAGTTTATGACAAATCAAATGAAGCTCATATATGATAGATCTGTTTTCCTCTCCATAATGTGCGAGAATAATGAAAACCTGGACAAGGATTTTACACATTACTGAAACTGTGTATAGAAAACTATGGTGGGATCCAACGGACTGTATAGCCTCAGGTATGCCTGCGATGTAGTTTTGCATTGAAGTTTGATGGTAATGAAAATGAATTTCTAGCGCATAAAAAAATGGAAATTATTCATCATCGAACCAACAAAAAACCCTGAATCAACAGCTTATCCACTCAGGCTGCCATATGGCACAATACACCTGCATCTCCATGCTATCATACCAACGAAGCTGAAGTTCAGCAGCTGAACAGCATTAATAAAGATTTCCATAATAATATAATAATTAGAAAAGAATTTATTATCAAATTCTCACCATATCAAATTGCTCATCCAACAGACGACGAGCTCGAGGTTGCTCTTTCAGTTCCTTATTTATTAATTCATCCACAAACTCCCCGCTGCCAGATTCACAAGCTGCACCATCAACAACTTCATTGAACCCCTCCAATTGCATAGACGAAATTAACTTCTTATCACCACCTGCAGTCTCTACTCCCTCGAGTATATTGGCTCTAACAACAAAATCTTCTTCCAAATCCTCAAAATCTGACCCAAACCGTGACAAATCACTCTCATCAAGCAATGCGGCTACTTCAGGATCAACTGCCTTTTGAACCCTCACATTAACAGTTTTGGACGCAACACTGTAAATTGAATTCTCTTTTTGATCGCCTCCTGCAGCAGGTACATTCACTTTCGATGCATCGTATGCCTAACAATAAAAATCCATCACTAATGCCAATGACCCATCAAGAACTAAAAAGCAATTTCAGAACTCCAAAAAGAAAATGAACGATTTGTTCCTACCTTCACATCACGTGATACTTGACCAGGCGAAAACTTGGGATTGTGATAAAAGAAGGAACCGCCGCCGGTATTCTTTATTTCCCTCAAATGAATCAAATAATTATAACCGTCATCAGGAAAACCTAGCTCCAAAATCTCCCGCCTCACATGGTCCGGCAACACCTCCGTCCCACTCGGAGCCCCGCGAGCTACAACTCCGAGAGGATTGTCGTAATCAGGCCAGCCCTCATCGTCTTCCGGCGCATCGGCGAACCGAGAATCTTCATCGTTTTGGTCTTCGAGGGCTTCTATGGACACAGGGTTGCTGTCTACGCGGACAAAGACCCTGTCGCCGCCCGGCGTTTCTGCAGAAAAATTGGGATCAGAGGAATCTCTTGCAAGTAGTTGAAAAGTCGCGGCTTTCTTCTTGTCGATAAACTTCTTCTTCTTGCCCATTTTCAGTCGGCGGAGTAAGAGATGAAACTGGGTTGGGGAAGTCGGATTGAGGAGGGTTTAAAGTTTGAAAGGTTCACCTAAAAACGAAAACCCTAGAAGGAATATCGGATTGTGAAAACAAAAGAAAATTCCGTTGCCGGGACTCGAACCCGGGTCTCTCGGGTGAGAGCCGAGTATCCTAACCAACTAGACTACAACGGATTTGTTAAGGAGCTCTTCTGTAATTCTTTTGAACTAACAATGTTTGGAAGAAAACAACAACTCAGTCTAGCAAACTGCTAAAAGTGCTGTTTTGTGGTTCCATAATGAAACGATTTCAATCATCTCAAGCCGTTAATGTTTAGGCTCCATTTCGGAACAACTTTTATAATTGGCGTTAAAGTTTCGAATAACTTTTAATGGTTGAAATGAAAGTACAAAAGTTAAAAGTTATCTTTAAATAGTTTTTTTTAAAACTTTAATACTAATCACTAACATTAATACCAAACGGGGTTTTAATAGAATCATGGCCACACCAAGAAAAAACGAAAAGGAGATGCATGGTAATTGAAAAGGGTAAATCGAACCATGGGTCACTAAACTTATTTTTATGTCCTAAAATGGTATCATATTTTAAATTTATTCTATTAAAGTACCTTACCTCATTATCACATCCTAATTGGATCATTTTCATTAATTTTAGTATTAAATTGGATAAAAATTACTGACATGGCATTGATTAATAATAACATAAATATAAAATAACAATTTCGGTCTTTAAATTTTTTCAATTAATAATTTTAAACCTTAAACTTGTCGGTCTATTATTTTTCACCCCTCCCTCCAACCCTTGACCATCCACCGCCGCTTCCCTCTCCGAGCGGTCACTCTTCGGTTGTTTTCTGTCCATCGATTCACCTTCAAATTCAAATCTAACTGATCTAATTTAATCACACCATCGTATCTGTTTGATCTCGCCTGTTTTCTTCCTTCCCTCTTTCCAACCATACAATCTTCCATTGAAAACTTCAAATTCAATCCAACTTTGCCAAATTAGAAACCTCAATTCCAGAAAACCTCAACTCTTCCAAACGCAAATCGGGCCACACAAAAAAAATTCTCAAATCCTAATCTATCTAAGTCAATGGAGGGGCTTAGAATCCATTTCAACTGTTCTTCAAACGCAATAAAATTCTGGATTTTGTTTAAACCCATTCAAACATAAATGATGTCAAGTGTGGATGCAATGGCCTCGATCTCCGGCAAGTTGGCCAGGCGCAGGGGCTTAAACTGGTGGGAAGAAGGTGGAGAACCAAGCGGCGATGAGCCAGTGGGAGTAGCACAATCATTCACCTCCCTGTCGTCGTCTTCGCTCTCTGATTCTCCTGATACTCCTCCATCAAGATCTTCGACCACATCCGGCAACAGTAGAAGAAAACCTGGGCAGCGAGTGAACCACAAAGAGGCCAAGGAGCTGATGGCATTTGGCTCGACAGAGGTTGGCCTTGAAGACGCCAAATCTATAGTCGTGCTCCTTTTGGGAGGTGTAGGTTTTGGCATACTGGGATCTGAAAAGAGAAAAGTAGTGATCGGCGTTTAGGGGATGATCATCCTCGCCACCCTGAACCACTTTCCGGATAAGAGGGTCATTAGCCTCGACGCCATCGGCGATGATGACAGAGGCTGAGGGAAGGATGAGGAGGGAAAGGCAGAAGAAATTGGCCATCAGAAAGTAGAATTGGGTTGGGTGACCTTAGAAGTGAGAGAAGATGAAGAACAATGTAGACATTTGGTCGTGCACAACACAACGAACCCTTTTTAAATTTTAAAAGTTTAAGACTTACAACCAACTAGTTTCATAACCCGTCTAACAGACAGGACAATGCTTCATATTAAAATAGACCAGCTACTTGATGCATAGAAAATAAAACAAACATTAAATCACAAGCAGTAAATCTAATACATTTGATATTATAGACTGTGTAAAAGGACATAACGAAATCAACTTTATGTAGAAGGTGGTGGATACGCTTGCCCCAACATGTGTCGTCTTCCTCTTTAACTTCGTAGATGTATTCAATGCTTTGTTTCATATGAAAAGGACCAAAAACACTTTAAAAAATAGTAAAGTACTTTGAGACAGAGATTCCATGGACCGATGTTATATAGATAAAGGAGAGTTCGTCATCAAACACTTTATACTTGAAATAACAAAAGAGGTCATGAACAAAAATAGCGATGGAATAAGTGGCATTCTTCAAAGCCTTGAACCCAGGGGAAGCTCATTTAGGATACCAATTCTACATCACAAATGAGACATTGAATAAAGTGAAAATAATCAGGACAGTTAAGGTCAATGTGAAAGAGCCATGGATAAAGGCCAAATTCCCAGGCTCTCTCAGTCAATCAATAAGGATTTTAGACGAAATAAGAGCAATAATCTCAATGGGTAATTGCGTCTTGATAAAGAACTATATATGCACATGTGAGGAATGTAGTATTTGGTCAATGAAAATAATAAATAATTTTTAAAGTAAATTTTCAAATAGTAAATAATGCTGCCAAAAGTAATGTATTGAAGTAATTATTAAATATGAAAAATATAATATTTGTAAACACATTACAATTGAGATAAAATTCAAGCATAATTTAAATTGAATTAAATTAAATTACTATTTCACTATTTTCCAATTTTTTTATTTCAATTTTTAAAATTATGTACAAAATATGAGTGTTTTAATATTAAATATTTGTTGATAATTTTAAGTAAATTGCAATAAAAAATGCTTGAGAAGTAATTAACTCTAATGGAAATTTATGCGTGCGTTGTGAAAAATAGATAATTTTTTGTATATGGAAAGAATGTGAATAGGTTAAACAATTGGACGAAAGAAAAAGCCCTTTGTCTCAAAAACAGTGAAAACAAAAAAAAAAACTAAAATGGAAAAAATTACAAAATGGAAGGGGAAAAAGAGAAGCAAACATTTGGACCATAAATAGGGTTTTACAACAGCCCAAACCAAATGAACGGTAAGTTTTGTTACATGCCAAAGAAATAGGTCCAAGTTAAATTAAACAATATTGGGCCGAAATAAAATACCAATCAAATTGAAAAAATTCTAACAAGCTTTTGAAAATATGAACAGTTAACCTAAACCGAAATATAAGCCCTACAACCAAAATTGAATTTGGCCCAAATGTGTTTGAGGAAAACAAAAAACGTTAAAAGCCACGCAAGATGTAAAAGAACAGTTGAGGGAAAACTTAGAATGGCACGAATTAAAGATTTTGGGCTAAGATGGTAGGAGCATAAGAGTAGAAGGACTAATAAATGTAATTTGGTGCAAAAGGCCTATAAAAATAAGGGTTTGTCTTTGTCCGAACCCTAGCAGCGTTTTCACACTACCTCATTTGTTGCCGCCGCTAAAAGCTGAAAGTCCTATTTTTGTCGGCTCCATACAATCCGTCCCTCGGTCACCGGTTGCTACCATCTATTCCCTTCATCCAGCAACGACGGGACCTATAAGGTGAATAAACTTGGCGAGTTCTTTTTTTTTTTTCCTTTTAATCACCTTTTTTTTTCCTTTTCCATGTATGCCTTTCTCAACATTTTCCTCAGGAAACAAATCTGTTCTGTAGATCTATATCTTTTTCTTTTTTCCATGTCGTTCATCTGTTACAGTATGCCACCTATGGCCTGGCTGCCAAGTGTTTCCATTCACCGGCGGTGGGGCAACCTTGTATGGCGGAAATAACTCTAGATTTACTTTCAGACACGACTGCTGCAGTCACTTTCATCTTACGGTGGCCGCAGCACTCTATAGTCCAAAATTAACCCGTTTGACTATGGCCTTCCGAGACTTTTGTTTTTTGTAAAAACCAGTTGTTTTTCCATAGATCTACATTTTCCTCTTCCTGAAAATGAAGTTGTTTTTCCTGTGGATGTACAAACCATTCGTTTCACACAGATCTTGGTATTAATCTCATGCTCTTGTGCCCTGTTAACCTCGATCGATGCCGCATGCACTGCCGAAATGTGGTTCTGCGAGTTGTCGGTAAGGGAAAACGTCAGGACAGTGGGGCAGGACTTCCCTCGCCGACTGGATGGAGCGTGTTCCTCACGCATCTCCTTATGTGGCGAGGCTTTTGCGAGAAGGTATTCGTATGATCTACACATTCGGGTTTTCTATTCATTTTCCCCTTCATCTTAGTACTACACAAGATTGATTTAATTTTGTTTTTCCATGATAAGAACACTAGGAACGAAGATTAGACTGGATCAATATCTGAAGGTGGGGAAAAAGGTATGTTATTCTCCTATAATCGCTTAATTTCTTTATGTATTTAACCCTTAATCTGGTTAAGAAACTGGTTTATAATTTTTTTATTCTTTATTGCACCAAAAATACAATCCTACGAAGATAAATAAAAAATTGGAAAATGCAATGTTATAATCAGTTGGAAATTTTTAAATGAAGAACATGGTATTCATAAGTAATTAAGGATAACCAGCCAAAGCCTAAAACACTAAATCTTCTTCGGTAAAAAGTAGAAATTGAAACCAGCATGTCCTAAGGAATAAACAGTTAAAAACAAACTTATTAAAGGTAAATATTCTACTGCAAATAATTAGCATGGCCCCTAGTGATAAAGATCATTGTCCGAACTATGCGCTTCCGAAGGATCTGTCTACACACACCTTCCCTTTGCTCCCCTCCAGCTTGCTCCCCTCCAGCAGCCTCTTCTTTCAACTGCAAAACCTCTATGACATCCATTATAACTAAAAAACTAAATGAAAATTATTGGTTAAAATTAAAACCATAAACTTGTTTCTTTTTAAAACAATATTCTAAGATTCTTAATAAATGCATTTTTTTTTTAGCCAAATACAACTATTTTGAGTATGCTAACCAAATTGACAAGAAATGTGTATTAGAAAGTGGAAGCCAAAAATCAATCTATTTATGACATACTGATCATTAAAACTTTAAAATAAAACCTGATATTGGTTGATGGTAATATGGAACCCTTTTCCTTAATGCTTAAATTTCCTGTGGCAAAATAAAGCAAGAATAAGTTTTGAGAATGTAAACATAGTGCTTGACCTAAGATTATTAAAAATATAAAATGTAACCTGGTATATCTTGCTGTTAAAAATTTGCTGATTATAAAACTTTGTTCTTTTCCCTTGGTCTATACTAAGGTCTAAAAGCCAGGAATCCTATACTAACGATCATCTAATTAAGACATGTTATTCATGATAGACAGAAAGGCACAGATATCAGGGCAACATACAAACATAGTGCATAGTTTATCTAAACACTTGCTAGTAAATCTATCTCACCATCACACACAAAGAGCATGCCAGTCTTCAAACAGGGAAGATAGTAATAGGGAGTATAAACCTGGTGGGTGGATTGAACTGATTGTTGGTGTTGTTCCTTCTCGAGCCTGGGTTTTTCCTGTGAATCCAATTACTAAATTAGTAAATGTCATGACTAAAAACATTTCGGGTAATAGGGAAGAAAAATTAGAGTATATAACTGGTGAAAGTAACCTCTTAACGGATAGAAAAACACCAAATAAGCTTCTGTGATGTTCGTAGAACTCTGCTAACACAAATTGTCATTTGTCAATTAGATAAAATGAATAGCATGAAAATTGTTGAAAGGAATAGCATAAAACCTGGTTTCCGCTCAATATTTTTGTTACTAACGTACTTATGGAAATTTGCTCCTTTCAGCAGGTCCAATCTGCTGCTCTCCACAGATGCAATGAGCTCCTCTACACTGGTGCAATTTTGTTGTGTGAAGGGTGAGTATTTAGTGCAGATAATAGTGATATGGGAAGTTTGAAATGGAAGAAGAAGAATGTTTTAACTGTGTATTGCTGGTTATACACATACAGTGTAACTGTACGCCTAGCCCGTGAAATAGTGGAATTGGGAAAATGGGAGAAAGAGGGAAACGTGCGCAACGGTTAGGAGATAGAGGAAGTAACCAACAATAATTTTTCTTTAGAAAAATTCTTGTTGGTTTATATATTTTTTGTAAAAACGTACTACACAAATTATTGCATCAGAAATTAGTATTTTCAAAAAATTAAACTCGAAAATGTTTTTTGGGGATAAATCTCCAGTTTGGATGGGTTTAATGAACTTTAAAATTCAAATTTTAAAATGAACTAATGGGATACGTGGGAAGAAAGTGGGCATGCACGGCGGAGCACGTTTCCAATTTCCAAGTTAGGTGTTAAAACTTTAAGTTCCGCTATTACAAGCCAGTGCACATGTCAAATTTGGAACTTTGGTGGCAGGAAGGTAAATAGCTAACAAATTGCTTAAAGTCAAACGGGCAACAAATCGTTTAGGAACACGTGTGAACTCAGAGGGGTGAAAATGGAAAGCACCACATGTCATTTTCTGGTTAACTGGGAAGTACAGGTGTCAATTTTCAGATTAACCTCGAATTTATAAAAAATGTGAAATGACAATATTGCCAGATTACCTGCTTTCATATATATTAGTAGATTCGGTTTAAGTTAAATCAACTTAATCTGAAATAATTTATTTTTATTTTTATTTTTTTATCTTATATTAATTTTATATAAAAATTAACATTATATAAATATAATAATCCACTAAAAATAAAGTTATTTATAATCTTATTATTTTTTTTTATAATTTTTTTAGTTTTAGGCATTGAAAATGATAAATTTATAAAAAATTTCATAATATTATAAAAATTTACTTTCAAATGAATTATTATATCTACATAATATTGGCTTTCAAATAAAATTAGTTTCAAGTAAAAAATATATAAAAATAAAAATAAGCTATTTTTAATTAAGTTAACTTAAGTTAAAATGAATTGACTGTTAGAATTATTGGTTGGAAAATTTTGAGAGACCAAAATTCTTATTTTACATCCATTTTAATGTTAATTCATATCATATCAATATTTTTCATCAAATTTAGTGGTAAATTTGAAGGTAAATACCCAATGGGACACGATAATGAGGTTGGATACTTTGATATGACAACCTTAAGGTAGAATGCCATTTTAGGACACGAAAATAAGCTAAAAGAAGGAATTTATCCTAGTTGAAAATTGAGTAAATAATGTGTAAAATTCATTCATGATCGCCTAGCTTTATTGCTTATCATAAAGTGCTCACTTACCTCACTTTGTGTCATAATAAGGCCCCCTAACTATTGAAGCGTGTTCTAAAGTAGTCTCTTTTGTTAGTTTTACAGTTATCTCGAATGAAACTTGATAATGTGGCAATTAGGATGTCAATGTGGTAGTGCCACATATACTGCCTTCACCCAAAATGCCACGTGACCTCTTTTTCTTTATAATAACAAATGGGGGTGTTCATCCAACCCACTCAACCTGCGAAACCACACAAACCGAACTGAATCAACCCGTTGATTATGCGAGTTATGGTGCGGTTTGGGTTCTAAAAACTAAAAATCCATGTATATGTGGTATGGTTTGAGTTTTAATTTTGAAACCCGGTAAAACCGGACTGAATCCGCACCTTTAATAACTTGGTAGAAACTGTAAGCACGTTAGTCTATCCCCTTTTTCTAGTCTAAGCCTAAGTTCAGCCTAGTTACATTAGGTCTGAGCCTCATCTGTTAAGTGTTAGCTATTGCCCCACGATCTGCCCAGCTACCCTTCGATAGTTTCATTCTCGCATTCTCAGAATCTCAGCCTCCAGGCCCTCCAGGCCCTCCACGCCTCTGCCACATGCCCCACGTCCGCATTGCACGCCTTTGCCCTTCGTCTACTTTGTCTCAATTTCGCGTCTACTCTTTTAGCCTTTCACTCTTTCACTCTCAAGTCGCAACTGCTCTTAGCCTGACTTTTCCTCTCTCAATCTCGTGTGGAGGCATTGGCACTCGTAGTCATAGGTCACAGCCTCATATCTTTCAAGTTTTGGCCTCTCTTCTCTTCTTCTTGTAATGGCTACAAAGTGGAAGCTTTTCTCAAGGTTTGTCTTATTAAGTACCTATTTCATGAAAATAATTAATTTTGTTTGGATGTTTTGGCGTATTTGAATTAACTTTTATGGAAACAACTTGAAGTTGCTTAATTTATTTTGATTGATGTTGTTTGATCATTGTTTGCTTCATTTGTGTTTTTTATTGGTGCCGGTTGAACATTTTTTAGCTGATCAAATCTGAGTCTAGTACAAGGATTTGGCAATGAGCCATGCCACTTGTCTATGCTCTTCCCATTTTTATGCTCATACCCCTTCTTAGCTGCAAGATGAAAACAAATAAGCAGAGAAAAGGATACTCAATTGATCAAATAAAATGAATTGAACAAATTTGGGTAAAAGTAAACAAATCAGGTTATTTTGTGTTTGTAATGTTCTAAAGTACGGAATTGTTGTTGTTTTATAAAACTATTTAGTTTTCAGAATAATGTATAAACATTAAAACAAGTGTTATAAAGTAGCTTAAATTGTTTTACATGATATAAAAGATAAACCAGTCAAACCGAATCGCATTTTATGCGGTTTAGTTTTCAATTAGAATTTGTGGTAAACGGTGCAATTTAGTTTTATAATATGTAAACCGATCACATATATGGTGAGGATTGGGTTTAGAGTGAAACCGGTTGAAACCGCAACAAATGACTACATTAAAAGAATAAAAAGTTTTAGGTTAAAATTGACACAAACATGAAGTTTTTGTGACTTAAACATTAATTATCCTCAAGTTCATCTCCTTAGCAAATTCTCTCACCCCTGCTAAAATCAATCTACGTTTCCAGGCGCTTTTTCTTATTGCACTCCAATGCGATCTCACCAACCTTATGTAAAAGAAGGCAAATATGGGGAAGTAATTTCCTGCTTGCTCTCTTTGATCATTTCGAGCACAAGACTCACTATTTCCAACTATTCCTCCATTCCCATCAAAGTTGAAAAACAAACCAAAAAAGGAAAAAAGGAAAAAAGGAAAACACCCAGGATTCAAGAAAAATAACAGAAAGAAGTAAAAAAAAAAAAAATCCAGTGAAAATCTTGCAACAAAATCATAGAGCCACAAATTTTTCAAAACTACTAGAGCATGGTCAACGAAGAAATCTGGGGAAGAAAGCGATCTGAGACCTCGAGTGCGAGAATTTAGGATTTGGCAAGGTGGAAGCTTCGAGAAGCTCGTCGAGAGACATGGAATAGAATTGAGCCACTATCTCATAGTCTTTTTCCGCCGGACCATACATTTTGCCGCCGATTCAGTCAACTGAGCAATGGAAGACCAAATTTTGCAGAGAGAACGAGGCGATTTTCCGCACCCAGTTCTGCATTCGCTTGCGACGGCGGGGACAAAGTCCAAGGCATACAGGAAGGGGATGCCCTCGACATGGGCGTAGATAAAGCAGAGGCCGCGATTCTGGTGAGCAGCGACGGCGTCGGCCAACTGTCAGCGATGAGGTGGTTGAAGAAGACGGCGTCGGACGAGGCGAGAGGAAGAAGATATTGGCTAAATCTATGTTTTAAGTCCTTAAATTTATATGTTTTCCTCAATTTTAGCCAAATTTTTTTTATTTTTCAGTATAATAACTTATTGTTTTGAAATAATGTGTTCCGTGGCAATTTGGACTGCCACAATGACATCCAAGTTGACACCTCATCAATTTTTTGTTTGAGATAATGAAAATTTTGACAAAATGAACTATAGTAGAGCTCGTATTAAGAGATAGAGGACTTTATGATGACACAAAATGAGGTAAGTGATCATTTTAGGACAAGTGTTAAAACTAGGAGACTGTGTGAAAGCAAAGTAAATAATATTACTCAATCATCCCATCTAGAGAACAACTTGAGAAAAATAGCCACTCCAACCAAAGAAGCATATAAGGAGAAACAATTGTTCAAATATGCTTTGCTTTTCTTCCTTTATGAGAAAATAGAGATAAATTTTGTATGTATATTTGTATGTGTTTTGATTTAGTTTAAGTGGTTCAGCCTCCATAACCAGAAGATAAAGGATGAGGACTTGTCGCCCAATTTATTTACTCCTATAGCTACTTCATCTTCATTCTTCAAAGGTAGGTTCATTGTATAAAACATCCTCTTTTTCAATTTTGCTGGTTAAGTTATCTCTGTCTATAAATGGTTTGAATCAAACTACAATACTCTAGTCCTATTAGCTTAGCAATGCCTTAACAACTAAGATCCATTCCAATTTGATTTACTATTTACTTTTCTAGTCTGGAATTTAGATCCATCACATTGACTGTGTTGAGTGCGGTATCAAGAATTTTGTAAATACTTTATGCTATACATGGTCAAAACCTTTGTTGTGGGATAGAAGTTTATAAAAAAACCTTCTCAACCTTAACTTCAATCTCACCTACAAGTATACTGTATCAATTGTAGTAGTGACGAGTCAAGTGTCAATTCCACAGAGAATTGTATGGCAAAGAATTTTATCAAATACCAAGTATGATGACTTCACTTTAAATAGAGTAAACAAACTATAGAAACAATGAATAAAAAACTAAATTACCAAAAGTGTGGATCACCCAACCACCAAACCAAACAAACATAACAACTATCCAAAATACATATATACAAGATTTTTAAAAAATTCAAACCAAATGGGTTACTACATAAACATAGCTTTGACACAAGTACCTATCGAACCCAAATCATGCTTCCTGAAAGTTGCAGGCCGGAAAACTCTACAATATCAACCATCATATCTCAAGACAGGGCCAATTAGTTCCTTAGAACCCCATTAGATGTTCTTATGCTAACTAGTTATCCTAGAAACCATTAAGCTCAAATTCTACTCTAGGGCCTCGTAGGATTAATAGTTCTCTTGAATCTACCAATTATCCACGTTCTATTAGGCCTATTCCAACCTTGCCACTCTCGAACTTTTCCTAAGTCGAGCAAGTTGTTCAACATAGGTGGCCAACAGATTAAGAACACATGCAAGCATAAGCTAAAAGAGCCAATAAATCATGGTAATAATCAATGAGTTATATATTTATAAGCATCAAATCATCCTGAATTGTTCACAACATCCATAGAAACAACAAATTTACACATATTTACAATAATCTCAAATTAAAAAAAAAAAGAGTTAGGGTTAGAAGAACCAAATCCAAATAGAAGTTCCTATTATAGAAGAGCTCTTACTTCAATCCAAGCAAGAATCTCTATCAAATCAGCTTTCTAGCTCCATAATCCAAGAAAATTATAAGAAAACTAGTCAAAAAATGAGTTTTGAAGCTTTAGGGTTGAATGAGATCCTCCATCGTAAATTTTTGCGGAGGTTTTTTATAAACAAAGCAGGTTTCAATGATACGACGCCACTTCTAGCAATGCGTTGCCAAGACTCGACAACATAAATATTCTTTAGTATTTTGATCATAACTTTGTGCATATGTGTCCAATTAAGGCGATTCAATAGCTCATGCAAAGTCAATAAGAAAGGCTACAACTTTTATTCTTTCACCTAAACTTAAATCTGCCAAGAAAATGTCCAAAAATGGCTTGCAAGTTACATTTTTTTTTGCTCCAATCACCTTCACCTACAAAAACATAAGAATAACACTAGAATGACACTAAATTCTAACAATTATTGCTATAAAGTACACATATAAGAGTTAAATGATAGACATTTCATGCACTTAACACTATACGTGGTCAAAACCATCACTTCTTCAGTTGATTTCATGCTTAATGCATTGAAATGAATCATGTCATGTAATACCTTTTTTTACTCCTTTTTATAAAGGAACTCTCGTATATAAAATGATATTGAAGAACCACATCTTTTGATGATTAACACGCATTAATTATCAGACTTCATATTATGATGGAGTCACTCACTTATTGATTAGTTTTGAGATGAATGCATTGGTACAATCAATATGTTGTATATACATTAAATCCATTTTTATACAATCACTCACCTGGTTTGATGCATATTTCATTTCTTAAAAGCAACCCAACAACACTTACTGTTGGCCACACTGGATGATAATTTCAAGTACAAGATAATCAATAAAAATGACATCATACAATTTAATGTGATTTACCCTTAATTTTAGATTATGTCCATAAGATAAACTCTGAAATTTTCCTCCACTATCTAAATGGTAGGCTTGAAAAGAGAAAAACATTTTTAGACAAAAAATTCTAGATGTAGAGTATGAACTGCAATAAACTCAAAATAATGACACTTAAATGTTACTCAAATACCTCAATTATAGATGCTCACTATTTTATCACTTCCCAAAAAAATAAATTTCTTTCACTCATAATATTTTTCTTCAAATAAAGTAGGTTTTGTTTGGCTCTCGTTGGTACACACTCTCACACAATTTACTACTTAGTGGTTCTCAAAGACAAACACACTAACCAAATAAGCGATAATGGCAATTTATAAGGATTTCAGCATGTTACTATTCACCAACATTGTTTTTTTTTTCACCATATAAAAAGTGGCCAAAATCACACATCAAATCATCTAACTTATCAATTTTAGCCACAAGTCCCATATTATTTAATTTGAGCAACAAATCTCTAACATTTACATTAAAGATTAAGGCTTTATACAGCAAAAAATAGCAAACAAAAAAAAATCTATTATTTGTGTTACATAGCATAAACATGAAAAAATTTACATGTTAAAGAAAATTGTAACTTTTTAGTAAAAAATAAAAAAGATGCACTAATGATAAATAAATTTAATAAATGAAGCACTTGAGGTTTGCCCTATAGAAACTTCAAGTACTTGAATCCATGTAGTGTTGTTCGATCCCCTCTCTCTTTCTCTCTCTATATATATACATACTGGCACCCTCTATCTTTCTCTTTATATACTACATATATATAATTTAAAGTTAAGTCAACTTAATTCAAAATGATTTAGTTTTATTTTTACATCTTTTTCACCTAAAATCAATTTTATTCAAAATTCAAAATTATGTATGTGCAATAATCTATTTAAAATAAAATTTTTATCATGTTATTGAATTTTTATGAATTTTTCTTCTTTTAATGCCTAAAACAATAAAAATTCATAAAAATTTATTTATATCATAAAATTTTGTTATAAATGATTATTATATATAATTAAAATTGTCTTTCAAATGATTTTTTTTTTCAAGCCAAAAAATGTAAAAATAAAAATAATATATTTTAAATTAAGTTGATATAAGTTAAAATGAATTGGTAAGATATCCAACGACTTCTTTCCAGATGATAGGAAAGCTTAAGAAAATGATATCCTTACATCAATAGGTTTACTTCACCATTAAGTCCAATTTCAATTAAGTGCAGCTACATCTTCTATCTTAAATCTTAAGCTACGCCTCACCATTATCTGTTGACCTTCTCAAACCAATTTAGCAACAAATTTGGCCAAAATATAGAGGAAGTCCTCTAACTTGGTTGACTAGGACAGTTTGCCCCCTGAACTTCAACTCAGTCCCCAAACTTAAAAAAATAGTTCAATCAACCCCTTTGACCATGTGTGCAAGTCACGTGAGTTAATTTAGGAAGACATCGTTGGTGTTTAGGAAGACGCCATTGGTGTTCCATTTATCAACTAGGAGCGAAGGTGAAAGGAGTGCACATCTCATGTTCGATTTTCATTTGGGAATTAGAGATTTTGACAAAAGAAAAAAGCTAGAATATCAATTCCACTCACTCCGTTTAATCTTCCCAAAGCGATTCCATTGTCTCTCTTGAACAACACTGAACAGCCGACCAGTGAGGTGTGACCATGTCTACTTCCTTGTTGATGATGTTGAATCTGCTAATCGATGCATCAAATATTTGAAGTTGAACCACTTTGTTCTTGCGCTAATGATATTGATGCTACTAGATTTTTTATGGAATCAGTTCTGGTGCTTTTGGATTAATTGGTGTTGCATGCATAAAGTAGCGATTTTTTGTTGCTATTGTCTGATGTTGGCTTTGGCAGAACAATGTGCTTGGAGTTAGTATGAGTAGGTCATATAAATGCCTGAGCAAGACCATGCTGGCTTTTCCGTTAAGGTTTTCTTTTCTTATTCTTTCTTATTGTGCTTAGTCTAAAATATAATTTCATTGTTGCTATTATGAGTAAGTTGTTGTAGGCTTGTATCCTATAGGAGTCAAGGTATTTTTTTTTTTTTTTGTAGAATCAAATCGTTCCTATCCAGTTTATCCTAGCTAATTGACTCCTTTGAATCATCCGCTTGCATTTGAAAATGGAGGTAAATTTAACGTCTATTTATTCTAAGTTTCTCCTTTTGTTCATGTTTTCTCTCTACTCGGTCTTCTTTAGCTTGTTGTGATATTGGGTATTGATTTCATATAGGCTTGGTTCAGCTATTTTGGTTTTGTTCTTGCATAGAAATTGAGAATTTAGGCAATTTCAAAATGATTTCTTCCCACCTTCATCACTTGCCCTGCGCCTCAACTAGACTCTCTTGTGAAACCTACCTCTTTTTCTTGCTTCCCTCCCTGGCTGATAAACAGAATGTTAATAGCGTCTCCCTAAATGAAGTTAAGTTACTCGCATACATTGTCAAGGGGGTTAACTTATCTGTTTTTACAAGTTTAGGGACTAAGTTAGGCCGATTTGAAGTTTAAGAGGCAAATTGTCCTAATCAATCCAGTTGGAGGTGGACTTCTCCTATATTTTGGCGAACAAGTTTCCTATTTTCTTTCTTAGTATTTCCATTAACGTACAGTTGAGTAGAGAGAAGTGTTTTCAGGAGATGGCCGATGGCGCTCCTGATCCTGTTCCGGAGCCGGGCCATAGGCGAGCGCTCGCGCTGTTGTGTGGACGTCATTGGTTGGGCAACTCGGGTTTAAGGCAAAGTACCATCTCTTTTTGTCTGGCTACCATAGGCCAGCATCATTGCAGCGAGACACTGTCGAGTTGATCATCTTCCGGTACCTTCTCAACTACACCGTCAACCCAAATCTCTATGCTTGCCGATGCCAATTTTGATTCAGACTCACCAAAAAGAGACAAATCTAAGAGGGTTTTGTCCAATTTGACAGCTGAAGTGTAACTATGACCTGAGCCCCAATTAAACTTCCCCACACCAGACTATCCTCATTTTTCTATTATCCTCACAGCTCAGCCTAATAATTGATTCCTTTCCTACAGATAATAAAGTCACGGGCCAATACATTAACAGGTACCAAATCTTTCAAATCCTGTCACACAATCACTGATTATAGAAATTTTGTTGAGCTTGATAGGGATTACAAAAGCAAATACTAGATCTGGTAAATTGTTAGCAAAACGGTGCAAGCTCTTTACTATTTATACGTTCACGTGAGTTTCTAAATTAAAGATCTGAGCTGACATTTACACAGAAGTCTGCATCTTGCAGGTACTAGGAGAGAAAAAAAAAAAAAAAGGCAGATAAAACAGCACACGACGACCTAGACGCAAGCTGAAAGTCATCGAATTGAAAAGTGAATACCAACTAACAGTTAAAGCTTATCCAAGACGAGAAGAAAACCAGAAAGAAACATTCCAGAAACTCAGAACAGGAGCTTTGTTGTTGACAACTTGACAGGTTTCAGTCATTGGGGGAGATTATTGGTCCTACCTACCAGAGAGACCTGGATCTCTTGGAGCCAGACGATGGAGGCCTCATTTGCGGGACTGCGAACGGATCATCTCCCCAATATTTCTTGTTCCTTTTCGTTCCAGTCACCTCTTTTGTCTCCTTGAACAAGATCTGTCCACTCGTTTCTAGGGAATGCAGAGGAGATGGAGACTGAGGCACCCAAATTCTTCCCATGCTTTCGGATGTAAAACCATTTATGTTCCAACCAACATCACTCTCCGGAAATGGCAGCATCCCATCTTCGTTCTACAAAACCAATCAAGAAAAAGTACTAGTTGCACAGAATCAGTTGAAGTTAATCCCTCAAATCAAAGACTCAGGAGTCTTACATGAGTAATAACATACATAGCGTTCACTCCTTAGGAAGATGCAGGATTTAGTATAATTAACCTGGTGGAAACTGAATGGAGAAGACGGATCCAGAAGGTCTTCCACGTGCCAACCAGGAAGCATCTCTATCAGGTAGTCTGAGATATTGGTGGAAGAATCATTTCGCAACTTATCGCTTACTGTTGATCCCGGGATCGGAGTTTCGGCGACGGATGAAGATGGGCTTGGAGTTGGAACGGAAACCGTGGAAGGAACTTTCGACTGCGAGCAGGGCTCTTCATGGAGAGGAGAAGCTGCAGAGAGTTTGACTCCTGTAAGAAGGAATCTGTTGTGTTTCTGGGTGTGTTCGTTCGCCTTGTGAATCGGAACATCGCAGTCTCGGCACAAGATCGCTCTGTCTTGTTGGCAGAACAAGAAAGCTCGTTTTTCCTAAGCAGAAAAAAAAAAACAGAAACATGGAATCAATAAATCAGAGCAGCTACGAAATTTCGAGACATGATTAAAGACGAAGGATTAAGCAGTGGTGAATAAAGATGGCGGGTAAATTAAGTGAGCACCTGACAGATGTCGCAGAGAGGAGAATCTTTGGAGGAGGAAGGTTGGAGGAGGGCGAGGCGTTGGTGTTTGGAGGCGAGCTTGTTGGCTTGGTGGACGCGGTGGTCGCAGGAGGAGCAGAGGGCGGCCTCGTCGGCGGCGCAGAAGACGGAGGCCGCGCCGTTGCCGCAGACGTCGCACTGGATCTTCATATGAATATGATCTGGGGCTCAAGCCTAAAGGGTACTCTGCTCCGCTTTGTTATTGGGTCAGGTGGCGGGTAGCCTTGAGGTCGGGGTTGTTGAAGCTGAGAAAGGTTGAGAGAGAGTGAAACAGTGAAAGTGAGAGGGACATGGCATAACTCAACATCAGGATAAGTCACTGAAGCTTAAATTAATCGATCTGAATCTGTTGCTCGACCAGTCAAGGTCTGGCTAATACCTATATAAAAGGATAAGTAAAACGAAAGCATAGTTCTAAATATTTACATATTTTTTAAAAAAATTTATTTTATTATATTAATTTTCAAATTTGACCGAGGATATAAAATGATGGGTACATTAAATTCACCCATAAAGATTTTGCTTTATATTAGTAATTTTTATGTGTGAAGACGACAAAGTGTTTTATAGAAGTTGGTTATGTTATGGCCCCTGTTGAGCTATCACGTGGGCGGAGTGAAGTTCAAATAACACCATTTTATTAGTTAAATTGTTAACAAGAGGATACAAATAAAGGTCAAAAATAGTCTGCAGAGGAATAACGTTAATTTGCAAAGGAACTCAATTGTATATAGTAAGTTAACAGGGGAACATATATTAGAATAATTAGAATAGTTTGCTTTCACGCTGAATTATTATCACTATCCTAAAGATAATATTTTCAGGTGATGAATTTTGTCTTAGAGGATATAACAAAGTTGTTAACTTTAATGTAGAAAGTATCAAATGTGCTTTAAATAACATGAGACTTTGTATTTATATGGTACAATAAAAAGTTGTGTTGGTTCGAATTATCATAATTTTTCTAACAATTGTGTTGGTTAGAATCATTGTATTGTTACCAACCAATATATTATTTAAAATAGACATAATTATTTATTTGAAAGTCATAATGTTTTATCAACCAATATGTTATTTAGAATAGACATACTTATTCACTTGAATAGTCATAATATTTCCAATTAAACAACACAACTGTACCAACCATCGTGTTGTTTAGAATGAACATATCTATTCATTTGAATGGACATAATGAATCTAAACAAACACAATAGTTCAAAAATAAAATTTAATTAAATATTAAATTTAAAAGTCCCAAGTCTCATAATTAATATGAAATTTGTTTCCAAACTAAATGAATACTCTAAAAGTCCCCCATTAGGTTGGAAACAAATTTCATTTTACCTTTTGAACAAACAAACATTATGAATACAAAATGGTGTCTTTCATTTTAAACCATTAATTATTGTATATATTCAATTAATTTAAACGAAGTTGTTAGTGTTTTCAGATTAAACTACAACTTATTTGTTAAAATTATGAATACAACACAAATAATGTTTATTATTTCTTTCTTAATAGGTTGATATCAACTTTAGCACTATTATATATGGCAATGTGCTAATCCTATTTCACAAATATTTGTAAGCGAGTTCTCAATTCCCTTATTAAAGTGGCACCACTTCTATATTTATATAGGTGGAGTATCAATTTTGTCTTAGTTGCTAAAGACATTGGTTTTTAATTTTGAATTCAACTCCATGAATTCTAACTGCATTAAGCAATAATTGTATCAATCTCAATAACACAACTGTCAGTACTAAATACTAACACACAATGAAACTTTATTTAGTGCAAACAACTGCTTAACAATGACTTGTTATGACCCATTAAACTTTAAATTAGTGTTAATTGATTCAAAGTTGGGTTACCATCATTAGCACGTAATAATTATAGAGAAGTCTCATTCCATGTGTTGTTTTCCTAACCAAATTTCTTGGAAGAGGTTTGGTAAGAGAATCTGCAAAATTATATCCAGACCTAACAAAGATTATGTTGATCACCCTATTTAGAATTAATTCATGGACATAATAGTGTCTAAGGATAATATGTCTAGAGTTTCCATTATAAACTTCACTATAAACTCTAGACATTGTTATCTTACTATCGCAGTGCAAAGAAATATGTGGCATTAGTTATGGCCACAACTCTAATTCTAATAACAAATTTCTAAGCTATTCTACTTCTTTGTTTATCGCGGCCAAAGCTATAAATTCTAACTCCACTATGGAGTGTGCAATAAAACTTTGTTTCTTGGATGCCCAACTAATAGCATTTCCCCCTAATGAAAATATTCAACCTAAAGTAGATTTATTTTCACTAGCACTCATCATCCAACGTGCATTACAAAAACCTTCCAACACTACAGGAAAATCATTATATACAAGTGAAAATTCTCTAGTATGTTTAATATATCTAAGAATTCTTTTTATAGCCTCTAATGATCTCTACCAAGTTTACTAGTATATCTACCCAATTTGCAAACACTAAAGGGTATATCAGGCCGATACTTTGAATCGCATACATCAAACTTCCTATGACATTAGCATATTCTAATTGTGCTACAATTTTATCATTATTTTCACTCAATTTCAAACTAGAGTCATATAGAGTATTCATTTTTTTATATTCAAATATTTAAATTTCTCAAGTATTTTATCCAAATAATGAGTTTGATTCAAGGAAAAACCTTTACTAAGTCTTTTTACTTTAATTCCTAAAATAGTATATACTTCATTCAGATCTTTCATCTGAAAAATGCAAATTAGATACTTTTTAGTTTCTACAATACCACTCATATTGGTACTGAAAATAAGCATGTCATCGATATAGAGACATATAATTACTCTATATTTTTCATTGAATTTTGAGTAAATGAACTTATTAGCATTATTATACTTAAAGCCAAATGACAACTACATCATCAAATTTCTTATGCCATTGTTTTGGACCTTGTTTTAGCCCATATAATGATTTGACTAACTTGTACATTTTTTTCTCATTTTCAAGAAGAATGAAACTTTTTTGCTGCTTTATATAAACTTTCTCAGACAAATCACCATTCAAAAATGCAGTCTTAACATCCATTTGGTGTATATGTAATTTGTATATCGATGTTAATACTATTAGCACCCCTTATTGATGTTATTCTTGCAACCGGTGCATATGTATCAAAGTAGTCTATGCTTTTTTTCTATTAAAACCTTTGGCTACTAATCGAGCTTTAAAGGTTTTAATAGAACCATTAGTTCTATACTTTTGCCTGAACACCCATTTTCAACCAATTGGTCTAGATCCGTTAGGCAAATCGACTAACACCCATTTGTTATTCAACATAATTGAGTCCATCTCATCATGTATAGCCTCTTTCCAGAAAGCTATATCTCTTGAAGCCATAAGTTCTTAGTATGTTCTTAAATCATCATTCATGTTTAATAAAATTAGTGTTTTGTCCAAAATTTTAGTTTTATCTCCTTTAAGCAAGAAGATGATAGATTCTGGAGAAATAAAGTTAGAACCGAAAAAAGTTATTTTCCTTACCCTTTGACTTTTTCTCAACTCAGTTGGATTAAGAACATTTTTCCTTATGTTTCCACAATTACTACTTTCAGTAGCATGTGTATCAACTACAAATTCTAGAGTAATAGGATCATATATAAATTTATTCTAAAAAAATTCTATATAAATAGATTCAACAATTATATTTGATTCTAAAACCAATAATCTGTATGCTTAAGATTTTGTGAATATCCCACAAAAACACTCATAATTCCTTTTGGACCTAGTTTTGTTTTGAATGAATCAGTGACTTTATAGAAAACTATACACCCTCACACTTTAAAATAATTCAAATTCGATTTTCATCCATCATTCCAAACTTCATATGGAGATGTATGAGTTTTCTTAGAAAGAATTCGATTGTGAATATGACAAGTAGTAAATAATACTTCACCCCAAAGGTTAAAAGACAAATTTGCTTTTATAAGCATAACATTGACCATATCAACTAAGGTTTGATCTTTCTTTCTGCTAAGCCATTTTGTTATGGGTATATGGTGCAAATATTTGGTGAATAGTTCCATTTTCTTCACAAAAAAATGTGAAAGAATTTGGAAAATATTCTCCACCTTTGCCACTTCGTAAAATTTTGATCTTTCGATATTTTTTATTTTCCACAACAGACTTAAATTCTTTGAATCTATCAAAGGCTTTGTCCTTAGTTTTCATCAAATAGACGTATATGTATCTTGAATGGTCATCTATAAAAGTGATAAAATATAGTTTTCTTCCCTTTGTTAAAATGCCATTCAATTCACATAAATCTATATTAGCAAGTTCTAATATTTTAGTCTGTCTTTCAATGTTTGGAAACAATTTTTGCTAGAACACAAATTTCACATTTACTTTGATCTCGTTGACATACAATATAGCCATGTTTTGACATATAAGTTAAAGAACAAAAATTTAAATGTGCTAATCTTACATGCCATAATTGAG